>VZRI01007403.1:246494-283087 GCA_013397515.1 Upupa epops
GGAGCTCCCTGTCTCAAGACATGTCACAGCAGGAGATGACGAAGACGAAGAGATGATGGCGCAGATGACATGAAGAAGGGAAGAAGCAGGAAGTACCTTCCCTTTATGGACTCTGTCCACCAATCACCTGTAGATTCCAGACACTAACACAGGAGGTCTGCTAGGAAAGCTACCTCCAGCTTCAAAATAAAACGCTTTCTCAGCATAAAAGCACCACAACTAATATTTGAAAATTTGGTAATTTTCAAACTAGAACACAGAGTGTGAGTGGCACCGTCACCTGAAATACTTGCCTGTGCCACCTGCCAGTTCTTCAGGTCACCAACTACATCTATTTAAGTGCTTTGGTGGACTTGCTCTAAAGGATGTCTGAGATGGGAGCAGGCTAAGGAAGGTGGCTGTATGGAAACAGCACAAAACAAACAGCAAAGTCTAGGCCCTATCTATATACAGCTGATGTTTTTTTCTGTCAGGCTTCCCTTCCACAAACAAACTTCTTCAGCTTTTCCATACAGAGACAACTGCATTTACATAGCGCTTGACAACTTAAAACACATCTTTTATATGCAAAGGGCTTCCATATAGCAGGCTGCTAAGCAAATTTTTAATGCTTCAAGGATCATCTTATCAATGACCAAATAAAAGGCTGTTTAGTGTTTAAATCACTGTAACTTGAGATTGTTGTGATTTGAGTTACTGGGAAACTCTTAGTCAAGGGGAAGGTACATGATAAGATTAGTATAAACACTTAAAACAGGCTGTTGTCAGCTCTGTGCACATTAGATATAACCATAACACTTCCGGAGTGCTGAGCTCCATGCAAGACCTGAGAGTCCATCACTAGGTCCTCTGATACCTTGGCTACTGACCAGTTCAATATAAAAACATACTATCCAGACAATGATGACCCTATGTGGGCCATAGTAGTAGAGGCTGAACTTAGGTAGTCTGGAACAGAAAGTCCACCTGTGGTGCTCTGAGGTGATTGGTGAACATCCAGGGCTGTTATTCTCCACCCACTGCCCTGCTGAAACCCTGCTCAACATACCAGACACAGGTTTTACTTATGTTACTTGTGGGGTGGCTGGGCTGGGGTTTTATTCACACACTCTCACCTGCCAGACTTAGCCCAGAACCATCGGTGGGGGTAGCAGGGTGACAAATCATTTCATAAAAACAATCCATGTATGAAAAAGAGATTTTATTTCACCTACAGGCAACACAACTGGTTGTACTTGCCTACCTGAAGGGCAGCATGGATTGAATAGTCTCCCTGAAGCTTGTGCTGCTGTCACAGACCTTAGGTTTGTCAGACAGGTGGTGGCTACTCCCGAAGTAGAAAGTGGTTCCATTTTGTCAGGCCGCTCCTGCAGCTGGAGTTCTGCACAAATCATGTTAGCGCTCTGTGCCAGACATTCTGTAGGAATAAAAAGCTAAATAAGTAGTGACTTAAGTGATGCTACTGGCTTGCTTCAAGTTATTCCAAATTAAGTCATTTTTGAACTTAAAACCTTTAGTTTAAAATAAACCAGAGAGTCATCAGGGAAGAAAAACCTGAGTGCCATGAAAACTGAGCCGTGAGTTCATGGAGATGATTAATTTTCCCCTTCCCTTTCCATGCATCCAGGGACCAGCCAAATCCAAATCCATCTCTTACCTGCCCTTTCTTCACCCTGAAACTCAAGAGTAATGGGAGGAACAGAAGAACTGATGTGACAGGCTGTTTGTAGAAGGCTCAGCAGGTACACTGGTTCTTCAGGTACTCACAGTGAAACAGAACCTGGATCTAAACATGTCTGGTTGGTATTAATGTGGAGTTTGGACAAAAATCACAACTCTCCATTTGTCCTAAGCTAGGGATGGAGAGATCTTTCTTATACACACCCTCCAGAGTATGGCATGAACATCTGAAAGACCTCTGATGGCAAGTTATATTGTTGCTGCTCACTTTCAGCATGTCTGCCATTCGCTCTGCACTGACTCCTTCTAGGAACATCACTCTTCACACTGTGTATGAGTATTCATCTTCCAAAGAGGAATGGAAATGTCGGGGTGGACCTTTCAAGCTAATATAAAGGAGGTGATGCCCTGTCTGCTTTTAATTAGCTCTAGCTTTCTTAATAAGGTAATGCTGTGTTGTGCCAGGTTATCTCCTAGAAGACAGGGCAGCAGGAGAGCTGTTAGGGAGGGACACTTGCTAAAACATGGCAGGCAGGCTGTTTAATGTTAGCACTATCATTCATCACCCGGCCTGTTTGGAGAGCCTGACAGACGGAGCACGTCCTGTGGGGACTCCATCAGCCTCTGGTGTGCTGCTTAATGCAATTTAGCCAGATGTATCAAAGCAGCAGGCAAGACCCTGCTATTTGAACAGCATTTATAGCATCCTGGGCAAACAGTCAGGAAATGTTCAATAATGTGCCTTGCACAAGTGTGGCAAGAAGCAGATTCTTAGAATGACAGGTTGCCAAGAGAAATCCTGGCAGTGCCTCACTGCAGCTTTTAGTCACATGCTGCTTTTGTTGTTATTGTTTGAGGTCCTATTTTTGTTCAAAGGCTGCCTCGGTTTGAGGTTTCCAAAGGCCAGATTAAGGTGACTTCCATACACCCATCTGGTTCCCAACTGAGAAGACAACTTTGTGCAGCAGAACCCCTGGCTTGCTCGTGCACAGCATGGATCTGGGCACAGAGCCTGCTGGCTGCCTGCACTGCCTTCCCAGCAGACAGCAAGTGGTGCAGATCTCAGCTGCAGCAGCCTCACACACTCTGCTAGGGATGCAGAAGGGATCAGTGTTGTTTGGGCAACTGGTGAGCAAATGTCAATGCAGACAGCGAAGGTAGTGGGGACTCTGGCTACATCTCCAGCCTATGGAATGGGATTCAGCCTCTGTTACAGCATTCAGGAGGCACTCTGCAGAGTATAGTCCAAGTTATACACCCAATGTTGATACCTGAATAACAGCAATCTCTGTATTTTGCAGTCTAGATCTTTTCCTGAGAATCTGAGTGTACCCACAGACCTGGCTCTGGTTCTCCCCAGGGTACTGGGTGTGTGAAACCTCTCCAGCAGTTACAGTGGGAGTACTGTGCTCTCAGAAGAGCAGAGTCTGACAGTGGGAAAGCAAATACCCTGGGAAGAATATGATTCTGCTTGTTCAATTCAGTGTCTTGCTTCTCAGACTGGCTGCTGCTGCCACTTGCTGCCACAGAAACCCTCCCCACAAGCCATGTGGGTTCTCTGGCACTGATGTTTTGCTATTTAACTCTACAACTTCTTTGCCAACAGTGGAGAAAAGAACAAGGTTAAAGTGCTGCCCCATGGGCTGCTGGCGGAACACTATGTAGGCTCAAGCGAGAGAAAGTCTCCAGTAGGGCTGGAAAGGGAATAGCTGTGATGTATATTTTCAGACCAAAGGCTAAAGCCTCATTAAATGCCCAATGCAGAAGCAAAGCTGTTCTTTGCACCATATTATTATTAAGTTCTCAGCAAGCCCACCTTTCTGAGGAGACTTCCACTTCTCCTGGTAGCCAGAACTGCAGCCCAGGTGAGAGACAGACGTGCAAACCAGGCCACTTCCCATGTGCTGTGGTGTCAATTTCACCTGTGAATTCAGCTTTCGCTCAGGGTTGGTGCATAAAGCTGTAAAACCCATCTCGTCCTTGCAGCCTTGGAAAGCTCTTTGATGATGTTTCCAGCATCAGAAATGTAGCTTGTGCAGAACCTTGCATCCTGTTGTTAATACGTCTGCTTTTACACCATTCTGCTATACTTATTAATTTTCATTTATATATTTTTCCAATAATCTTCTTAACATGTGACTAGATGACCATAAATCCTGGAGAGTGAGGAGTGCAGGGTATGCTGGAAGAAAAAGCACTCAGGGCTCAGTTTAACTCATCAGTTACCACTGGAAAGGCCAGGTCCAAAGCAGCAGTGTCCTCCCATTAGTCCAGGAGAGACAAGTTGGCAGGGAAGGGTGAATGTTGTGAAGGGAACATATTTTGTTCTTGTGGCACCCCAAAACAAGTACAAGGTTTGATACTGCTGCCAAGTCCTTGAGTGCAAATGACTGTGGAGTGAGGCATTTGCAATGTTTTGCTAACAAGTACATGCTGTGGTTGTACACTGACATTCAGCTGTTGATGAAAGCCCATCTGTGGATTTAGCAGCCAGGTTCACTAAGCCAAACATGTTTTTCCCTATTTCACAGGATATGATGAAGCAAAGGAATGGTATGGCTTGGTCAGGCAGGGCAGAACAGGGACAAGTCAGCGATGTGTCCAGCTGCACAGAACAAGTGCTCAGCCTGTGATGAAATGGGAGGTGGTTGGGTGGAACAGACTGACAATTTCTAGGTTTGAGTTGTCCCCCTACTATTCTTGGATTTAAGGCTCCTCACTGAGAGAAATGGTGACAACTAGAAGGACTGTCCTTCTAATTATATTTTTTATAAGCATGGTGGCTTCCAATTACCCAAGAATAACTGTTTCCTCTCCTGAGCCAGCTGCAGAGATGCCTTAACAATCTGTCTGTTCAAATGATTCAGTCAACTTTCTCTAGCTGATTCAGCAAGAATTTTTCATTCTTCAACTGGATCTCCTCCAGTAACAACTCAGCCAGCCTCCTGACTGTAGGTCATGGCTGTGTGACACTGAAGGATTCCTTTCATTTGGGTCTCTATGAGTAATGATGAGAAAAACCAAAGCACTGTCATGCTTCTAGCTGAGAAGGGTTAGTTTAATGGTTTGTGCTGCACATCCATGCGCCAACTGGTTTTACACCACAAAGCAGGATGGATTATCACAACACCAGTGGTTTGGACTGGCCCTCAGGGGTTCCAATCCTGATGCATGTCCTGGTTGTGCATCTGATAGTATGGAACTATGCAACTTCTCACTTCAAAAGGTTGCTGTGAGGGTAATATCCTGTTATGACTGGAGGGCTCATAGTAGTGTTGAGCATTAAGCCAAAGAAATCTCAATCCCAGGCAACCAAAAAAGATCTGGGATAAGATCTGCCAGCAACAGCAAGGGTGAGCACAAGAAGATAGTGTAGCCATCAGGAAGCTGAGATCCAGTACCACCCTTTTTTGTGACAGTCCTACTGGGACTGTGTCCATAAAGGCTATGAACACCATTCTGCGGGTTACAGTGTACGTGTTTCACGTGTGGAGATTTATCCTGCTCTTGCTAAAACTTCAGCCTGGAATGACAACCATTTGCAAATGTTTCACATGCCTCAATTGACAGCCTAGAAGAAAATGTGGCCTTGATTAGCAACCATTAATGATTTTCCTTCTCAATTAAATCTTGTTCCAAATGCAGCGCGAGACCTCTCTGTAACGTACCAAATGTTATATTCCTGCTCTGTGTGAGGAAACCAGAGCCCAGTCTCCAAGGTTGCTGTCCTAGGGCCTTTCACAGGCAGTAAAAAGCTATTTTCGCAAGATCAGCACTTTATTTTTCTGCAGCCTTTTCCTTGCTGACTTAGGGCAGATGAATTAGGGCTGTCTGCTGGGACTGAGTTTGATAAGGGCCCCTGATCTCAGTAATGCAGCTTAATCTTCAAAAGCTGCATTTCAGCACTACCTAATCGCACTGAGCTCCTTTGCCTTTGCCAGCCAATTATACTGCTGCAGGCTTCAAAGATTTTGGTGGCATAATGACATCTTCAGACCTATCTTTACAGAGTTTTATTTCCAAACTCACAGAGTCTCAGAGGCTGGAATATTATTTGAATTGCCCAATCACTGCTTTAGGGGCACCTTCCTTCATAACTTCTGCTTTGCTTGTAACAATGAGATCTCTCGCAGACGCAGTTAATCAGAAATAGTACAATCACTCCAGAAACACCTGCATTGGAAATAAGTCTGGCTTTTATTACTATGAATTCCTCCTGCTGACAAGCTCTGGGAGGGGAGGATGGGGGAAAACCCAAGATCCCTTTGCACAGCTGGAATATAAATGTGAAATTTTCTTCCCATTTCTTTTTTCTTCTGTAAATGATCTAGCTGCTATTGATCAAGATTACCACCAAATAAAAATCAGAATCTACTAGCTGGTGGTGTTTTGTATAACATGCTCGTAAAATAAATCTGTGCCTCCACCACTGCAAGAAGCCATGCTTTTTTACTATGGGATGTACAGAACTGGAAGCAACATTTTTTCAGGGCTCAGCTAACAACGCTGAAGACACATGCCTCTTGACATGGAGACAGAACAGATTAAAAATTAAATGCTAGATTTAAAGGCTGTGGAAGATGTTTGCAATTTTTCTTAGTTTTTAAGTGTTTGGAAAGTGCTGCTTCTGCAGTGATCTCCTAGTACAGGAAAAACAAAACTGAACATGGTCTCACTGTCTCCAGGACTGAATTCTCAGTCCATGCAGAGTCAGTGTGAAATGTTTCCAATCCACAACATCCTGCTTTGTCTCACTGGATGAAAACTCAAACCCAATATACGCTTGAAGAGATCATATAGTGAGGGCTAGTCTGTCCAACTGCTTCTGCAACTGTTAGAGGAATGAATTTCTAAAGCAAAAGCAAAAAATGTAGCCCCTTTGCTGACTCCTGACAATAAGGTTTTCTTTCACCTTCTCTAGGTAAAAAGGTTCTCAGCTTACCTACCATTATAGAGCCAGAAAACATCAGAAACTGGGCTGGCACAGTTACTGCCTGCTTTTAAATGAAGGTATTTGTAGTGCATGTCCATGTAACTTCATTTAAATATTCATTTAAGTAGCCTGGATTTGGTATTAGATAACTAAGAAAAGGAATGGTCTTATCAGAGAAGATCATGGAACCATTTCTGTTGGAAAAGACCTTTAAGATCAGAGTCAAACCATTAACTCAACTGTCCCAAAGCCACCACTAAACCCTGTCCCTCAGCTCCATATCTATATGTTTAAACATGTCCTGGGATGATGATTCAACCTCTTCCTCAGGTAGCCTCTTCCACAGCCTGAGGACCCTTTCAATGAAGTTCTTTGTAATGTCCAACCTAAACTTCCCCTGGAGCAACTTGAGGCCATTTCCTCTCATCTTACCCCTTGTTAAAAACATCTGCTGCTCTTCCATTCCTTACCAAACAAGCAGCTGGAAGGCTCCCACCTTGGTTACACATAACTCCTCCTTCATATACCCAAGGTTACTATTATGGACGGAAGGGGACACCAACCATCCTGTGGGTTTCCTCAATCTTCCTTCTATTCCCCTCTTGTTCCCTCTTGCCTATGTGGAGACAGTAGTAT
This sequence comes from Upupa epops, assembly GCA_013397515.1. Classification (NCBI taxonomy): domain Eukaryota; kingdom Metazoa; phylum Chordata; class Aves; order Bucerotiformes; family Upupidae; genus Upupa; species Upupa epops. The sequence goes on from VZRI01007403.1 coordinate 253,744, forward strand.
GCAGAGAAGAGCCACTTCAAAACCTTGTTAAGTACATTCCATCTCAACACAACTGCTTCTTTGGGAGTGCACATGGAGCTGCATGGAGCTGACTACCCCTACAACCTCTGAGCATTGGTGGGCTTGACTGACAAGAAGGGGATTCAAACCCACACAGGCAGAGCATAATGGATTAGCAGTCCACTACCTTCACCACTCAGCCACCTCATCAGTGCAATACACTCTTGGAAGATGGTACTTTGTCTTTTGAGTGAAATTTTTAGGGTGAGAACCAGCAAATCATGTAGGTCTCTACAGAGCAAGCTAGACAGATTACAGATATCAGAATCCAAGAAGTTGAGACACAAACCTCACAACTAGACAGTTGCTGAATTGTGTAGTTCAGAGCTACACAGTGGAATATATAGTTCTAAGAACAGGGAGCACTGGAAAACAAGAGAATATCTTCTGTGTATGGAATAATGTTTCCTCTGGCCCTGGCAACCTCAGCAGGAAAGCTGGAGAACTCCCCCTTCCTCATCACAACTTCCAGTATGAAATGGAAAGGGGTTGATCAGAAACCCTCTGGGCAAAAGAAAATCTAAAGCATTACCTGTTACACTTCACTAAGTGCTGTAACTTGAGGTCTGTTACAGAGAAGGTTGTCACTACTGTGACCCCTCCAGACTGTACTTTAACATAAAGCCTGGCCAATGGAGCAGTGCAGCAACTGTACCCCAGACTGCTTTGGTCTGTGAAGCACCATCTTATAAAGTCAGTTAAATCCATCTGGCAGGTACTTCGAGTAACCTTAAGTAATGGCAGTGCAAGTATTTCAGCTGCTCTTTTCTCTGCAGTATTTCTCTTGGCAGCCTTTCACAGCCCCTCAGCAGGCAGGCTGATGAAAGTGCTGCTTCGGGGTGTCCAACTTCTCGCTCCCTGCACAACTGAGTATCTTACACAGGTGAGAAACAGAGACACAACACTGCTCACTACACTGCTAAGTGTTCAGCTGCCACCCACTGCCACTCACTCACTCACCATCAAGCTCTAGTTCTTCTTCCCAGAACACTGTCATGGTTGTATTACTGAGAAGGACTCTGCCTAGCAGGCAATAGGAGGTCACAGGGTAACAGCCATTGCTGACTTGAGTTGTACTTAAGTCAAACTTTCCCTGTGGTTAAACATACAAGTCCTTTGCCCTTGAAGGCTTAAAATATATCTGTCTTAAACTACTGCACTGGCTTCTATTACAAGATAAATTATGAAAAATAAGTTGGTCTCAAAGCATAGTTTTGCTCAGCTGCTTTGGGCATGAACCGCTTCCCTTGGACTCTGTTTTGCAGACCACCTATCCCCCTCACCAGGAGGATGAAGAGAAAATAATCATGAGGGGCTGGAGCCTATTTAGACAACTGGCCAGCAACTTGCAAAGGGCTCCTTCTCAGTTAGAAGAGAGAAGATCCACCACAGAGGAAAAACAAAGCCTGCTAAAGGCTGAACATGGCGATAGTGTCATGGTATGATGGTCAGCAAGGACCAGGCTCACTGGTTTAACCAGAAACAGAGCATATGGTCAGGAGCTACACCTTTATTTTTCCCATTTCATTCTCCTCTCTTTCTCTCTCCTCTCCCCTCTTTTCTCACCTTCTCATCTTACTACTATGTTTATCTAAGTGCCAAATGTGCACACAGTGTTGCATAATCATACCAGGCACTCAACAGTGTCTTTTATGAGATCTGGAAATAATTGTAGTTGAAATGAATACGAATCCATCACTACAACCTCCTGAACTTCACAGACAAGCAACCATGTCCACTTTGAACCTTGTCTAATAGCACGATCTACCTGACTCAAAAGTAAACTGTATTAAAATCCAGTTACTGATACAGGATGTTGTGTATCAGCTTTAACAGGAGGGAGCTATCAAACTACAAAGACACTTCTGTAAAGACTGTTTACTGAATTGTGCCTTTCAACAGCAAGTCAGTCATCAGCTCCCTTACACTTAACAGCCAAAAGACAGTGTTTCCAGTTCCTACTCCCATACATGGCCCAAGGCTGTGCTGCCTTCCCAAGTTTTACAACAGCTCTGCCAAGCTGACCTGCTCCTCTCCATCTTATCAGAAAACGTTCATTACCTGCCTTGCCGCTACCTCTGTCAGTCAAACCAGCAAACGGGACCGACCATGCCTCTCATTTAATGCATACCCTGCTTTGGGTTCATGGCTAGACTCAAACAATGAAAATCAAAAATTAAAAAATAATTTTATAATCTCATTAACCTTGAGAGCAGAGGCCCTTGAGCATCTTGTGAATGACAGCAGTGCTCTTAAGTCTGGATCCTAGCCTGCGTTTTCAATCCAAGAGGACTGAGCGATGTTTGGAATTACACAGCAAGGAATCTAAACTAAACCAGGTGTCTTCCCAGTTTTGCCAGAAAAAGAGTTTGACACATACTAGCTTATAAATAGCTGGTTCTGCCAGATCAAACAATGATATATTACACTGACCACTCAGAGAGCCCAGCAACGAAGCAATTTTCATAAGGATGCAATACTTCTTTACTTTTTAAAATTGAAAATGATCAACAGATTGGCTTGTATTATGGTGAGAAATGTGCTAAAGGGTAAGGTCTGTGAAGAAAAAGCTGACAAGTCATAGGTCATAAAAGTTTTGGTTCAAACTTGTTCATATTATAGTGAAGTAAATTATTGCTGAAAAAGTCTTTCAGAGAGTTCCTTTTCGATTGGGTCTTGATTTCAGGATGAGCAAACGCTTTGAATGTGAGCTATTTCCATTGTTTGTGAGCAATAAACAGCATGCTGAATAGAAAAGCAGAGACCACAGGTCATTCCCTCTGGCATAAAGAAATTCTACATGGTGTTTTCTTCCAACTGCACAACACCCTGTATCTAAATCTGACTGTACAAATGCTCTGCACATGCACAGGCACCTAAACTGAGAGTCCTTGGCATCATACAGGGATTTTTTAACTTGCATAAGTACAACCTATTGACTTGGCTGAAAGCTGGGGAAATCAGACTGGCCAATGCAATGCTGAGGTGACGCTGCAGCACAGCCTGACAGCAGTGAGGTGCTCTGGGAGTAGAAGCATTTTCTAAGATTCATCCTCCTTTACTAGCACTCTTTGTTTGCTCTTTCACTCTCGTTTTGTTCTTTCTAAAATAAGGCAGTTTTAAGCAGTGTCTCCAGATAAAAATGCCTTTGAGTAGCGATGTGATGTAGATGAGTATGGATGCATCGAAGCACATGACCAAGAAGTTCACTACACCTACAGTGTCTGCGGCAGAGCTACTCAGCACAAATGATTAATCAAGAAACCTCTTTTCCCGGATAGGCTCTGGACAGATGCCTGAATACAGTGATAAGGAGCTGACAGGGAACCTGTCATGCTCAAATGCCTTCCAGTTTATCCAAAGATGCAGAGAAAATCTCTTCCCCACTTATATCTTTAGGACCTTTCTAGTCATCTCTTTCCCTTCTGACAGTCTTCCAGCTCCCCAGGACTTTCTGGCTCTCCTCAGTATCCTGTCTCCTCCACCCTCAAGTACAGCTCTTCTCTTCTTAGCTTTTTCCTGGGGAAGAGGCCACAGGTGGTACAGCATGTGCATAGCTCAACCAGTGTCTGGGACACACTGCCCTCAGTCACACCTCTTCTTCACTCAGAGACCTGCTGGATCCTTGCAGACAAGGATTTTATCCGATGCAGCAACCACAACTCTCCCCCTGTGGCTGTTGCTGAGGCATGTGAAAGTGCTCTGACATGCGGCACATACTTTTCCAGGCTCCACCACAGCATCAGGCTTAATGAAACACTTAATTATCAGACCTCAACTTGGGATTTCCAGCAAGACAAATGGATGCCCTGCATTGGGACCTGCCTGTGCAATCTTTACGCTTATTCCTGGAGACAGCTGGAACTAACAGGCTGTGAAACAAGGAAGTTACATAAAGCATTCCTACTCCTAGGAACATGGCCATGCTGGTAACTTGTTCTGCCAGCCTGAGGAAAGCCTGTTGACAGGATTCAAAGAGCTGCCTGGCATCTGAGAATCAAAGAGCTAAATCAGACTCCAGACACCTAAGCATTAATCCAAGAGTTAGAATACAAAACCATAGGATCATTCAGGTGGGAAAAAACCCTTGAGATCACCAAGTCCAACCATTAACCCTGCTCTGCCAAGTTCACCATCAGATTCACTGACTGAAGCAGTCTCACACAGGTCAGGGAGATCTAGATAGAAGAATCTGGGATGGCTGGACACAAGCAATGGATGCAGACAAGGAGACTCGACATAAAAGATGCCACTGAAACTGTGGAAACTGTCTCCATTTCCATGATTGCAGCAGCTCTCTGCCAGCACTGAGGCACAGGACCAGACATAAAGGGTCCACTCTCAATTCAAAGGTTATTGAAAGAGTTGTATTGTCTGCTCCAAAGACCACACATCTCAATCCACGGATTTTTTTTCACAGCAGCCATGTGACAGAGAAGAGGTGGTGGGTTGTGGTGCTGGCTATTTGCTTGGTATTGAGCAAGATGATTCATCTAGAAGTCCCCACGTTTCTCTCTCCCAGCTCAGTCAGTCAGAAAATACCAGTTTTCTTTTCCATTACAATTTTAAGATCAACATGCAAAAAAATACAACCTCTCCATCATGACAAATGTGCCCAACAAGAGCAAGAGAGCTTAGGGCTGTCGCCACTGTCTGTAAATCTCTCTGTTAGCTGGGAATTTGTGAGGTGGAAGGTTTTCAGAGCTGATACACTGTTATCTGAAAAGGATTGTATGGCTCTCTGGTTTACTTTTATTTTTCCTATACAAAAAAGCATGAAAAACATCAGTTGTGGTGAGAACTCCTCTCAGTGTGGAGTAAAAAGCAAGGAACCATTGTCTGGTGTTGATCACAATAAGTACTATATGCCCAGAGAAAACAAGATCTTTCCATTAACCTCTTCTTCTGCTTTCTCAGCAAATTGTTATGTTTTCTCTAGTTTGCAGCCCTTCTCTTCCAGTAAATTCACTATCCTGTGAGATCTAGAGAGAACAAAGTGAGCATTAGAGGGACAAACATGGAAGGGGTCAATTATTGCATTAAAATCCCCAAGTGCGTTGTTCTAGCACAAATTTCACATTTGCTGGCACATGCTTTTAAGTGATTCCTTATTTTGTACCCTATAAATGGGCACCAGATGCCAGAGAGAACAACTGAAATTGCAGTAAAACTCAAGACCAAGTAAGTTTTGCCCTGACCTAAACCTGCTTAAGAAATATCAAGCCAGATTTTCCCACCAAAGATTGAATAACAACAAAAAGCCTTTCTCCTTGTTTGTGGATAAGGAGAAACGTGTACACAAGTTGCAAAATCTCAAAAGCTTTGTTCTTCCTGGTGGCTCTCCTGTTGAGGCACTGAAGGACTAGAATTATCCTTGCCTTAAAATCACGAGTTGTCTTTCCTTTCCCAAATTCAAACATCCAACAGCTGTAAAAATGGCATCCAGTCAACTGCTGACTCCGCCAATTTTACAGTGTTCCTGCTCATGTCCCTCTGTCTCCTTCTGCCACGCTACAGCACATCAGCAGTGCACTCGGTGAGAAGGTAGGGCAGAAACTAGTTTGTACCCATGTATATGGGCCAGTAGCCAAGCGATTCCAGTTAACAAGCTGGCCACAGACCCACCTTTCATGTCAAAACCTGGGGGGAATTACAAACCTTTGTAAATGAAATAATTCTACAACTGATGTTCTTCTATTGGAGAATTTTCTTTCCCCTTGAAAACTTTTTACTGAATTTTAATTAGAAACACTTCATTTCTCTCCTCCATTTAAAGCCACCCTGGATTGAGTTAGCTGGATCAAAGAACAGCACATTCCCTACAAGTAAGATCATGTTAAGTTACTGAATCTTTAGTACAAACTATCCGGCTGACTGCAGTGTGTTTTTTGCCACTATAGGAGCTGAAGAAACACTGAAAGTCTTACATCACACTCTGCTTCCTAAGAAAAAGTCCTTTTAAATGTAACCTGTTCTCTCACAAGAATGTCAGGCACTCTCCACGAGTACTCCTAGCTGTATCTTTAACAATTTGGCATACTGGAACAGATTTTCTGCTCTGCCACAGCACTGTCATGGAGACAGGGAGCTGAAACTGACCCAAGCAAGGCCTACACATCTTTCTACATGTTCTTTTCTGAGTATTCCCCTTGTGTGGTGATAACTGTGCTCCTCTTCACAGTCCACTAATAAACTCTTAAGCAAACATGCCAGCTCCTGAGAGCTTTCCATCCAAGAGCCAGTTCCTGTCAGCACAGAGAATTAATGCTCACAGCCACCATGAGCACACCTCCTTCTGTGTAATCTTGCTGTGGATCTCACCAGGCAGCTGGTTCTCTGTGGCCACATAACTAGACTTTGGAGAAATAAAATATATATGCAGCACCACCACCAGGTCCTACTCCAACTTACAGATTTATTAGGCACACCAACATCAAGCACTGGATGCAGGGAGGCCCTTTCTCGTCATACACAGTCCAAATACTTACACTTTTCACAGGCTTCTGGAATCACTATATGCCTCCTGGGCTTGCTCAGGAGCCACCACAACTTCCACAACATCACAAATAGGATCATTTGACATGTTCCTTACATAAATAAATTATGTCTTTATAGGCACAGAATTACAAAATCATTGAGGCTGGAAAAGCCCTCTGAGCTCATCCAGCCCAGCCCATGACCTAACATCACCACATCAGCCAGACCAGGGCACTAAGGGTCACAGCCAGTCTGTCCTTAAACACCTCCAGGGAATGGTGACTCCACCACTGCCCTGAGCAGTCCATTGCAGGGTCTGATCACCCCTCACTAACATCCAAGTTAACCCTCCCCTGGCAGCTTCAGGCCCTGCCTTCTTGTCCAACCACTAGTTGCCTGGTAGAAGAGCCTGACCCCTACTTCAATAAAACTTCCTCCTGCTGGCCACACTATTCCTTCCCCTCATCCACTGTGCAGGTTATCCAGTCATAGAATGAGATCAGGTTGGTTAGGCAGGACCTTCCTTTCCTAAACCCATGCTGGTTGGGCCTGATCCCCTGGTTGTCCTGTACCTACCACTCGATGGCACTCAGGATGATCTGCTCCATAATCTGGCTAGACACTGAGGTCAGGCTAACAATCAACTCTTTAAGCACCCTAGGATGAATCACAGAATCATTAGGGATCGGAGGGGACCTTGAAAGATCATCCAGTCCAATCCCCCTGCCACAACAGGACTATCTAGATCAATTCACACAGGAACATATCCAGGCAGGTCTTGAATGTCTCCAGAGAAGGAGACACCTCCCTGAGCAGCCTGTTCCAATGCTCCGTTACCCTCACTGAAGAAGTTTCTTCTGATATTTACATGGAACCTCCTATGCTCCAGCTTGCACCCATTGCCCTTTGTGCTATCACTAAATGACCTTGAGAAGAGCCTTCCTCCTGACACCCACCCTTCCCATTCAAACCCATAGACTTGTTAGGATCTAAGTGGCACAGCAGGTCACTTACTACTTCCTCCTGGATTACAGGAGGGATAAGAAACAACTGGACATTCCCATCACTTGTGTGTGAATGTTTTCCACGGCCTGAACCAGGTTTTCAGAAGCTGTGTCAGTTTGGCTAACCATGAAGACATTTTCTAACTACAATCCACCTTAAAGGACAGCGGTGGAGTGCACATCCACATAACCCTCATGCAAAGAAAAGCTTCAGGTTGCATCGTGCTGGTCTAAGCAGAGAGAACCACAAGCAAACCATCACTTTGAGCCTTGTTGCATTAGGGCAATGGGACACAGCTTATCTTCATCAGTCAGGAAAGAGTTATGTGGGCATTGAACCTACAGTTTCACTATTGTCCACGACACATACCTATCCTCCTTTCTGTTAGAGAAAATGGCAATTGAAAGGAAGCAGCAGAAAAGACAAGAAAAGCTAAAAAAGATGGGAAGTGCTGCATCACAGAGCTCTGACACAGAAACAAGTGACTGCAGTGTGACAAACTACCACACACCAGCTTCTCTCAGACCACAGGGACACTCATATCCCTGGGGGACCTTTTTTCTTCAAATATGGGGTAGCTTTGTCACCAGTTAAAAAGAAAAAACACTAAATCTAATTATTTTCCATTTGTTGTGGATAGTCATGAGGTCAGAATATACCAACAGGGAGTTATTACTGGACAGCTGACAGACTCTTGAGATCAGAGGCTGAACTGGGTCCTGTTCTTCTCTGAGATCTTTCACTGTGTCCTAACACAGCTCTTTAACTATAAAACACTAGGGAGGGTCTAAGACGGACACCTGGCTTTATGGTTAACACAGTCCTTAACATGAGAGTAAGGTGCTTAAAAGGCTCTCAAAAGCTGTTCTGCACTTTGCCATCTATTTGGAGAGCACAGAAACATGGGGAATAGGGTTGGAAGGTCTCTTCCACTCAAACTCCAAGGTACCTGGAGTTTTGGAAAAGAATGTTTGCTGCTTACTTCAGATATAAATAGAAGTAGTTCCCATCAAAGCTCAATTAGTTGGAGACTTTCCTCTTTGTACATATAACACGCAACAGAATAACTTCCGAAGGGCCAAACCCTGTCAGAGGCGGCTTTGCTTCATTGAAAGCTCTAAGAGAACAGAGTTACTGTATAACTGCAAGTTAAATTCAGTGCTGTGGCATAAAATATTCACTCTCCATCTGACAACACTGTAAATTATTCCCTCTACTGCACCTCTGTATTTGTCTTTTAGATTAAAGTCTTGCTGGTCAGGTAGGGGCCTCAGTTCGTCAGCCACAAAGCTCACAATTTTGCAAGTGAGAGTGATGGATTTGCTACTTGATCTTAACAGACATTTGAATTCCATCCCCTGCTAAAAGGCCTCTTTATTCTCCTATTTCAGTTTTGGAGAGGACCTCACCAGATCAAACTCTTCCACTGCTTTGATGGCTATGAATAATTTGCACCAGCAAAAGCTGAGTTTAGCACCAAAATGTCCTTGGATTACCCACCAGCAAAAGGTCATCATTCTATATACAGCTCTTTATCCAACACTGCAGCACTGATATGCCACAAAACATGGCATTTCACTCCGCTGCACAGAACCTTTGGACTCTGGAATTTAGACCATTTAACTTCCAACCTGGGGTGACACATTGGGATTTGGAAGCCAGAAGACATGCTGGATCAATGGACCAAGGTCAGTGTTACAAGGTTAAGCAAGGTCAAGTGCCACGTCCTGCAACTGGGTCATAACTCCATGCAATGCTACATAGAGTAGCTGCAGAGCTGCCCAGCAGAAAGGGACCTAGGAGTGCTGGTCACAGAATCACCAAATCCCAGAATATTAGGGATTGGAAAGGAGCTAGAAAGATCATCCAGTCCAGTCCCCCTGCCACAGCAGGATTCCCTAGATCCAGTTGCACAGGAACATGTCCAGATGAGTTTTAAACTTCACCAGAGAAGGAGATACACAACTCCTCTAGGCAACCCCTTCCAGTGCTCTGTCACCCTCACCATGAAGTTTCTTCTCATCTTTATGTGGAATTTCCTATGTTCCAGCTGACACCCATTGCCACTTGTCCTGTCATTGGATGCCATTGAGCAGAGCCTGGCTCCTTCCTCCTGACACCCACCCCTTATGTATTTATAAACATTAATGGGGTCACCCTTCAGTCTCCTGTTTTACAACCTAAAGAGACCCAGCTCCTTCAGTCTTTCCTCATCAGGAAGATGCTCCACGCCCTTATCTTCGTGGGTCTGCGCTGGACTCTCTCAAGCAGCTCTATGTTCTTCTGGAATTGGGAGGCCCAGAACTGGACAGAATATTCCACATGTGGTCTCACCAGGGCAAAGTAGAGGGGGAAGGAGACCCTATCTCAATCTATTAACCACCTCCCTTCTAATCCACCCTAGGATGCTACTGGGCTTGTTGGCCACAGGGACCCATTGCTAGTTCATGCTCATCCTGCTGGCCAACAGAACCCCTAGATCCCTTTCTCCTATGCACTTGAAGTGAATGTGAGCCAGCAGTATGCCCAGGTGGCTAAGAAGGTCAATGGTATCCTGGCTTTCATCAGGAGTAGTATGGCCAACAGGAGTAGGGAAGTGATCATCCCACTGTACTTAGTACTGGTGAGGCTACACCTTGAGCACTGGGTTCACTTTTGGAGCCCTCACTAGAAGAACAACTGAGGTGCTGGAGTTGGCTCAAAAGAGGGTAATGAGGATGGTGAAAAGTGTGCAGAACAAGTCTTATGAGAGAACTGGGGTTGTTTAGCCTAGAGAAAAGGAAGCTGAAGGGACATCTACTCAGTCTCTACAATTACCTGAAAGGAGGTTGGAGCAAGGTGGGGACTGATGTGCCAAGTAACAAGCAATAGGACAAGAGGAAACAGCCTTAAGTTGAGACAGGTGAAGTCTAGGTTGGACATCAGAAACTATTTCTTCCCCACAAGGGTTGTCAAGCCCTGGCACTGGCTGCCTAGGGATGAGATGGAGTCCCCAACCCTAGAAGGATCGAAAAAACATTAAGATGTTGAGGGTCATAGTTTAGTGGTGACTTGTCAGTGCTGGATTGATGGACCTGACGACCTTAAAGATCTCTTCCAGTCAAAGAGATACTGTGTGGGATTATATTAGGCAGATGGCTGCTAAAGGGCAGCAGAACAGGCTTTGCTCCTTGTGACTTAATCTGCCTGTGTGGAGCCCTGGAAAGCCAGGATGGTTGAGAGAAGGGTAAAGGCCAATTGCAAAAGCATTCTGAGCAGACTGAAAGAGGAGGAGAACAGCGATCTGAACAGTCAGAGGGAAGGAGCTGCAGCCGTTGGATGAATGAGTGAATTCCAGACAAAGGCGACCACCACGACCTGTTAATAATAATCCAACACTCAAGGAAGGGCACATCAAGGACAAAACTCCAACATTAACTGCTGTTCACAAAGATCTGCAAAAGACTTAACACTAATGAAAACGAGAGGACTGGAAACTGGATGGTGAAAGAAGAGGTAGTATAACTTGCGCCTCCTGCCCAGACCTGCCACTGCAGCTGGATTCTGACGTGCAGCATAATTTTTCAAGTCTTGGCCTCCTGAACCTGCAAGCAGCCCCTCACAGTGACCTGCCAAACCTCTGCTATTCAAACTTGTCTTCCTTTGAACAGCCTGATAAGGGGCCAACCTGTGCAGTAGCTTCACCCTGTGCCCAGGAGGGAGAATACAATGAGGACTGTAAAGCACTTGTTACCCGAGGCAGCTTTTGAACTCTGCATGGAGGGGCTGGAATGCCCCCTTCCACTTAGCAGAACAAAGGCCAGCCAACCTGCAGGGCTTTAAATCTGAAAGTTAAACATGAATGTGATTAATGTGTGGCTTTGAGTTTTTATGTATTATTGAATTGTATACATTACTCCAGGCTCGGGGGTTTCTCCCTTTTATACTGCAACACAAATGTATGTTCTGTTTGGGAGGGGTGCAGAGCCCAGAACACCAGGCAAAAGCATTTCCATATGTATTGCCCAAATTCTCTGCCTCAAGGACTTGAGCGAGCCAGGATTTATACAGTGTTCCACTGACCCCAAAAGAAAACATCTTGAAACAGATTTAAAGAAGATGCACTGGAGCTCGTTGCAGTGGATACTTATTTGACAGCCTCCAGGAATCCTTCCAGATCCAGCCCTGCCTGTGAATCTGCTAAAGCTCCACAAGATTATCAGAGTTAAGCTAATGTACAGCATTGTAGGCTTGGAGACAGGCTGCCCCTGGTAAGAGTCATAAAAATGATCAGCTCTTGTAACCAGTGCTCCAGCTCAAAGACTGAGTACTTTATCCCATTTAAGTCATAATCAACTGATAGGAGCCAAAAAACTGGACCACACCATTCCACTATGATCCTGATGTATGACCAGAAGAGCATCTTGGCTTCTACTAGAGGGGAAAGGCTTAATGTATTTTTAGAAACCATTCTTTAACCCCATTCACTACATAAAAAGGGCAACTCTAAAGCACACTGAGACACTTCCAGTCAGGAGGTTTTCATACTCTGTGTTATGATTTTGATCTCCTGAGGAGTGCTTTCAGCCTTGTCTCAAAGACAAGACACTGGCTTCTCTCCCACCGTCCACATCTCCACGTGGTCAGTACTGACTGGGTATGGGTGATCACAGGGTGCTGAGTTTATGGAAATCATTCTTCACTATCCAGCCTGATCTTCAGAGACCTGTATTCTGTAAGACCACCAGGAGGAGGGATTTAAGTACCACATACTATTGCTCAGCCTGCTAAGGTTAGTTCTGCAAGCACCATCATTAAAATGGCCAGCAAGCTGGCCTTTCATGGGATGCTGCTCAATAGACTGGTCAAGAAAGGTCTGGAAGAAATGAGATGATATAAAGAGTTCCTCTTTTCCAGAGCTCAGATCAACATGGCTTCTCATCATTTTCCAGGCCAGTTTGCATCTGGAACTTCATTTTCTAGTGGAATGGGGAAAGGTTTTTACAGAAGGAGAGCTTTGTCTCCAGAAATAGTTTCTGGCTCAGGAGAATGACTGACTTGTTCTGAACCAGAATATAAACTCCATTGGCCTGGGATACCTTTGATTCCTTGTCTCCTCTGCTTCAGCCATTACTAGGCCTGGGATTCCAGGACATGAATGTATGTTTATCTGTACTATTAGCTTGCCAAGTTTATTGCAGAGTAATGTTTCTTTAATTCTATACTTCCCAATCAAAACGTCCACACAGAGGATATGGGAATAACAATTGTAATGTTTAGACCTAATCTATGTCCAGTATTAATTTTGCTACAGTCTTCCTGAAATATATAAAGAAAAAATATTGACCTTAGGATTGACTTAGGATTTTACAGGAGTAGGAAACCCCAGAACATCCTATCATTGATCCATGGCCTGAGATCGGCCCTGTGACTTCATCCTTACTCTGAAACCTGGCAAATCATGAAGACATAGGATATTCGGTTGGAAAAGATCCTTGAGATCATCAAGTCCAACCAATAAATCTGCACTACGAAGTTCACCACTAGACCAGATACCTCAGCACCACATCTTGAACACCTACAGGGATGGTGGGTGACTCAAGCCCCTCCCTGGGCAGCCTGTTTTAATCCTTGACTACTCTCTCAGTAAAAAAGATTTTCCTAATATCCCACCTCACTCCCCTGGTGCAGCTTGATGCCACAAAAATGCACAAAATACCACATCTCCAGCTCACCTTGGTGCAGTATGTGTGACAGCTGCCTTTCTGTCAAATGAGTGAAAATTCATGACACAGTGCTTATTATGTGCTTCTATCTAATTTGTGCTTGGGCCAGGAGGACAAATAGGTTTCAAGCAGAGGACTGGGCTAACAGTTCTTTGATGCGCAGTTTGGCCATGAAGCACATATTGATATAGTAATCAAATGTACCAAACATTTAAAATACATTTTGGTCCAGCCCCCAGATACAAAAAACATCTCTACAGCTCCTCTGAAAACCATGCTTTCAAGCCTCCCATCATGACCCAGAGGCCAGAGAACAGCCTGTTTGCTGGGGACACCTGCATCACTTGGGCTGTTGTCTGCCAGCAAGGGCTGACCTGCACCTGAACTCATTCCAGGGATATTTCACTAAATCAGTAGTTACCAAGTAAGCCCAAAAGTCCTTGGTTAGGACATCCTCATCCTATGCAAGTTAAACCAACTCTCATTTTTAATGTGACATGGTTCGTCTTCGNTGCTCATGTGGCTCCATTCTTGGGGACTGACCCAGGGCACAACCCTGCTCTTCCACATAGATTTTCCAGTGGAAGCATTTCTTTCCCCTTCCACAGATTTATTCAGACTCCAAACTTCAAATCATCAAAACTGTCATGGTCCATTTGCAGAATGGGAAGATATTGTGGGTCCAATCAGCATGGGTGTCACAAACAATTATTCGCTGCAGAATGATGCCAATTAGTAAACACCCTGCTAACAGCCACCCCAAGGATGCTGATTGCCTGTGACAGTGGTTTTTTCAGGATGTCTGCTGGAAAACTATAACTCGAGGCTTTGCAGGCTGGCTTCTGGCAACTTTCTTGCTCACTCTACAAAAAAGTCTACACATGAATAATTAAAAATAGATTGGAGTAGAAATTTAAAGTGCATTTAGTTTTGTCACCCAAACTCTTTATTACAAGACCTGCTTCTCATCTGGAATTATGTGGAAATGTCCTGGCTTGTATGAGATACTGTGTTTTGATGCTTCACTACAGGCTTATGGAACTAAAGAAATATTTCAACACAGACACTTTCTTCCACTTTCTCCTTTCTTCTCTAATTTTATGGTGATGCAAAACTCTTACAGTTACCTGAAGGAGCAAGCTCTGTAAGTGTTTGAAATATAGCTGCCCCCTCCTTGCTTGAGGCATTGCTTGCTGCCTTTCTGCTGTATGCTGCTACCTGAAAGAACAGCCTTGAACTATCCCTGAGCTGTGTTTATGGAATGAAATCAAAAAGGCAGGGGTATATGCAGATATAAAACTAAGTATTCCTTTTAAAATGTAACTTTTTGACAACCCAGATCTGTCCCGAAATGGACTGGTGAGTAATCAGCCACTCCTTTTCATCCTAATCCACTATCAAATCAAAAGACAGCAAGGTCAAACCTGGTGTAACTCAGGAGTAATGCCACTAATAGTAGTGGAGCTGTAGAAAGACTGAAGAGAGGAAGAACAGCTCTGCTTTCCACCACATGAATGTAGACCCTGCAGTTCACTTAAGATACTCCAGAGATAACAGCTAAAGCTATAATTCAGTGCATGATAGGTAGTGCCAAGAGCACATAAGTTTGAAGCTGCAGTATAAGGTCATGCTAGGAACTCCCAATTGCTTGGATCAGAAGATTTCAGCTTTCATACAGAAAGCACCTCACATTAGCTTTACTGCCTCTAACGTAAAGGTTATGGTCTAAGCAGCTTTGTACCCACTTTGCTTGGACATCATTTTAACTGCTCTGACACCTCATGCACGGTTTCACAGTTCACTGAAAGACTAAACTGCCAAACACCCCTTGAAGCAATAGAAAAAGCCATACCTCGAGCACAGCGTACTGGAGACGAGCAAGAAATTGTGATTTTCTCACTGGTAGCTATTGAGAAGGGCCCAAGCAGCATTTGGTCCAAACGAGGAAACCCTTCATCCCTCTCCAGTCCCAGGAGCAGCAAGCCAATCACAGCAGTGGCGCAGGATTGTTCCAGGTTTAGCCCTTCCATTCTCTCAATGCTGACTAAGTTTTTGCAGGCAATACAGGCGGAAACTCACACAGAGCAGGAGAACAATAATCAAAGTATTCCTACTCTCTCTCCAGGTGGTCAGAGCTCTATTGGATACAGGCTGGACGGGGAAACATGTTGTTTAGACACATGGGTTCTTTCCTAGAGTGGCCACAGTACATAAGTGACCTGCATGTGTGCGTCTCTCCAAGGAGAGGAGCTAAGTATGGTAAAGTCATCATAACTGGACTCCTTGGCTTGTGAGTAGGCAGCTTTCTGAAAGAAAACCTCCTTGTGAGCCACAATTGGTTGGGCTAAACACATCTACTACAGGGTAGAGTCATTCCTTCTTCTGTTGGGTAAAATCTCACAGCCTGCCAGTAGTGAAATCTTAGCCACAATCCAGAGTCCAATTACGCAGAGGTAGGCAGATTGATCTGGTCATCAGGGCTGCCTCCCTGCCAGCAGTCCTGCTCCCCAGCAATAGGCTGCAATGCTTCAAGTGTGTCAAGTCCTCCATTTCTGATCAGTAATACTCGCACCCTTTGCAATTTTGGCAGCTCCCGTACAGCCTCTGTCCTTCTCTGGCCTGGAGTAAGCAGCCTCTTTTCTTTATTATGTGGAGGGAAGAAGATTAATTTAACTCATGCTCTTACTTTCAGCTCTGATTTCAATCCAGTTGACGGGTAAAGTCTTGGCAGCAAATTCTAACCCAACTATCCCTTCAGTGGGGACACACTGACAAATCTCTGTGGATTTCCAAGGAGTTATGCTACTGTGCTCCTCACCCAGTCAGTTTGCAGTCTGGCTCAGCACACTGACTTCACTTACCTTGCTGTCAGTCTATCACACAAATATACGACCCCAAGCTGCTCACTGTGCTGTCACTCACATTAGAGCTTTCAGGGTTCCTCCCTCCTAAAGAATTTTGATTCCAGATGTTCTTCTCAGATAGCAAAACTGCTTTTCCGCCTCTACCTTTCCACCACTTTCATTACTTTGATCCCACTAAACCCTTCTGGCTTCTGCCACACTTCAGGCACAAGGTGCTTGATAATGTTTGCAAAACACTGCAGCTAAAGCTGTCATGAAAACGCTCTTTACTGCTTTATGAAGGCATGGGAGGAGCCCTCAGTAAAACAGATGAATCAAAACCTTCCATCAGTCACATTGATGGAACATCTGCATGATTGGAGTGATGTATCATTTGTCATTTCCACTAATCTGCACGACTGAGCTCCTATCCCAGTCAAGCCAAACAATTTTGGAAGAAGGGCAAGATCTTATAAATCCCTGTATCAAATGCTCTCCTAGGCTCCAACTGCAGTGCATCTAATACAATCCCATCATCCATTAACTTGCCTTTGCATGACTGAGGATGAAATTGTGTAGTGACTCCCTCTCTGCCTCTCCCCCAAGCACAATACCCTGTGGTTTAGAGCAATTTAAGACTTAGTTCAATAATTTGTCTCACTTTTCTCCCATCTTGGTGGTCCATGCTAAACCCCAACTCTATCTCCTCCGCTTTCTTACTCCTCCCTGATCCACATGGCCCCAGCATTCAGAGTTTCAGCATTCTTGTTTGCATTGCAAAGTCATCAGGACAAAATGATGACTTTCAAAATGCAAGGAAAGAGCTCCAGTATGATCAACTCAGCTGAAAGGACTGTCTAGCCCTCTGTAATACTGTGACCAGTATGGGCACAGGAAAGATCATGGAGATGATCATCTTGAGTGAGCTCTCACACCAATTGCAGGGCAGCCAAGGGATAGTGACCAGCCAGCATGGGTTTATGAAAGAAAGATCTTGCTTAATCAACCTAATCTCCTTCTATGGCCAGGTGACTTGCCTTCTGGATGGGGGGAAGGCTGTGGATGTTGTCTACTCAGACTTTGTGAAGGCTCTTGACACATTCTCTCACAACATTCTTCTGGAGAAGCTGGAGAAACATGGTTTAGATAAATGTACCCTTCACTGGGTTACAAACTAACTGGCTAGCCATTCCCAGTGAGTTGCGATTCATGTGGTGAAATCTAGCTGGCAGCCAGTCCTAACTGGCATCCCTCAGGGCTCAGTTTTGGGGCCAGTCTTGTTTAATAGCTTTATTGAGATGACCTGGATATGGGGATTGAGAGTAGCCTCAGTCAGTTTGCAAGTGACACCAAATTGTGTGGCAGTGTTGATCTGATCAAGGGCAGAAAGGCTCTACAGAGGGACTTGGACAGGTTAGATCGATGGGCTGAGGGCAATTGTGTGAGGGACAAGAAGTCCAACTGCTGGGTCTCCACTTCAGTCGCAACAACCCCAAGCAATGCTACAGGCTGGGGGATGAGTGGCTCAAAAACTGCCCAGCAGAAAAGGGCCTGGGGGTGCTGGTAGACAGCCGGCCTCATATGAGCCAGCAGTGTGCCCCGGTGGCCAAGAAGGCCAACAGGATCCCAGTGCATATCACAAATAGCATGGTCAGCAGGAGAAATCAAGTTGTCGTGTCCTTGTACTCAGCCCTTGTGAGGCCTCATCTTGAGTATTGTGTTCAGTTCTGTTCCCCTCATTATAGAAAAGATATTGAGATGCTGAAATGGGTCCAGAGGAGAGCTACCAAGCTCTTGAGGGGTTTAGAGAACAAGTCATATGAGGAGAGGGTGGAAGAGCTGGGCAGGTTTAGTCTGAAAAAGAGGAGGCTGAAGGGGGGACCTTATTACCTTCTACATCTACCTGAAATGAGGTTTTACAGAGGTGGGTGTTGGCCTCTTCTCCTTGATGACTGATGACAGAACCAGGGGCAATGATCTGAAGTTGAGGCAAGGGAGGTTTAGACTAGAGATTAGGAAGAAATTATTTACAGAAAGAGTGGTGAGGCATCATCCCTGGAAGTGTTTAAGAATTGTGTAGCCATAGTGCTTCACAACCTGCTAGAGTGACATCATGGAAGGGGGTTATTTTGTGTTTTTCAATCTGTCAGATATTTAGTTTTTTTGTTGGTATGGGGATGGTTGGACGCAGTGATCTAGGAGGTCCTTTACAGCCAGGATTATTCCTTGATTCTATGATTATGTGACACTTGTGAGTATGGGAGAAAGCAGTCTGGCTCTCTCCCAGGGAAGGACTTCACACATCAAGCTGATGACAGAGTATCTGGCCCTCCTTTAAAGAGGAGGGACATAACTCTATCTGTAGAAGGGACATTGTGTGAGTAACTCCCTCTGAAGTCAAAGGATTTTGCCCTCAGTAATCCAAGGGCAGAAACTGGGAACCATAGAGCCAGTCTCAGCCAGCTGATGGAACAAACCCCCTCCAGCTGTAAGAAAAAAAATAGCTGTGAACACTGGGATAAAGCTGGAGCCACTGGAAGTGTCTTTACAGCCAGAATCAGAGTTATGATCCAAAATTCTAACAGCATTTATAATTACAACCATTGCTGATGCCAGGAGACATTCATTCCCTACCTGTCCATCCTGTTTGGCTCACAGATCCCAGTCGTCCTCCTCAGTACAGCCACCACACGATCTATGTGAAAGCACTTGGCTCCAGGTGTTCCGTACCACATTCAAGTCTTGGTTTAGCTACAGCAATCCCCATCGCCTGTTCCCACAGGTGGAAATGTTTGTTTTCTAGGCTCTCTTCTCAGAAGGATGGTAATAAATGGCCTGACTGCATCAGAACAAGTTTTCTAACTCAGTGTGCCTTGCAGCAAATGTATGTAACTCAGCCAACCCCAGAAGGGCAGTAAGAGCCAAGCTTGACCCAGTCAGTAGCCAAGCTGGCTCTCCTGCATTGGTGTATCACAGGCCAAGAAAGCCTGATCTGTGAATGTAACTTGGGAGATGACATGAGGGTTCAGTAACCCTTAGAATGACAGTGGGCCCTCAATTCTTTCAGCACTGCAGATCCCATATGAGCTGCACAACCAAAGGCAGATACCTCAAGCCTTGGTCAGCAAGAAAATTATAGAATCATCAAGATGGAAAAGACTTTCAAGATCAAGTACAACCATCTGCCCTACAACCCCCAATCACAGTATCACAGTAATGATGAGGCTGGAAAAGACCTTAAAGATCATGCAGTCCAACCTAAAACCAACCACATAAACCTAAACATCTGACATCTAGATCATGCCACTCAGCACTTCATCCAGCCTAACCTTAAACACCTCCAGAGACAGTGACCCAACCACCTCCATGGGCAGCCTGTTCCAAAATCTGATCACTCTTTCAGTAAAAAACCTTTTCCTAATGTCAAGTCTAAACCTCCCCCTATGGAGTATACATCACTGTCTCCTGAAACAGCCTGGCTGCCCACTCTTGTAACCCTTCCAGGATGGTGCCTCCTCCCCCTCCTTGGGCAGGCTGTTCCAAGGCCTCCCCACTCTTTCAGGGAAGAAGTTTTTCCTAAGATCCAATCTGAATCTCCCACAGCACAACATGATCCTATTTCCTCTTGTCCTACTGCTAGTCCCTGGGAAGAGACTAATCCCAGCCTCACTCCAACCTCCCTTCAGGTAGTTGTAGAGAGCAGGTAGGTCTCCCCTCAGCCTTCTCTTCTCCAGGCTAAACAGCTCCCTCAGTCTCTCCTCATCAGGCCTCCCTGAACTATAAAGGAGCAACAGCACTTTGGCCTAAGAGGGAAAAAGCCCACACTCAAAGCTGGAGCAGCCTGAGTAACCTCTCCTCCCTAGGGAAAGGGCACTGATTAGCTGACACACTGTAGTTCAGCTTGAGAAATAGGAATGCTCCAGCAGAACCTGCTTTCTGGCTACAACACTTGCAGGCCAGAGGACTCAGGTGAATGTCTGAGCAGGGCCTGAAGTGACTGCAAATGGCCACTTCAACACCAGCACACACATGTGTACTCTCAGATGTCACAGCAGGGCTCATGGCACTCCAGAGCAGACAACTTCACAGAGCTTCACGTCATGTCAGCCAGAAATTCAGCATGTGGTTACCGTGATGCCTTCAGCAGCAGCTCCTGGACCTGATCCCAAGATCTCCGGCATTCCAGTGTGGGACCAGTCTCCTTTCTGTTCACTCAACCACGGCATGGGCAATGGAGTTTTCACCAGTTTTATGAGCATACATCAGGAGGACAGGTGCCACATGGCACAGTGTAAAGCCTAACACTATCAAGGGAATCCGCCAGGATGGTTTGAACCAGCAGAGAGAGATTGTACTGGACCAGCATGCTCTCCCATGTGGATCTCATTGGACCCAGTACTAACAGCCCTAAAGACAGTTTTGTAGTTTCTTTGGGTTGAGAACTTTGCTTGAACAACTCTGATTTCAGCCTTGATTTAGCGAACACATAATTCATGATGGAGATGATAACAGATGGCAGCTTGTTAAGCCATAGGAACTCAATCAATTGTGATCACGTGACAACACCCTAAATAATTTAAATCATCCCTTACTGCAAGAGCTGTCTGCTGGGGCCCCATGTTACAGAGAGAAGCCAGTGCCATGCTCTGGGAGCCCTCCTCCCAAGGCAGTTGTCACCAAGACCCTCCCTGCTTACAAAGAGAGAAACTGAGGCACGAGAGCAGGTAGCTTCCACATGCTCACTCCATGAAAGCAGATCGCTGGTGTCCTGCTCTGGAGGATAGGTCAAGGGGGAATGGTTTGATGCTGAATGAGAGGAGGTTCAGACTAGATCATAGGAAGAAGTTCTTCAGTGCAAGAGTGGAGAGAATCTGGAATTGTCCGGAGAGGTTGTGGCTGCCCCCTTCCTGGAGGTGTTCAAGGCCAGGTTGGATGAGGCCTTGAGCAACCCAATCAGTGCCCATGTCCCTAACCTTAAGATCCCCAACCTTAAGGTCCCCTTCAATCTGAGTCAGTCTATGGTTCTATAATTCTCTGCACCAGATCCCAGCCATGAGGCACTGGTCTCCCCTTCTCTAACCACTTGCAAGCAGATTAATGAAAAAAGCATTACTTACAAATGGAGGTGCAGGTGCCTGTCCTCCACAGCATGGGTGATAACTGGAATCATATCCTCCAGAGAATTTTTATCACCAGATCTACACACAGGTATATACTCCAACCAAGACAAAGGGATGAGTTAATCCGTAATGAAATCCACTGAAATCAGTGGGTCTAGAAACTAGAATCAGATCCCAGCTTTCCACTGGCAGAAACCTAGTTTTGCTCCTGGTTTACCCTGTTATACCAGAGAGGTTGCAATGGCAAGGGCAGAAGAGTGTGTTCAGACCAATTCTGATTCTTAACTTTTATCATCTACTGGGCAACATAGTCAATCAAAGAGCCAGTGGGAAATGAGACTTAGAAGAAAGAAATTCAAAACTGGAGCAGTGCAAGCCATCCTACCCTCAAATATTAAACCCAACCCTAGCACTAACTAATTCTGGGACAAAAAAGCCAGAGCTGGGCAATGCAAAAGTGATGATCCAAAAGTGCTCTGGATAACCAAAGATGCAAGCACAACCACTGCTGTCACAGATGCCGTTTGCTCTCTGGGTATGACATGGCAATATGTCAACCCTCATTCTCACATCAGAAGATTTCAATATGTCAACCCTCATTCTCACATCAGAAGATTTCACACAGGAGCAAGGACACAGATCCATGCTTCCTCTACATCTGTGTGATGGCAGCAAAAGAATTAACAATAGATGGTACCAACCCTGTCCTGATCTTCAAGCAACACTGCACATCAGGAGATACCTCATGTCATGAGATATCTTCTAAAGCAGAGGAGCTTCCACTCCAAAATGACAGTCATCCCAAAACTTCTCACAGATGAAGCAGTTTTACATTCAAAAGCAAAATGGCTCTGTGCTGCCTGAGGTAGGGTGCCCAGCTCTCCATCACACTGCTACATGATTCCAAAAGTCACAGAATCACAATTGAGGCTGGAAAAGACCTCTGAGATCATCTTCTTGAGAAGCTGTGGCTGGGGACAACCAGTACTGAAACAGCCCAAGGAAAGCAAGAACCAGGGGTTTAACCACAGAGAATCAGCCACAAATTATTCTGGTCATTTGAGACTGGCTCTTGTAAGAAGAAAGATGCCGTTTTCCCACTGTGAGTCCCCAGCCAAGGCTGGCAGCCTCTCCTCCATTCTCCTGTCCCCAAGGCCACCATATTAAAGCCAGCCCAGCCAAGGGGTGCTGAGGGGAACCTCTCCCAGCAGTGATGGCCACTGCTTCTGCCTCATCTCAAACCCAGGCTCAGCCATTAGCCCTGTGGAGAGACTCTTTTTACACACTAGTAAGTAGTTCAGCTTGTCTTTTTCTGAGGAAAACCTGCAGGAACTCACATCACTCACCTGCCCAAGCCCCACACAAAATGCCTCTTTCCATCTGAAAAAGCAAGCTGACCGCTTTTATTTCACACAAGTAATGACATGTCTATCTTATTGCACAACCCATCAAGGCACCAACTTCAAAAGCAGTGAACCTCACACTGTGCTCTTACTGCAGGAATAGCATTACAGGACAGTTTTTAACATGGGGAACTGGAGTGGTCTGAACCAAGACTGAACTTAATCTCCTAAACAGTTCTAAATCCAAATCTACTCCAAGTGCTTCCAAACTTCAGGACAGGTTGCATCTGGCTTCTGTTTCTTGATCCAGAGAATGCCAAGTCCTGCAGGTCCTTGACACGCAAACCGGTGTGTTGGCTACCTGCCGTTGAGAAGCAGAGACAGAATAAAACGCAAGACGCTGCAACATGGTGACCTTGGGTGGTAAACTGCCCCAAGAAAACGAGTAGCCGTGAATAGGTCTAAAGAAGACAGTGCCAGAGCAAGGAGTGTCAAGGACAGGGAGCTCTGCAGAGCGTGATGGAGGGAGGGAAGCTGGATCTGGGACGATGAAGCTGAGACACACTAGCCGTGAGGGGTCTATAGACTGTCCAACAGTGTCCCCTGGTGGCAGCAGCCACAGCCTGTCGTGGTGACCCAGTGACCCACACGCGGCCTGAAACTAGGTCACTTTATCTTCTAATTAACGGAGTGACTCAACCAAGTGGATAAATAACAGCTGTGAAATCATTTTGACTTGCCTGTAGCTATAAGGTAAGAGAATGGGTTTGGTTAAGCTGAAAGCATGAGAACTGCAAAACCAAGCGTCTAGGTGAGGGCACTAGACTCACCGGTGGCTACCTCTCACCTGCCCAGGCTGGTCACCTCCAGCCAACCCTGCCCAGGCTAATCACTCAGCCAGGAGCTGCCACATGGACAACATCATCCATGCAGCTGTCCAAAGGTGCCTTCAAAATCTGGTGTATTGCAATGGAGAAAAAAAACCCCAAACCCACAAATACTTTGGTTGTTTTTCCAGCTTTTGCTCTTTGTTTTGGTCCTGGTTCAAAGGCCCCATCTGAGAAAGGTGCCAATCACTATAAAAAATGCCAAGTGGCAATTCGGAGTGAACTCTGTCAGGCTTGGAAATGCTTCTCCCTGGGGCCAGCTCCCTGGGAGCTGTCCTAATCTCAAAGCCCAGACTGGTGACGCTCCAGAGGAAGTGGAGGCAGAAGAGGACCCTGCCTTGGTTGATGAGGACTGGAATAGGGATAAGTTGAGCAAACTAGATGAACATAAATCCATGGGCCCTAGTGGGATGCATCCATGCGTGCTAAGGGAGACAGCAGAAGTTATTGCTAAGCCACTCCATCATCTCTTCTAAGTCATGGGGATCAGGAAAGGTGCCTAGGGACTGGAGGTTAGGAAATGTCATTCCAATCTTAAAAAAGGATAAGGAGGGCCCAGATAACTATAGACCAGTCAGCCTCATGTCCATTCCATGAAAGGTGATGGAAAAATTTCTCCTGGACGCTGTCTCTAGACACATCAAGGACAAAAGGGTCATTAGGGACAGTCAGTATGGCTTCTCCAAGGGGAAGTCATGCTTGGCAAGCCTGATAGCCTTTTGTGAGGGCACAACTGAGTGGATAGATGATGGCAGAGCAGTGGATGTGGTCTGTCATGACTTAAGTCAAGGGCAAGGCATTTGACACAGTCTCACATAGCATCCTTGCAGCCAAACTGAGGCAGTGTGGACTGGATAATTGGGTAGTGAGGTGGAACATGAACTGGCTGCAGGATAGAAGCCAGAAAGTAGTTGTCAATGGGACAGAGTCTAGTTGGAGGCCTGTATCTAGCAAGATCCCCCAAGGATCAGTACTGAGACCAGTCCTATTCAATCTATTCATTAATGACTTGGATGAAGGATTAGGGTGCACTATCAGCAACTTTGCTGATGACACAAAGCTGAGTAGTATCACTGACACCCAAGCAGATTGTGCTGTCATTCAGCAAGACCTGGACAGGCTAGAGAGCTGAGCAGAGAGAAATGTAGTGAAGTACAACAAAGATAAGTGTAAAGTCTTGCAAGTGGGCAAGAACAACCCCAGGGACCAGTATAGGTTGGGGACTGACCTGTTGGAGAGCCGTGTAGGAGAAAGGGACCTGGGGGTCCTAGTGGACAGCAGGATGACTCTGAGCCAGCAATGTGCTCTTGTGGCCAAGAGGGCCACCATCATCCACAGGGGGGGATCAAAAAGGGGGTGGTTAGCAGATCGAGGGTGGTCCTTCTCCCCCTATACTCTGTGCTAGTGAAACTGCATCTGGAGTATTGTGTCCAGTTCTGGGACCCTCACTTCTAGAAGGACATGGAGCTGCTGGGGGGTGTCCAGCGTAGAGCAAGGAAGATGATGAAGGTAGTNTCACAGTGGAATGGAGCATTGGAACAGGCTGCCCAGGAGCAGCCTTGTGGAGTCTCCTTCTCTGGAGACATTCAAGACCCACCTGGACATGTTCCTGTATGACTAGGTCTAGGTGATCCTGCTGTGGCAGGGGGACTGGACTAGATGATCTTTCGAGGTCCCTTCCGATCCCTAATGATTCTATGAAAAACACAGCAAGCATTGATTGGTACACTCTGAGGACCCATAGAATCGTAGAACCATCATGGCTGGGAAAGACCTCCAGGAGCACCAAGTCCAGTACATCCCAACTTTTCCCCAACCCTTAGATGATGGCCTCAAGTGCTCTATCCACTCCCAGCTGCAGGGAGACAGACAGTGATAGGGCAGAGCAGATACTGGGATAGTGCAGACACAAACCTACAGGCACATGGGGTGATTTGCAACCCATACAGGAGGTGCAACAAGAAGGGAGGTGACCCCTCAAATAAGACAGGTAGGGGAGGAGAGAGATTTGGGTTCACAGTACCCTTTCATTGCTGGGTTTTTTTTTTGTTCCATGTGCATTTAGATGAAAGGGGAAATATCCATTACCTCGTGAAGCCCCAGGACAGCAGCCATTCTGGGGCTTCATGACCCAAGCACTGCTGATTTCCATCTGCTGCTCCTACACTGATTTCCTACACTCTCTGTACATTCTCTTCCAAGTCATATCGGGTTTTCTCACTGACAACAATTACTTTCATAAAAGACACAACAAAAGAACATGACCAATCTGAAAATCAAGTAACTCTTCCTGGTTTCCCATCATCTTGCTGTAACATGAAATCTCAGTAATTCAAAAAGGAGACAGAGCAGATAAATGAGGTTATCAAGGATGCAAAAATGGTTGAACACAATGTCAGACAGTGCCTCGACACAATAACCCACAAAGGGCAGGAACAAGCACAGCACACCACAGAAATGTGCCGATGTGAAACTATTAATCACACTCGCTCAAAGACCTGTACTGAGCAGTTCAGGGCTTAGCTTCAGCCTAAATCTCTCAGGCAGCTGCCAAGGCTGAGTTAGCATAACCCCAAAGGGCACCACTGAAATCAAATCTTTCAAACACAACTGTTCCTAGATTGCTCCTACAGCTCCATTTCATGTGGAAGTGTAAATTCTCTGAAGCATGCATGTTGTAATAATGATTTTTGCATAAAGCTCTCATTTACAAGAAAAAAACAGACTGAAATCTTCTACCACTTGTACAAGAAAGTAACCCATACTAAGTTCAGGTTACACTACACCTAGCTAGCATACTTCTGCCATTTCTCAAATTACTTCCTTGCATAAAATGATAAAACCACTTCTAAGGTATTTTTCCTACAATTGATTTCACGCAGTGCTGAAGCTCCACATCCATCATTTTGTGAGGTCCTGGAGGGGATGCTGCAATCACCTACACACTCTCTTAACTCTGATTTCATTTTAAAATTACACCTATAACATTCCCCCACAAGGTTCCAGTAATGGTCCCTTGGCCACCCCAGACACTACGGGTTCCTCATCCCAGATCAGAGCTCAGTGAGGACCTGCATGTACACCCAGAAGCTCTCAGGGAAATAAACAAGAGTCTCATTTCCTCACTACAACCACAATGAATCAGAGTTTCTTACTGCAACTAGGCTTGTGCCATTCATTTGGGGTACATCTGTGCCTAATCCCACCTGAGTCCTTTGGTTAGCCCTAACCAAGCTAGATATTGAGGTGCAGGCCTCGAAGAAGGGAAAACCTCAGCATCATAAAAACCGGGAGTGAGGCAGCAGAATCACATCCCCAATGAGGAATGTTTACCTGTTAACAGTCATCAGCTAGTCCACTTGTGGAAAGGTAAAAAACAATCAAATACACTAGAAATCCAACTAAATTAGCCTCGCTGTTGAAGAAAGTGTGTGCTTTAAAGAGTGAGCTAATTTGCACATTACAGGAGAGGAATGACAAAAGCAAGCTGCTGTATCTACTTTCAGAAGTATATTTGGGAATTACAGAGATTAAAGTTCCATGTGTCAGGGACCAGACTGCTCCAGGACAAGAGCCGTTCTCCCTGTATCCCAGGCTGAATCCACTTCAGACTGAAAGACTAAAAGCACTGAGGCTGTGTTAGCAGTGCAGGATAGAGCTGTGCATCTGCTGTGCGGAGAGAGGAGACAACAGGAGAGGGGGCTGTGCAGCAGGAAAAGTGCCTCTCTGCACCCTCAGATGACAGAACGTGCTGTAAAAGGCAGAGCTATTGGGGAAGCTGCTCTACCACCCTGCTCCTTCCCCCAAAAATCCACTCCATTATAAAAACAAGGATGAGTCTCATAAGAAGTAGATTATTTTAAACTCTACCACTAACCTCATTTGCAGTCCTGGATAGAGTCTCCCCTCCTGATGGGGATTACCCTTAAATTAGCAGAAGATAAAGATGTAGGATCTCCCCACACATTTATAAATAGCTCATCAACACGTTTTCATGAGGCAAATGCCATTCAGTAGCTTTAACAGCAGCCCCAGCAATGACAATGGCAGCAGCAAAAACACTACCATCCTTTTCCGATGTGTCTATATTTCCAGCTCCCATCATACTAATAGGGCCAATTCAAATGTGGAAGAAGACCTAGGACACTGACTATTAGTGTCTGTAGGCCAGGCCTGAAATATAGTCAGGAGTCTGTGAAACAGGCTAGGCAAGTCATACAAACCCAGCACATGACTGACATCTCTGCTCATTCTCCCCACAAGCCTGGACCGCATCTCATGTGTTTTTCGCACCTGGCTAGGGCCTTTCTCCTGCGGATGCATCAGGCTGAGCTTTTAACTTGCCAAATAGTTTTGCACAGATCACAGTGTGGGAGGACACAGTTTAAGGCAGAAATAAAACAAGCCCAGCCTGGCCAGTGGAAGCAAAGTGATTTGTCACTATTTAATCACATTAGGATCAAGATACTGTGGCCAGGACTCCTGTGTCTGGGATGTGTTGTAGATACTGGCTGTACCACTTGGCTGGACACCACCAGGAGAAAAACCATAGCTACCATCTAATAAGAACAGGTTCAGACATCACTACTGGTCTTGCTTCCAGCATTACTAGGAATTTATCTGACTCTGAGCAAGTTGAAATGATGTTGCGATGCTTTTGTCCACTTACAAGAAGTAAAGCAAAGCATAGGAAGTGTTTACAGGCCTGCTGCACACACTCTTTCCACCTTGGTCTCCAGCTTTGACAGATTCAAGCTCGAGTTGAAGATTGAGTTGAAGATTCAGCAAGGCCAGAAGAAGGGCATTTCATGCTGCAGTACAGGATGCATCTCAGTGATCTTAGGATTTAGACACCAGTCAGAGCCCACAGCACCAGAGGCTGCATGCATGGAGTAAACAGCCTCTGCCCTATCAATTTTTAGAAACTCATCAGTAAGACAAATCAACAGGGAGAAGAGAAGAATTAACCACATCAGTGTATCTTCATGTAGTGTCTCACTGCTTAAATAGGCAGACTGTGGGGTTGAAAACTGGCTGAATGGCCATGCCCAGAGAGTTGTGGTGAATGGGGTTAAATCCAGTTGGAGACAAGCAGTGTCCCTCAGGGCTCTGTTTTGGGAGCAGTCTTTATCAATGACCTGGATGAGGAGATCAAACGCACCCTCATTAAATTTGCAGATGAGAAGAAATTAAGCAGGGAGGCACTGCAGAGAGATCTGGAGAGGCTGGAGTGCTGGGCTGAGGCCAGTGAGATGAGGTTTAACAAGGCCAAGTGCCAGATCATGCCCTTTGGTCACAACAACCCCCAGCAACACTACAGAAGGAAGAGTGGCTGGGTAGAAAAGAACCTGGGTGCGTTGGTTAAGAGCAGACTGAACAGGAGCCAGCAGGGTGCCCAAGGGGCCAAGAAGGCAAATGGCATCCTGCCCTGGATCAGGAATAGTATAATCAGTAGGAGTAGGGAGGTCATCCTGCCTGTCTTTGCACTTGTGAGACCACACCTGAAGTACTCAGTCCAGTTTTGGACACTACAGTATAAGAGGGACACTGAGGGGCTGTAGCAAAGCGAGATAAGAGCAACAAGGCTGGGAAGAGGTCTGGAAAACAGGCCCTATACAGAACAGCCGAAGGAAATGGGGTCATCATTTGCAACCCAGAAAGCCAACAGCATCCTGGGCTGCATCATGAGAAGCATAACCAGTAGGGCAAGGGAGGTGATCCTCCCCCTCTATTCTACTCTCTTGAGACCCCATGTGGAGTACTGCATTCCATTCTGGAGCTCCCAACACAGGAAGGATATTAAAATGTTCAACATGTTCAGAGGAGAGCAATGAGGATGACTGGAGTGCTGGAGCACCTCTCCTATGGGGAGAGGCTAAGAGAGCTGGGGCTGTTCAGCCTGGA
>VZRI01007403.1:290309-338672 GCA_013397515.1 Upupa epops
CCGTTCCCACGGCAACACCGCTCCTCTCACGTGACCTCTTCAGACCACTCCCCCCGCTCCCATCGCTATAGCGACGGCCGCCCCCCACGTGCTGTCCTGCGCCCATTCACGCCCGGGCTAGCGGCGGCCGCCCCTGTCACGTGCCACGGGCTCCTCGTGCAGCTTCCCCGACCGGGCTTCGGCAGTCGCTTCCGGGCGGGGCGGAGCAGAGCAGTGTAGGGGCGCGCGCGCGCGGGTGTNCAACATGGCGGCGCGCGGGGCGGGCAGCGCCTGAGCCCGGCGCCCCTCGGTTCGCGGCTTCCCCCCTCCTCTCCCTCCTCCTCTCCTTCCCCGGTTCCTCCGGCGAGGCCATGGAGAGCGAGGAGGAGCAGCAGATGACCACGCTGCTCTGTATGGGCTTCTCGGACGCGGCCGCCATCCGCAAGGCCCTGCGCCTGGCCAAGAACGACATCAACGAGGCTGTGGCACTGCTCACCAACGAGCGGCCCGGCCTCCACTACGGCGGCTACGAGCCTATGGAGAGCGGGCAGGGCCCGCCCGGCGGACACGGCTCCCCCGCCGGCGGACAGGGACCCCGCGACGGGGACGGAAGTGGAGGAGGAGGCGGCGGCTTCGACCCGCCACCCGCTTACCACGAAGTGGTGGAGACCGAGGTGAGCCGCGGCCCGCCTGCCCACCAGGCCCTGTCAGCCCAGGGCGAGTGGGAACTCCTCGGAGCCGCCCTGTGACCGGCAGGAGGGAGCCGCGGGCTAGGGTCTCCCTGGCCGCCGCGCTGCTGCTTGCGACCCGGGTTTTTTCTTGACCGTCTAGGAGTGTGTGTGGCTACTGGAACGTTATTAAATTTTTTTCTTCTCTCCAACCCCCGTCACCCCCGCCCCCAATGCCTTCTTGCATAATCCCAGTGGCTGTAATATTATTTTTCTTTTTTAAACTCTTGCCACAGTGCGAAGGAAGGTGCTGTTAGGGTATTACTTTGTGCACAGTTTTATTTGGATACAGTAAGCCTAAGTTCTGAAATAGGAACGCAGTGAGCTCAAGTGTTTTCAGAAGAAGGGCTTTAACTCATAGCTGTGTGCTTCTCGAAGTAGATAGAAGTGCTGGAGAATGCCAGCCTTTTCCAGTTTCTCTCCTCTGCCTTATTCTTTTCTCTAATACATCGTTCTGCAGAACTCTGAACTCATCAACTAGCAGCAGATACTGTCATGGTGCCTGGAGCTCTCATAGCGTCTACCCATAAAGCAGCCTCCTCAAGGCTTTTTCCCAAAACCTTCCTAGAGAGCTCCTATGCAAAGAGCTAATTAATCGTGTCAGGACTGTGGAACCTGTGGGGAAGAGAACAGAAGAACAGCACTGCTGTGCAGTACCAAAGGGCCACCTTGCGTAATCTTGTTCTCTGGTCAACAGCAGATGCCTAAACGTGAATAAAACTAGGGAAAATCACATACCCTCCTAGGCTTCAATGAACAGTATCCTGAGGATTTCCTGTGCCAAAAGTAGTATCCTTCTGTAAACATATGTGTGCATCTGTAGAATACAAGCATGTATCTTCAAGTATATTGCTACACTTGCACAGATCATCCATATCCCTAGCCTTAGTAGATTGAAGATATGTGATCCTGTTCACTGAATTAACTGGCTTGGATCCTGAGCTCTTCTTATAAGCTGATGTGTGCTTGTGGTGATAAGGTGATCTAGGGATGGCATGTGTGCTGTACAGAAGAGGAGCAGCTCTAAATTTCAGTAACTGAAGCAGGAAGAGACCTGTTTTCTGACTTATTTGTTAGGAGTCAGTTGTGTGTGTTTGCATCCAGATCTCTGTAGCCACCAAGTGGGTGTTAGTCAATTATAGTTACGGCTGGTCCGGTCTGGGTTGTCTGCTTGACATTTGAAGGAAACTGTCAGTGTAAACTTGAGGGGAAGTGCTTTATTTTCCTCTGTTGCTCCTATTACTAATGACACTTTTTTCAACTCTTAAAGAGAATTTCCCCCCTACTATTTCATCCTGTAGGTTTGATTAAATTTACACTTTATAGTTTCCTTGCCACTCATATTTTTGTTTGCTTTGACTTATGGTCTTGTTAACCCACAGGAGACAAACCAAAATGCTCCAGTGCAGGTAACTGACTGCACAAAGCTGGCAGTATGGACGGACTGAAGGCTCTGGGAAGCTTCTGTATAAATTAAGGCCTGAATTTAGTATTTTGGTTCATTGCACATGAGCATCTGACAACTCCTGCACAAGTATACAAAGCAGTATTTTTGTAATAAAAGATACACCTATAAAAATCTTCAGATGTGGGATCTTTGTGCTTAGTTGTGTGATTTTTTTCGGTACCAGCCCATCAGCTTTTGATATCTATTTTTTTAAATGGTTGGAAGGGCAGTATATGTGAGCTGTTCTTGGTGGTCTTATTCTTTGGATATAGTCTACAGCTATGCTTATTAAACTATAGGCATTGTTTAGATGGTTTATCAGTAACTAGTTTTGCATTCAGCAGTAGCTTACAGCATATGAAGCTGTACAGAAAGCCATTGTGCAAAGAGCTGTGTTATTAACTATAGTTATACACTTTATTCTCCATATCATCTTTCTAGGAGCTCTTAGAGTGTGTCTTCCTCCTTACTGTAATTCCATTTTTTATTTAAGTGGGAAGGTAGCAGTGTGCTGGATTTCTGGCTTGATTTCTGGATTTTATGGATCAACAATATACATCAACCCAAAAACCTAGAGGACAATGATTTGAAATTTTCTCCTAAATAAAAGTGTCCAGATTTAATTGAAAATTAGAAGAAAGCTGTAGTTATTCTCCAGGATCTGTGTGTAAGAGTTCAGTGCCCGATATTTACATCATTTTTTTTGGCCGAGTGCAGTTCATCATGCATACAAGAACAGATTTGTGAATGATTAAACACTTTACATTTACTCTAATCAGTAATGAATCTACTATGCTAGCAGATGCTTATTTGTTTTCACTTACATAATGTTAGAATCTGTTCTGTTCATTAAGCGTGTTGATCAAAGGAAGGCTTGTCTTTGAGAATAGTCATCAGATACATATTGTACTAGTAGAAACATGTCGTCATTAGGTAGGATCATAAAACCAGGGTGAATGTTCTTTAAGTGGTCCAGGCTGCAGCTTTTCATGGGTGCCTGGAAAACTTACAGAAGCCTGAACCTGGGGATAACTGGCCCAGAAGCAAGACAGTTGGTATGAGTTGGCCCAACACGCCCTCAGTGCTTGCTGTGTGAGACTTGAGGTGAAAAGATACATCAATTCATTTTCACAAGGGTAAAAACTTTCAGCAGAGTAATGTTTTCCAAACAATGTAGAGTCAATTAATTTTTAAATGAGTAGAAGTGGTATACCTTTGTTGTTGATGCTGTTGGCATGACCAGCAACACATGAAAACATAAAGAGAAGTAAAACCTTGGAAACACAAAATGGTGGTTCACTTTCATTTGTGCAGCCTTCCTGAAATACCAGGAAGTTCAGGTTTACACTTGGTTTGAAATTTTGCCCTTTGTGTTTGTTTGTGTAGTGTCAGATCACTTGGGTAAGTCGACATCGCTTCTGTCTGTTGGCTGTTGTAAATCCTCAGTGCATTTTGGCAAGAATCTGGGATTTCTGTGTTTATTCCTTAAGCTGATTTTTACACTGATTCTTTGCAGGGGTGTGGAGCGATGTGATGCTCATCTTTTCGTGTGACTGACAGATAAGCTGTGTTATAAACTGCTGTTAAATCATTATAATTTCAAGTACGAATGTGATGACAGTGTCTGTCAGTGTGTCAATGTATTGCCATGAGTGCCACAACTGCTGATTATCATCAGTTGGGGGGAATGGGATGGAGAAGAGCAGGGAAAGGAATGTGGGGGTTGTGACCAGAGAACCTAAAATTGCAGTTGCAATCCACTTACACTGAAACTATTGAGCATATAACTTACTAAAGTAGTCTTGATTTGTTTTTAAACAGCTTCGTAATTCATTACTATGACCTTTCGGGTGATGAATGACGTATTACCTTCTAGCTATTTTTGCCTGCTTTAGCATGTGCTGTTTTATTTGAATTGAACTGGATCAGAAGCTCATGTACACCAGCTTTCACTAGATCTTTGTAAGACCTCTCTAGTATTGCTCTTGATGTGCTGTTTGATTTCAAGAGAAGGGGGTTCTGTAAAAGAAACTATAGCCAGTGACTGTAGCACATAACAGTGCCAGGAACGTTCTCGCTAGTCATGCTGCAGAACTGAGGTGTTCAAGACCCCAACTTTCCTCGTTGTTAGAGTGCAGGACTTAAAGCAGCTCTGCCACAGATGTGCTGTGTCACAGTGGGTTTAGCTTTCGGTGTGTGAAATGAGGATGTTGGGATGTGTGTTGCTGGGACGTGAGGCTTGTGAAGTTCTTTGATCCTTGAGTGGTAGGAGGAGCTGTATTTATTTATTTGTTTGCCTTCAAGTGCCTGAGATTAATTTCACGCTACTATTTCATAAATTTTCAATTTGGTCTCTTAGGGTTTTTTCTGGTAAGTAGTGGTGAGCTTTGCAAAAGCCTTTTTGGCATTCTTGTGTGGAAGTTTTACAGCATGGCTTGTCTAGGAATTAACCCTATAAAACAATTAAGCAATCACATAAAACTCTGTGGTAGGTTCTGGCATTGAGCTCTCTGGCTGAGTGCCATCCAGATGTCATGTGGAATTAGTATTTTAGGACTCATGGTTTTCAGCATTGCTATTTTCAAATATTAGGGGCTCTAGTCTGTTTAGACTCTGGTTATGTTCATGCTTTCTTGGCTTTTGAAAGAAAACAATCCCATTTGTCATTCTTGACATAGCACAGACTATTAGCAATGCTACATGAAGAAAACTAGAGGTAATACTGAGTTACAGTTGGTTTATTTTAAATATAATCTTTGCTTCAAAGAAGCAAACTAAGGTCATTTATAAACTCATGTGATTGTTAGAGTAGTTTTAAGATTGACATGAGCACTTCAGAATTACTAGTTCATCAGTGAAGATGATGTCTGTGGGGACAGTGGAGACGGGAGATAACTCTGTAGCCAACTTCTCAGCTGGGCAGGAAGCATCTTTGGTATAATGTTCTCTGGAGGCATTTTCTGGTCATCTTCCCAGTTTACAGTGCTATTCTGTGGCAGCTGTTTAGTAAGGAAGTGAAATACTGAAGAAGAATGAGAATAAAAACAAATTAGCCAGTGTTAGAAGTTAATTCCAGCAAATCATTTGGATTGCTTTTGGATTAAGGAACAGTAGCTCTTTGTGTGAGGAGGGCAAAGATGGAAAGGAAGTGCCTGTTTCTTTTGTAAGCCCTTACTTTGAAAAAACCCACGTATTTGTACTGCCACAGGAATAGCCTTTGGCATATATGTCTCAGTTATGCTTCAAGGGCCAAATTAAAATTAATTAAAAAAATCCAGTATGCTCCATGTTTCTTGCAACTCAATCTTCCTGATCGCTGTATTACAAGTTACAGCTTCTCTTGCTGCTCAGCAGGGTGCTTTTGAGAAGCACTGAAAGGTTTTTCTTACTAGTTAATCACAGTCTTGTCATTATACATTGTAGGAATCAGATTTCAAACTCGGTGTCAGCTGCTCTGTCGGTTTTAGTTTCTGTCTCGCAGTCCATCAGTGTGCATCCTTAGAACAGAAGGATGGATGAGTGTTTAGCGGTGTTACTAAAGTAATTCTCCTTTCCAGAGCTTGACCTTTGGTCACCAAAACGTCACAGAAAATGTTTTATCTGCAACACTTCTCTATTAAAGCCCAGTGTTTTGGCACAGGAACATGCAAGTACTGGCTGGACTTTAAGTCCTGAAATGCTAAACGTTTGTGATTCACTGCTGCACTGTATTAAAGCACAATGTTTATCAAATATCACACAAAGTTATTTTGAGTTACTTGGAAAGAAGCATGGGGTTTGCCCTTAGGAAAACTGAGGCATTGGAAGGCATAATGGCATGAACTCAGAGTCTAGCTGCTTGTAGGTAGGCTGATGGAACAAGTTGGTATTTTTCTGAACTATAACCACAGACAATACTGAAAATGCATGCCAGATAAATGTTTTCCTTGATTCCTTATGAATGGCATTCATTACACTGCTTCCTGTGACCTCTCCCTCGCCTACAAGTAGTTCTTAATCTTCGAACTGCACTTGTCAAAAGTGGTTGTAATGAATCTGCCTCCAATTGCGCTGAATACTACAGCAGGTAATAGCAATGTACAAGGGCAAAAACTTTGTTTTATTTTAAGATTAGTTAGATCTTTTCAACTGTGATTTTTCAGAGCCTCTACTTTATTTTGCTGTCACCCTTAGTGGTGTGTTTTTCTCTAAGCAACTAGGGATGTACATGGGGGAATATTGTTTAGTTACCTTGCATCATCACCGTAGAAATAAGACCAGTACACTCCATGCTTTGAGAAGACCCCAGTTCATGTGTTACTTTGAATTCATTTTTATTCTTAAAAGTCATACGGTGTTCTTATTCCTAGTCTTACACAGTTCTTGGCTGTGAGAGAGGGGGGATGAACAGAAGCTGTGGAATTGTTGTGGTTGGTTTGTTGTAATCCCTTACAACTACAGAAGGAGAATTTGGTCTAACCATGCATTTGTTAGAGCACTTGTATTACTCAGAGTTAAGGTCAGTATCCAAAAGCTGTGAAAGCATTCATATAAATAAAATAAATCAGAATATTCTAAGAATATGTGTGTTCATGGTGAGAGTCCAAATCAGCATCACTTTAGGTGTATACTGTAACACGGGATTTATTTTCCTTTAATGATAGATGGACATCATTCCTTTATTTTAACATGATGAAGCATTAATATTTTTTTTCTTGTGCAAAGTAGCACACAGTAAAAATTTCACTTAAAAATCTTACTGTCTCTGCAAAAAGAATAAAACAAAGCATCCTTGTATCTCCCCAGCAAGCTTCTTAGCATAACAGAAGTAAAAAAAACCCTTTCCTGCCACTCGCTGTCGTCAGAGATTTTGCACAGATATTTTCCTGTTGAAGGTTCAAGAGCAAGGTGCTGTGTCTGTTTATGACTTAAACCAGTTAAAAACTGTAACTTGCCTTTGAAAGTAAATGTCTGTTCGTCAGTAAAACACTTAGGATATTGCAGTGGGTTTTCTTATTGCTAAATAAGAAACTTCATATGGCAATTCCGTCATGCTGTTTTCTGAGCCTCACTAGCATTGTTATATTTGTAACAGGATACCGAGCTTTGCTCTTAGCAGTATGAGTTGAATGAGTTTGAAGAGGCAAGTGGGAAATACTCTTCAATTTTAAGCTCTCGGAGGCAGCAGTTTATAAGAAGCCAAGTAGATTATAGGTATGGAAATATAGCGGTTATTTTTAACTATTCCGTACCTCAAGCACAGTATGTTCAAGTGTAAGTTCAAGGTGGCAGCTTTGATTTATCTGAAAGCCTTTTAAAATGTTGACCTCATGACTGATTTCAAAAGAATTCAGTCTGGTCCTGTTGATGGGTACACAGTAATAAAAACGTCAGTTGAGGGACCTGGGACTGTTTAGCCTGAGGGGGGGGTCAAGGGTAAGTATCTGTTGCTCTCTACAGCTATTTGAAGGGAGGTTGTGTGGCAGAGGTTGGTTGGTCTGTTGTCTCCGGTGTCCAGTGGTAGGATGAGGGGAAGTGTCCATAAGCTGCAGCAGGGGGATTGAGATTGGAATTTCTTTGTTGAAGGGGTTGTCAGCACTGGAACAGCCTGCCCAGGGAGGGGGTTGAATCCCCACTGGTGGAGGTGTTCAAGAGAAGGGTAGGTGTTGCATTGGGGGACAGGGCTTAGTGGTGCTGGTAGGGCTAGGAAAAGGTTGGACTCTATCTTGAAGGTCTCTTCCAGCCAAAACTGTTATGTGATTCTATGAAAACACAGTTTGCTTGGTTTTAACAATGCAGTGAAACATCAAATATCTCTTCTTGGCTATAAAATGGTGATAATTTTGTCAAATTCATTTATTAGTAGCATGAGAGTGAATGGGAGTGCTTGATCTGCTGGTATCTTAGAGAAAATCTTAAATCATGTTGCTTGTTGAAAGGAACGTGATCTCAGGGCTTGGTCTCATGTTAGAGTAGATGCAAGAGCATGGAACAACTTAGCTCTAGTGATAATGCATTCTCCTTGCAGCCTTCCATCAATATCAAATTAACAAATTCAAGTTATGATTTGCCTGTAATGTCATTAGTAAGACTGCCAATTAGCATGAGAACACTTGTGTAAATTACTTGTTATTTTTTGTAAAGTGTCTGGTGTGGTAAACATCCGTGGCTGGAGCTAAACAGTGTTTGACAAGTTAATTAGCTGAGTATTGCAGAAAAACATTTTGAAGCTTTTTGAGCTGTGACCTTTTGGAAATGAAAGTTAATTTGTGTTAATTTATTCTGGGGTAGTCTTCTGTAGAAGGTTTTATACTACAGAGTTCAGCAATGTCTTATTGATCAAATGTGTAACAATTTTTGTTTATTCACCCTTGCGAGCACATTGGGGAGGTGCTGGGTCCCCTGAGTGAGAATCTTGAAGCAGGGCTTGAGTCTGCTCATGAGAGGATGTTTATTTCTTCTGGGAGCATGTGTGTGTATGTTTGAACATCACTGTCTTTACACCTTTGAAAATAAGCCAAAAGAGACAAGACAATTAGGATGGGAGGTTCTTCACAGTGAATGAATCTGGAAATTAGTAATAGACATTTGTCAGCACGCATGGGTTTGGTTTCAAAATTGCAGCTGCAGAAAAGACTGTAATCACAAGATGTGTGCTGTACACCATGACTCCCTGGCTCAGAAAACAGGTGATTCCTGCAGAGTTTTAGATGGTTTATGTTTGGATGACTAATTGGCTGCTAGGACTCGGGTTTTTTTTGCTTTTACTGTTCTGTTGGTGGAGAATATCCCTACAAGTCCTTAATGTGTCAGGTGCCAGTTCCTGTGATAAGCCTGCTCAGCCAGAATTGTGTAGTCCTGATTTAGGCCATGATCCACAGGCAGACACCATTCTTAAGTCATCTATTTGAAGGGAAGTGGGTTATATCTATACATAGAGGTGTATATACATTTTAAGAGATATGTGATTCCAAAGAAAGAGACCCAGAAATCCACTTATTGTGAGGCTTGTGTACCATTTACTTCCATGGATAGTTTACTTTTTCTTTAAAAGCATTTATTCCATGTGCAGCTCCATGACTCTATAGTCTGTAGCTCCAGTTCCTAACTTCCCTCAGTTATGTGTTGTGTTGGTTTGTAAATGTCAGCAGAGCAAGGAAGAACTTCAGGCTGTGTTGGTCAGTGAGCCAATAAAATTACACAAGAGCTGAGCTGACATAGCACCTCACTGCAGGAACTGCTGCCTGCTGTTAACAAATCCTGCACCTTCAAGAGACACACATGAATTGATTTGAAAGTTGATTACTGAACAGTTTATGGGGCTTGTCTTTTCTTTTTAAGGCCACTAATTATGAAGGAATAGAAAATGACTTTACAGAAACTGTTAATCGTACTAGATATGGTGTAAGAAACAACACTCTTGTCTGCAGTAATGGAAACTGAGCAGAGTAGTAATCTCAAAAAAAATGCAAAGTATTACTGTTATTAATGGCTTGTATCACAGAATTATTGAGGTTGGAAAAGACCCCTGAGATCATCAAGTCCAGCCTATGACCTGACACCACAACATCAGCTAGACAAGGGCATCCAGTCTGTCCTTAAACACTTGCAGGAATGGGAACCCCACCACCTCCCTGGGCAGTCCATTCCAGCATCTGATCACCCATTTTTTGCTTCCTAACATTCAACCTAACCCTCCCCTGGCAGCTTCAGACCCTGCCCTCTTGTCCTGTTACTAGTTGCCTGGGAGAAGAGCCTGACTCACACCTAACTACAACTTGTCTTCAGATAGAAAGTGATAAGGTCCCCCCTGAGTTTCCTCCAGGCTAAACACCCTCAGCCTCTCCTCAAAAGAATTTCTCTTCTCCAGCCTTGTTGCTCTCCTCTGGACCCTCTCCAGCCCCTCAATCTCTTTCTTGAAGTGAGTGGCCCAGAACTGGACCCAGGATTTGAGGGGAGGCCTCAACAGTGAATTAGAGTTTTAAACTACCTGGGTGTTTGAGACTGTTGCAGGTTTTACAGTAGCCATGAAGCTACTTGTATATGTACTAAAATCAATAATAAATAAATCATTACATTTGATACTTTTGGAGCAGGGGTTTACTAGCAGAAAGCTGACAAGCAAATCTTGTTGACCCTAATCAGCCATACATGCCAAAGACATACTCCTTTCTGGCAAATAGCTCCCATTGCTATTAGGGCAATATTCATAGTACTGCAACCCAGTCAGGTGTTTATATTACATTCAGTCTCCATTTATTAGACTAATCATTCCCATAGTGTTGGGTTTTTTGTTAGAACTGAACTTTTATTTTCTGCAGGAGATGCTTTTGTGTTCTGGAAGAGTGTCCTTCACAAAGGCTTTGAACTTCACACTTATTTGCCTACTCAATATAACAGGGTATTTCCTAGAAAACTTTGACTTCTACATGATTTCAATGTCATTTCATTTAGTTCTTCAGACCCTTCCAGAACAAAAGATATTTAAAACAGGTCATGATTTCATAGATGTGAATTAGGTTGGACTTTGATGCCCAGGTGCTGGCTCAGCTGACCACAGTTTTGGAAGCTGATAATTCCTGTCTCTCAAAGTACCCTTTCCGATAATGACAAACTTAAGGCTACATGTTTAGTGGAGACTTGGGGAGAGTTGGCACCTTACTTCCCAAACACTGATGTGTTTTTTTTTCTGAGTACTATTTTGTGTTACAGTCCCACAAATTTTACTACTGCTTTCCAGAATTGGTTAGTAAATCCATTCACTGTGTGCTGTCATCACCTGCACCAGTGAATTTCAAAAGGTAAACTCTCTACATTTGCTGTTTCCTTGGCTTAACACTATTGAATCATTATGTAAGTGAATCTGACACGTTTACTTCTTAATAAACAGGTCTAATCTTGCAAACAGCAGGTGAAGTGAGCTGGAAGCACACTTGTCTGTGTATGTTATTTGTGTAACCTGTCTGCTGAGTTTACTTCTTTATTTTGGTTTGTTTCTTTCTCTTTGTTCCCTTCACCTTCCTGATTTTTTTTAATTTTGATTTTTGCTTTTCAAGTCATTTCCTGCTTGTTCTTCATCTGTATGCATTTCTGATTTCTCTCTTGGGAATCTTTTCACTGTCACTGTGTTCACACCTTCCTTTGACATCTGCTCCTCATTGCTGCCTAGCCTGATCGAGGCATTCTGTCCTTTCACCTGCTTATGTGAAGGCAGAGAATTAGCACCTGTTAGCTGTTTGACGCTTTGGGTAGCCAGCATGAAGTTAACAAATAAAGGAAAATAAATGGATACCTTGTCTGCTCTTCCATTTGGCACTGCTGAGGGAGTTGGCTAGTATGGCACTTAGCAGAGAACATGTTGTGCGTCCTGTTTCTGCCTCTATGCAGACTTAGCTGCTGTTTAGTGGCACTAGCAAGCAAACCTGCAAAGCTTAGCTGCTTGCTTTTCCCTTTGCCAAGAGCATTTTCCAGTAACTTGTTTTGACTGCAGGAGAAAGATTACAGTTTGCTTGTTGGGCAGCTGTAAACTATTCTCAAGATAACTAGCTTGTAAAAAAAAAATCCTGATTTGCTGGATTAGTGTCTTTTGGTTATTAATGTGATAGGATGAGAGGGAGATAAAATTGGTGTCCTGTGGAACAAAGTATTTCTTACTGTACAGCAGCTGTTGAACAGAAGATTAAGATGCAGATCTGTGAAGATTAAGGTTTGTACTCCACAATCTCAAAGAGACTTGGAAGTACTTACCACTTTGCTCTAGGATCTGGTACACCAAGGAATAAGATTTGCCACTTAAGTGGGCAATTAGTTACATCAACATAGTAGTTATCCGTAGACCAAATACATGCAGGTATGTAATCCCTTCAATTCAAATTAAAATATTAAGTTCTACTTCAAAAAATATTGGCAGCCTGAGGGCTGCTGAGAGTTTGACATGCTTATTACAGGCACCGCTGCTTTTTCTGAAGCTGTTAAATCCTTCAAAATCTCTAGGAGAGAGAGAGATTGAAAAAAAGATAAGGTTTCACTTTAAATTCCTTTTTCTTCATAGAAAAATGATGAAAATGGGAATTGCTCTGGTGAAGGCATTGAGTTTCCAACCACAAACCTGTACGAGCTGGAGAGCAGAGTTTTAACAGATCACTGGTCCATACCCTATAAGCGAGAAGAGTCTCTGGGCAAGTGCCTAATTGCATCCACCTACCTAGCAAGACTAGGTAAGTTCTGTCTCTACATGTGTGAACATTGTCTACAAAGGAGTTTATAGACATTATGGTGGGTAGCCCTGTCTTACAGACTAGTCTTGCAGCTGTTTACTTAGCATCCTGCAGAGTGATTGCATCTCAGTGGAAGTGGTTAATAGTGAACTGTTCTGCCCAGTGCTGTAAACAGAACATCTGTCCTTTTTTTATATCTCTAAAGTAATTTACATATTTATTTTTTTTTAAAAAGGGGCCCATTTCTTTGTGTTCTAACAGTTGCAGGAATAACTGTTTTTCATATGTGAATCACTGACTTTTTTTTTTATTGTGCTAGTTATTTTCCACTGGTAAAAACAAGCTGTCACCTAAATCCATGCTGTACCACACTTGTATAACTGGTTATTTTTCCCTAGTGAAATGCTTATACTGCATTATACTTGAATTGGACTTTCCTGTATTCTGCCCTTTTGGGTTAGTAGACCCAACAACTGATACATATGAGAGTGCAGGGGAGATTTTTCCATCATGCCTGATGACTAATGGTGTGTTGTAACATGTCAGAGGAATGGAAGATGTTACGGTGGTTCTGTTTCTTACCTGTGTTGAAAGCCTGAAAATAGCCTTGGTTCAGGCTGAAGGCTGTGAGGCATCAGAAATAATCTGAAGTTAGTGTAAGCTACAGAAGAGAAGTATTTATGGTGCTAATAATGCTTGAAGAAGTTATCAAAGATGGAACACTGGGAAATTTCTTCTTTCTAAAAGGCAAGTTGTCTTGACTCATACTCGTTTGTGGCTGTAAAAGCATCAGCAGTAGCACATTTATTACTGGTGGTTTTAGTTGGTGTTCCCAAAGCCTTGCTGTGAGCTCCCTAAGCTAATCTTAATGTGATTTTTAAAAAATACATCAGAAAACCACTCTCCTTCCTGTGTAGGTCTTTCTGATTCTGATGAGAATTGCAAGAGATTCATGGACAGGTGCATGCCTGAAGCGTTTAAAAAGGTGAGTAGGTACAGTAGACCAAGTCAATGATTCTTTGCTCTTTTCATGGTGGGAGTAGCGTTTTGTAATCCAAACTTAAGAAGCTATGGTAACTGCTAGGTTAGAGTTCTTAGATTAGTCATACTCAGGTGAGTTTTCTAGATGAAAAATCCAGTTCTGCAGTGCTGGCCAAGTCTGGCACATAGCTTTACTTTCTTTGTTTTTTTTTCCTTCAATGAAGAGCATAAGGTACAAAGAACCTTGAAAACAGCTATTTGTGGCAATTCAGAATCAGGTTTTCTTTACTCATTTTGCTCCTTCTTTGGACTA
This sequence comes from Upupa epops, assembly GCA_013397515.1. NCBI lineage: Eukaryota > Metazoa > Chordata > Aves > Bucerotiformes > Upupidae > Upupa > Upupa epops. The sequence goes on from VZRI01007403.1 coordinate 303,954, forward strand.
TTGCTAAAGTCTTTTTAATATCTTTTCATCATCTGCTTAGAACGTGGCTTTCCCCTTGGAGTTTAATCCCTGATGTGCCTCACTTGGTGTTCTGTTCTGGATCACTGTGAATTTTCTCTACAGGACTACTACAGAACCAGTTTACTTCCCGCTATTCCATCTGTTTTGGCTACTGTCTGAAGTTTAGGGCCACCTTTATACCATATGTATAAAAATTCATATGTAACACTTAAGGTTAGTCCTAATTTTAAAATACTGAGAACTTATTTCAGATACAAACTTAAGGGAAAAATTATTTTCTTGTTTGGTTAGTAGTGTTTGTTCTTTGGTGACTTAGTGCTTTGCAGAGGTTACAGTCTTTACTAGTGCATGGAAATGGAAAACAGTTTGTTTCCATATATTTTCTATTCTGTCATAAATTGTGATTTAAGGTGTTCTTTAATGAAATTACAAATGTAATTAACTCTCAAGCCATTAGTGCAGGAAGAGTATCTCAAAACAACAAGGGTAAATGTAGAGGCTTGCATCTGGGCAAGAACAACCCAAAGTACCAGTATAGGTTGGGAACTGACCTGTTGGAGAGCAGTGTCGAAGAAAGGGACCTGGAGGTCCTAGTGGACAGCAGGATGACTATGAGCCAGCAATGTGCTCTTGTGGCCAAGAGGGCCAACAGCATCCTGGGGTGCATCAGAAGGAGATTAATTAGCAGATCGAGGGAGTTTCTTCTCCCCCTCTACTCTGCACTAGTGAGACCACATCTGGAGTACTATGTCCAGTTTTTGTCCCCTCAGTTCAAGGACACAGAGCTGCTGGAGGACAGCTTTCCTCATGAGGAAAGACTGAGGGAACTGGGTCTCTTGAGCTTGGAGGAGGCTGAGGGGTGACCTCATTAATGTCTATAAATGTGTGAGGGGTGGGTGTCAGGAGGATGGAGCCAGGCTCTTGTAAAGGTCATCTGGTGATAGGACAAGGGGCAATGGGTGCAAGCTGGAACATAGGAGGTTCCATATAAATACCAGAAGACACTTCTTCACAGTGAGGGTAATGGAGCATTGCCCAGGGGGGTTGTAGGGTCTCCTTCTCTGGAGACGTTCAACATCCACCTGGATCTGTTCCTGTGCGACTTAGTCTAGGTGATCCTGCTGTGGCAGGGGTATTGGACTAGATGATCTTTTGAGGTCCCTTCTGATCCCTAATGATTCTATGAAAAACACAACAAGCAGTGATTGGTACACTCTGAGGACACATAGAATCATCATGGCTGGAAAGGACCTCCAGGAGCACCAAGCCCAGCCCGCATCCCAACATTTCCCCAACCCTTAGATGATGGCCTCAAGTGCTCTATCCACTCATTTTTTAAACACCTCCAGGGATGGTGATTCCAACACCTCCCTGGGTAGCCTGTTCAGTACCCAGCTACTCACTGTAAAGAAATTCTTCCTAAGGTCCAATCTAAACCTCCACTGAAGCCATTTCCTTTCGTCTTACCACTAGTAGTTTGGGAGAAGAGACCAGCACCAGCCTCACTATAACCTCCTTTTAAGTAGCTGTAGAGAGCTAAAAGGTCTTCTCTCAGCTTCCTCTTCTCTAGATTATATAACCTCAGCTGCTCCTCATAGGACCTGTTCTCCAGACCTCTCCCCAGCTTCATTTCCTTTCTCTGGCCCCACTTCAGCATCTCAACGTCCAGCTGATGCTGTGGTGCCCAAAACAGCACCCAGTACTCAAGATGTGGTGTCACAAGTGCAGAGGCACCATCACCTCCCTACTTCTGCTGGTTANAGGTCCAATCTAAACCTCCACTGAAGCCATTTCCTTTCGTCTTACCACTAGTAGTTTGGGAGAAGAGACCAGCACCAGCCTCACTATAACCTCCTTTTAAGTAGCTGTAGAGAGCTAAAAGGTCTTCTCTCAGCTTCCTCTTCTCTAGATTATATAACCTCAGCTGCTCCTCATAGGACCTGTTCTCCAGACCTCTCCCCAGCTTCATTTCCTTTCTCTGGCCCCACTTCAGCATCTCAACGTCCAGCTGATGCTGTGGTGCCCAAAACAGCACCCAGTACTCAAGATGTGGTGTCACAAGTGCAGAGGCACCATCACCTCCCTACTTCTGCTGGTTATACCGTCCGTGATCCAGGCCAGGTTGCTGTTGACCTTCTTGGCCACACTGCTGGCTACTGCTCCGTCGGCTGTCAGCCAGCACCCCCAGGCCTGTTTCTACCATGCAGCTCTCCAGTCACTCTTCTCCAAGCTTGTAGTGCTGCTGGGGTTTGTTGTGACTTAAGTGGATGGCACAGCACGTGGCCTCATTAAACCTCATCCTGCTGTGCTCAGCCCATCGCTCCAAAATCCCTCTGCAATGCTTCTCTACCTTCAAGCATATTGACACTGCCACTTAATTTCTTGTAATCTGAAAATTTACTGAGGTTACATTCAATCCCCTCATCCAAGTCATTAGTAAAGATGTTAAGCTTTTGCTTTAAAAACAGTCTCGGGTTATTCAGTTTCACCTGGCTTGTGATGGTGCTCAAACTTCAAAAATATGTTTGTGGCTTTTTTTTCTTTAGTTGTTGACATCCAGTGCAGTTCATAAATGGGGAACTGAAATCCATGAAGGAATATACAACATGCTCATGCTGCTAGTGGACCTGGTTGCAGAAAGAGTAAAACAAGATCCCGTTCCTGTGGGCCTGCTTGGTGTGCTTACAATGGTATTTGACTCTCTAATGCAGTTTCTAATATGTTGTTGTTTGGAATTTAGTATTGATGCTGGTTGTTGCTTTTTCCTACCTATTTAGGTTGTCATGTGTTGCCTTATTGTATGTAGCCACTGCTTGCTGCAGATCTTTAGCATCACCCATAATGGGGTGAGTGTTGTGCAGAGCTTTCTGCTCTCACTAGCCTATTTTTTAAAACTGGTGCTTTGAGTTCATTCTCCCCTTTTATGGATATCTGGCTTCCACAAGTATTGGATAATGTCTACGTAGAAGAAAATATTTAGAATGCTTTATGCAGTGAGAACTGAGAAGCAGGAGCAGGTGACTTCTGTTAAACTTTATTTTTTGCTAGATTTTTTAACTGTCTGCCAGGAGAATTCTCAACTGAAACAGTCAGACATTTATCAAGGTAAATTTTGAGACTGACTTAAGCAGTTCATTGCAACTAACTTTTCTCTCAAGGCATTTAACCCTGACAATGAGTATCATTTCAAGAATCGAATGAAGGTATGCCAGAGAAACTGGGCAGAAGTCTTCGGAGAAGGGAATATGCATGCTGTGTCACCCATATCCACTTTTCAGAAGGTGAGCATGGCTGTGTCTTAAACTGGTTTTTTGGGGTAGATGTGTTTTGTTTCAGAAAAGGTGGTTTGATTAGAGGGTGTTTTTAATAAAAGAAAGCCTAACTGTGTCACCAAGAATTATAACAAATATACCTTCAGTCTATGTTAGTGTGTAGACATGAGATTTTCATCTGAAATTGTCCCAGTTCTCTATTAGAGGCTGGATTTAGGAATCACTGTACTTTCATGTCTAAAGTAGCACAGCAGTCAGACAAGTAGATCTGTTGTATCTAAGGACTGACATCTGTTTGTCTGTTGAGCATGAAATAATCAGGATATCTCAAACTGTGCAGTTCTGCCACAGAATTCGAATTCCTGCTTTTTTGACAGCCAAAGAGAGGATATCATCAAATCTAGACAGGCTTGCAAGAAGGCTGTTTGTAATGTTTCAGCTGTCTTGTCACAGTTGTTCTGGATTGGTGGGTCTATAAAAGTGGTGGATCTGATCTTTGCTTCAGGAAACAAGTTTGTGTCTGTAGAAAGAAAATTACACATCAGTTCTTTTGGGAAAGGTTCTTTAGTAATGTTCCACTACACTAATGTACTATAAATGTGGTTGTTTGTGAGTCAGCAGCCACAGCACATGGTCAGTGATGTCAGCCAGAGCCCAAAACAAAGGGATAATGCAAACGAGAATCAACCAGAGCTTCAGCTACATGATTGGTACAGGAGCTGTTACATATACACGGCTGTTCTGTTTGAAATTAATAGTGTGTGCATTTGAGGGGTTGGTTAATGGTCTTAACGTGACTGTCTAAAACTGTTTCAGAAGACAAATGGTTAGCATAGATGTTGCAGCAACTAATTTGTTAATGTTTTAATTGTTCAAGGAACCTCATGGATGGCTGGTGGATCTGGTAAACAGGGTAGGTAAATATAAACCAAGCACAATGTTGTCACTTAAATTCATTGGTCTTCAGAGATAATTTCTTCTAATCCCACCTCACGACTTGTTTTTTACATTTTTCACTTTTCTGACATCCAGAAATCAAAGTAGTTTAAGATTTTAATCCTACCTGCATGTAGGGAAGGGACCTTGCTTAATATCTCATTGAGTTGCTGCCTTCTCCCTTAAGCACCTTTACCCTAACATGACAGCTGTGACTAGAGGAAACAAAGAGCTCAGCTGGGCCTGCAGTGTGGTTTCACAGCCAAACATACCAGGCCAATCAGCCGATGCTGTGAGCAGTATAGCTGTTTTCGCTATTGCCCATTTTTACTCAAGACAGAGTTTCTAGGTTGGTGTTTAAATTGGTACCAAGTGTAATTGCATTGTGTCAGCTGGAACATAGGAGTTTCCACATAAAGATAAGAACCTTCTTCACAGTGAGGGTGACAGAGCACTGGAAGGGGCTGCTGGGGGGTCTGTTGAGGCTCTTTCTCTGGAGATGTTTAAAGCCTGCTTGGAATTATTCCTGTGCAGCTTGATCTAGGAGATCCTGCTGTGGCAGAGGAACTGGACTGGATGGTCTTTTGAAGTCCCTTCCAATCCCTAACACTTTGTGACTCTGTGATTTGGTGATTCTGTATTCTCCAGTGTGCCTCTGAATTCCCATGAAAACATAAAGCTTATCTAGAACGTAGTGTTCCATCATGGTAAAGGGTACTTCTCGTCATCCTAGGAACTGTCAATAGTGTGTTTTCTATAATAGTTGATATGAAAGATAAAAATACTGTATTTTACTAATGTATTCTCATTCATTTTTTCAGTTTGCAGAGCTGGGTGGATTTTCAGCAATTCAATCCAAGCTCAATACAGAAGATATAGAACTTGGGGTAAGTTCAGCTCCAGTGACAAGACTTTTCACTTTCCATTATACACTTCCCGTAGAACCAACACCTATGCTCTGGTACTGGAGCAGCATGCCCCCAGAGCCCTGGAGAGGTGCTATCAGATTGAAGGTCAAATGAGGTTGCACATAGGAATCCTGACTAAAGAGCTTTTGAGACCTCACTTAGGAATGGAGCTTGGGTCAGTGTCACGGAATTTAGACCTTTGGTTGCAGTGGTTCACGTTCAGTGTCAAAATGCTTGTTTCAGTCTGAGAAAAAAACAATGTCGGTTTTATTTATTGGCAAACAAATGCCTTTGTGTGTTAAATTTCTGGATGATAGATATAACTTGAAAAGCTATTCATTGAAGAGCTCTTGACATGTGTAATGCGTTTACAAAAGCTTTGTCCCGCTTAAAGCTTTGAGTAAGGGTTAAATCCATATGGCACATTTCTAAGTATTTCATTGCTGTAGAAAGCAGTTTCTGTGGCTGAAAAAGGATTAGACAGTGAAGACATAACAGAATGATGAGAGAGGACCAAGATTAGTGAAAACTGGGAGGGCACTTTATTTCAGGAAGAAGTATATAAGACGTACTATATGCTGTAGAGTAAATCGTGCCCTTGTATTTGGCCCTTGTGAAGTTTCATCTTGAGTACCCTGTTCAGTTCTGGGCCCCTCATTATAGGAAAGACAATGAGATGCTGAAACAGGTCTAGAGGAGAGGTACCAAGCTTATGAGGGTTTTAGAAAACCAGTCGTATGAAGGGAGGCTGAAGGAGCTGGGTGGGTTTAGTCTGGAAAAGAGGAGGCTGAGGGGGGGACCTCATTGCCTTCTACAGCTGCCTGAAAGGAGGTTGTGGAGAGGTGGGTATTGGCCTCTTCTGCTTGGGGACTGATGACAGAACCAGGAGCAGTGGTCTGAAGTTGAGGCAGGAGATAGATTAGATATTAGGAAGAAATTCTTTACAGAAAGAGTGGTGAGGCACTGGAATGGCCTTCCCAGGGAGGAGGTTGCAACCCCATCCCTGGAGGTATTTCAGAACTGTGTAGACATGGTGCTTTGCGACATACTGGAGTAGCAGCATGGAGGTGCTTATTTTGTGGTTTTCCATTTCTCGGGTGTTTAGGTTTTTTGTTGGTGTGGGGATGGTTGGATTCAGTGAGCTAAGAGGTCCTGTCCAGCCAGGATTGTTCTGTGATTCTTTCCTGATCTGTGTGTTGTTGTAAGGGACTTGCACAACTAAATTGATTTGTAGGAAGTGAATGGAAATTCTTATATGAGAAACATGATGGTGAATCAATATTATTTGTCTTTTAAGGTATAAAACACTTTGGAAGATCTCATATATATGCTTCTACATATTCACTCTGTTTCTTTCAGGCAATCTCTGCATTAGTTCAGCCATTTGGAGTTTGTGCAGAGTACCTTAACTCTTCTGTCGTACAGGTACAGTGCCTTTGTTATGGGTTATGTGTTTGTATTTATAAGTATTGATGCAAAACTAGTGGCTAATTTGGAGAAGCCTTCAAAACTCATTTCATGAAATACAATAGGCATTCAACCTGAGAGTGATGGATAGAGAGCTCAGACAACATTGAGATTTACTTTTCAAGCGCAGTGATGCATAGTAATTCTCCTCCTATACTGGGCACTGGTGAAGCCTCCCCCCGAGTACTGGGCGTGGTTCTGAGCCCTCAAGAAAAAGATTGAGAGGCTGGAACAGGTCCAGAGGGACAACAGTGAGGCTGAGGAAGGGGCTGGAAAACAAGTCTGATGAGAGGCTGAGGGAGCTGGGGTTGTTTACTCTGGAAGAAACTCAGAAAGGATCTCCCTTTCTGCAACTACCTGAAGGGAGGTTGGGGTAGGGCTTTTCTCCCAGGCAACTGGTGACAGGAGGAGAGCCTGGCCTGAAACTGCCAGGGGAGGGTTAGGTTGGATGTTAGAAAGCCCTTCCTTATGGAAAGGAGGATCAGACATTGGAATGGACTGCCAAGGGCAGTAGTCAAGTTGCCATCCCTGAAGACATTTAAGAAAAGACTGGATGTGGCACTTGGAGCCGTGGTCTAGCTGATGTGGTGACGTCAGGCCATGGGCTGTACTTGATCTCAGAGGTCTTTTCCAGTCTCAATAATTTTGTGGTTCTGTGGTCATCTGTTTGAATCAGGCTCTGCCTTTTAGTGACCTTCATCAGTGGAAAGGAATCTAACCTGATGGATGGGCTTTGGTTTTAGTTTAACTTTCTGGCTGGGGTCAAGCACATGGATGTGAGATGTTACACTGAAGAAAGGAAGTTAATAGAGAAGTTAACTACTGCATGTCCATACATGCAGATGTACTCTAGACTTGATACCAACACTCACTATGAAAACCTACTGATTTAGTAAGGGATATTGAATATTTAAGAAACACTTTAAGAGGTGGTAGTTTAGAAGCCACTGGGAGTCAGCACTTGCATCAGAGAGGTGCTGCATTTTGACAGATCAGTCTTCCTGTCTTTTTTGGCACACCCGAGTTAGGGTGGTCTGCAATGGTTTGTCACTTAATTGCTGCTTCTTGTGGACACACTCAGCAGGAGAGTTCTGTGTGTAATATAGATGTTGTTTTATGTCTAAGGTAACTGTGAGCTTTCTGCTAAGTATTTCATTTTGCTGCAGTGAGATCTGAGTACTGCAATTGATTTCAGGAAACATAACGTGTTTGTTGTGCCTTTCTCATGTTCTCTAGCCCATGCTGGATCCAGTCATTCATAAAATGATTAAATATGTACAAAATGTGGAAGAGAAGGACTTGAAAGACAAGGTAATGTTTTAAGTATTAAATACTTAGAATTAATTTATTGTGTGTCTCGTAAATGCTGGCAGCAGAGATTAGAGTAGTAACAGCTTATTGTGGGCTGGTAACTGAGTGACAGAGCACAATAAATTTTCCCAATTTCATTCAGTACCCTTCTTGATAGGCACTTGATGTTAAGACCCTTCACTAAAAACCTACTTTATTTGATTCACTGAAGTCTGATCCAGAATAGCAAGTATTTGTCCTTGTTTTGTTTTAAACAGAAACTAGTGAGTATTCCTGAGCTCCTGTCTGGTATCAAACTGCTGTGTATGCGCTTCCAACCTGATCTGGTAACTGCGGTGGATGACTTACGGCTAGACATTCTGTTGCGCATGTTAAAATCGCCTCACTTCAGTGCAAAAATGAATTCCCTCAAAGAAGTAGGTTGAGTTTGTGTGGGTGTGTGGGTGTGTGCACTTGTTTGTAGGTGGGATGGGTTGTTAACAGCCATTGAAACCACAATCTTTAAAAAAAAGAGATGTTGCAATATCTCCTGACAAATTATGTCGCTTTAGCAAAAACACAGTCTGTACTAAGTACCTAAGCAAGTTAATGTGACAGGAATTGTTTGTAATATTAGCAGCCACTGCAAGGAGCATGGCCTCCCAATTAGAAAACAACTAGGTAAAACTTGAACCTATTTCTAAGAACTGCAATTTCAGGTTTGTTTCAGAGCAACGGCCTATGCTGTTCAGTGTGTATTCACTTGATGACACTGATAGGAATTTGGAGCGTACCATGGGCTAAACCTTATTTCTCTTCCCCTTACTGAAAGGGAACAAACAATAGTTCCATTCAGCGTGTTTTTTTGATGACCTGGATGAGGGGATTGAATCCACCCTTAATAAATTTGTGGATGACACCAGGTCGGGGTGGGGAGTGTCAGCCTGCTGGAGGGAAGGAAGGTGCTGCAAAGAGGTCTGGACAGGCTGGGTCAATGGGCAGAAACCAACAGTATGAGGTTTGAGGGCCAAGGGCAGGGTCATACACTTTGGCCACAATACCCCCCAGCAGAGCTACAGACTGGGAGATGAGTGGCTGGAGAATGGCCTAGCAGAAAGGGAGGGACATGGCAGTACTGGTCAACAGATGGTTAAACAGGAGCTAGTGGTGTGCCCAGGTGGCATGGAAAGCCAATGGCATCCTGGTTTGTATCAGCAATAGTGTGGCCAGCAGGACTACATACATAATTCTCCCCTTGTACTGGACACTGGTGAGGCCTCCCCTCAAGTCCTGAGGGCAGTTCTGGGCCTCTCACTTCAAGGAAGAGATTGAGGGGCTGGAGCTGGTCCAGAGGAGTAACGAGGCTGGGGAAGGGACTGAATGGGGGAAGGTCTCTTGAGGAGAGGCTGAGGGAGGTGGGGTTGTTTCACCTGGAGAAGAGGAGACTCAGAAGGGACCTTCTCTCTCTCTCTCTACAACTACCTGAAGGGAGGTTAGAGTCAGGTGGGGGTCAGGCTTTTCCCCCAGGCAACTGGTGCTAGGATAAAAGGGCAGGGCTCGAAGCTTCCAGGAGAGGGTTAGGTTAGATGTTAGGAAGCCCTTCCTCACCGAAAGGGTGATGAGACCCTGGAATGAATTGCCCAGCAAGGCAGTGGTAGAGTCCCTTTCCCTGAAAGTGTTTAAGGACAGGCTTGCTGTGGACCTTAGTGCCATGGTCTAGGTTATTGTGGTGCTGTTAGGTCACAGGCTGGACTTAATGAGCTCAGAGGTCTTTTCTAGCTTCAATAATTCTGTGATTCTGTGAAAAGATGGGACTTGATTGAGACCAATCCTCGTTGGATATCTTGATCCGGTCACTGCGCTGTGAAATGTTATTTTTCTGTCATGGTTGTACATGGACACCGGATGTTGATCTAGGAGCCAGAGTCTATGGACCAGTACTCTTTACACTAGAATCTTATATTAATAAGAAGAACAACAGCTTTATTTATTTTTGATGGGAGTTGTAGTCAAGCTATAGAGCTGGTTGATTCAGTGATTCCTTCCAGAAGTTGTACAATTTCTGTGTCTCAAATGAAAGCTTTTTTTCACTATGCAGACATAGTAAGGTATTGTAGTCTTCCCTTAATACTTTTCTCTTGGTTATTGATGGTTCTTAATCATAAATGCCATATATCATTGGTGCGTTTATAGAAGTTCCAAGCTTTAGCAGAAATGTACCTTTTATCCCTAGAGGGAGGAGCCTCTACCAGTTCTGTATTGGATAAAAATAGGACTCTGATTTAAGTGTAACATGCAGAAGCCTGAGATAACCTACTTCTGCTGTATCTGTAGAAACATACCTGGAAGCACAGGCCAGCTTTTTGTGTCACACTGAATCTGTTGCATTGGAGACTGATGGAAAAGAGATGTTTCTGGTTAGGAATCTGCCTTTAAACTGCACATGAAAAACAATTAACTCTTAACAAACCCCTGACACTTCCTATGCTCAGAATATTTCAGGATTCACACTTGAGCTCCACAGTAAGACTAAAATAGAATTAATAATGCAAATGTGTCATTGATGTGGAAATCACTGTTAGAATCTCACATTCTGCAATTTCTAGGTAACAAAATTAATAGAAGACAGCACTGTGTCCAAGTCGGTGAAGAATGCAATAGATACAGACCGATTACTGAACTGGCTAGTAGAAAACTCTGTCCTATCGATTGCTCTAGAAGGTAAGCACTCCTACACCCTTCTGGCATGTGCCTTGAATACCTTCATAATGGTCTCTGTCTCAATCAATGCTTTTAATTGACAAAGAAGTTAAAGGGTGTTGGCGTCTTGAAATCAGAGTAAGGGAAACACTGCTCATTATGCTTCTACTCTCTAATCCTCTCTTGGATGTCTGTGCAGGAGTCTTCTCCTGTGCCTAGGGTTTTTATTTTCAGCTTATGTTTGCATGTTGTTAACCTGTAGAAAAGAGAGGGGAAAATGGTTCTGAGGATTTTTTTTTCCAAGTAGGTAAGATGTGATGTGAACAGCTTCAAATGTATGAAGTAAATCAAAATTGGCTGGATGACCGGACACCCCATGCAATTGGTGTCCAGTGACCAGTGGTGTCCACCAGGGATGAATACTGGGCCCAGTTCTGTTCAACATCTTTACTGATGATGTGGATGAGGAGATTGAACGTACCCATAGTAAAGATCTACCCTTAGTAAATTTGCAGATGACACCAAATTGGAGGAGAGCCTCAATCTGCTGGAGGGGAGAAAGGTGCTGCAGAGAGGTCTGGACGGGCTGGGTCAGTGGGCAGAGGCCAACAGGATGAAGTTTAACAGGGCCTAGGGCAGGGTCCTACACTTTGGACACAGTAACCCCCAGCAGAGCTACAGACTAGGGGATAAGTGGCTGGAGAGGGACCTGTCAGTACTGGTTGACAGCTGGCTGAACAGGAGCCAGCAGGTTGCCCAGGTAGCATGAAAGGCCAATGGTATCCTGGCTTGTGTCAGCAATAGTGTGGCCAGCAAGACTGGGGACATAATTCTCTCCTCGTACTGGACACTGGTGAGGCCTCCCCACAAGTCCTGGGAGCAGTTCTGGCCCCTCACCTCAGGACAGAGACTGAGGGGCTAGAAAAGGTCCAGAGGAGCAATGAGGCTGGGGAAGGGACTGTGACCTGCAGGGAAGTTACAGTCAAGTGGAGATCCGGTGGTTCTCCCAGGCAATTAGCACCAGGATGAGAGGGCAGGGCCTGAAGATGCACCAGGAGAAGGGTTAGATTGGATGTTAGGAAGCCCTTCCTCATTGAAAGGGTGATCAGACCCTGGAATGGACTGCCCAGGGAGGTGGTGGAGTCCCCATCCCTGGAGGTGTTGAAGGACAGCCTGGCTGTGGCCCTTAGTGTCTTGGTCTAGTTCTTTTAGTCGTATCAGACCATGGGCGGGTCTGGATGAGCTCAGAGGGCTTTTTCAGCCTCAATAATTCTATGATTCTGGGAAAGTAATAGTGAGAAGGGCTTTATTCTTTGGCAGACTTGTCTGTTACAAGAATTTTCAAATGGAGGTAACTTTCTTCATCTTTTAAAAATAACCTGTTAGCTGGTTTTTTTTGTGTTTAATACATCTAATACTCTTTTAAATATATTTGGTTGCCTTTCTTTGCTTTGTAGGTAATATAGACCAAGCGCAATACTGTGATCGTATAAAGGGAATTATTGAACTACTGGGCAGTAAATTATCTTTAGACGAGCTCACTAAAATCTGGAGAATTCAGGTAAGCCCCCAAGACCAGGCAGATGCTTTTAGACTGTCGTACGAAAGTAAAATATTTTATGGTGGGATATTTTGGTTTATAATTTATGCATTTCCTCATTGCAAAGTGGAGGTGTTGAGACTTTAATAGTGTAATGAGTGCAAAGACTTTTTTATTTTTCTTCCTTCACCATTTAGTATCAGGTGTTCTGGCAATTTCTTGTAGCACATCTGGTAAATCTTCTGGTGAAGGTCAGTTGTTTGCAACAAGTGTGGAAGGGCTGTAAAAATATTTGCCTTGGAAGAAGAGGTTGTTAGCCTGAAATAGGTGATGGAATGTTTGTCTAGAGATCAAAGACCATGGTGAAGGATGTTAATTTTTGTGGCCAGAGGTATAAATTGGAATGCAAGTCGTGGTGTAACTTGAAAGACAGTGAGCTCAAACTAACTTCCATTTTTAACTTCCTGTATATGCCTATAATTGACTGACAAGTCATCTCTTCACAGTCACTTCATGTATATTCAGCTTATTGCCATGTAGTGACTGCTTAATGCAAATCACCCATGGAAATTTTGACCAGAAACTGAATCTTCCACTGCAGGAAGTGTTTTTCTTCTCTGTCAAAATGTTGATGTTTTAGACTAAACTCTTTGGCTGCTGTCAGATCCATGCAGGCATGGTAGCAAGGCTTGTGTGCTTAGTAGAGCTAAGGGATGATTCTGCCTCACTCTCTACTATTATTTAATAAAATGCAGTATTTCCTCTCTGCTTCTGGCTGTTGTTACCATGGTGCTCCCATCAGTGTAGGAGGAGATTTAGTATCACTCACTTGTGAGTAAAGCCTTACAGGGATAGAGCACCCACACACACACATGAACTTAACCCAGCAATAAAAATGGTGTGTTGCTGGCACCACATCTTGCAGTGGTGAACCTGCTCCTCTGGCTGGGAGGGTTGACTAGATGATCCTCCAGTAGTCCTTTCCAACCCCTGATGTTCTGTAATTCTTTGGTGTGCACCTCTGCAGCATCTGGAAGCTGCCTTAGTAATGGCAAACTAAGGTTTTCTTTCCTGCTGTGAAATTACTTCTAAAAACCTAACTGCCAGTGGAGTGAGGAGTAGAGAGAGTTCCTCTGATGCTGTGTTTCTCACATGTCAAAAGCTGTTACTCTTTCTCATTAGTATGAACAGTAGGGTAATGCTTACTTGAAAATTTGTCTCATTTGAAATAAAGTTCCACCTTCTTGTGTTTTCCTTCCTCTTGTCAGTCAGGACAATCCTCCACTGTGATTGAAAACATACACACCATTATTGCTGCAGCTGCTGTGAAGTTCAGCTCTGATCAACTCAATCATTTATTTGTTCTTATCCAAAAAGTAAGTTTTTATGTGAATTTACTTTCCTTAGAAGCAATTGCTGGTATTTACTTGTATGTCCAGCCTACCAAAAGACAAATGCCTGGAATACACTTACATTTTCTATACAAATATAAAATTTGCTGTAAAAATAGCACTTAATACTGATGTATTGGTTTTTGTTAGCCTAGAAGCCTAATCTGCTACCATATTGCAAATTGACATAGATTTTAAGTGTATTACATAGGTAGTGCTAGGGTGCTTAAAGTGCGAATTTGTTGTTGTGTTCATATGGTTTCTATTTGAAAAAGGATTGGGCACATCAATACTGTAACTCCCACTAACCAAACTTAGGAAGTAGACATGATGGAAACACACTTGTTTGCATCCAGATTTTCCTGCAGTAAAACAAGTGCAAACTTGATTTCTGCATATGCTTGAAACTTAACGGGCTGACAGGTTCTGCTGCTTTAATGGTTATTTCTTTGGTATACAGAGCTGGGAGACTGAGACCGATAGAGTGCGACAGAAGCTGTTGAGCCTCATAGGGCGCATTGGTCGAGAAGCACGGGTAGAGACAACCACTGGAAAGGCATGTGAATGTGTTTGGTTTTTTTGTTCAACAGAGCTGCAAGTTTCTCGGTACCTCTTAAGTTACTGGGTCACTCATTACAGGAAAGACACTGATACGCTGGAACAGGTCCAGAGGAGGGCTACCAAGCTCGTGAGGAGTTTAGAGAACAAGTCGTATGAGGAGAAGCTGAAGGAGCTGGGCAGGCTTAGTTTGGAAAAGAGGAGGCTGAGGGGGGACCTTAGTGCCCCCTACAACTACCTGAAGAGAGGTTGTGGAGGGGTGGGTGTTGTCCTCTTCTCCTTGGGAGCTAATGACAGAATCGGGAGCAATGGTTTGAAGTTCAGACAGGGGAGGTTTAGATCAGAGATTAGGAAGAAATTCTTTATAGAAAGAGTGATGAGGCACTGAAACAGCCTTACCTGGGAGGTGGTTGAGTCACCATCCCTGGAGGTATTTAAGAAACAGGTAGACATGGTGTTTTGTGACAGGCTACAGTGGCAGCATGGGGTGTGGGGGGGTTAATTTGTGTTTTTCAGTAGCTTGGGTATTTAGGTTTTTCGTTGGTGTGGGTATGGTTGGACTCAGTGATCTAGGAGGTCCTTTCCCACCAGGATTGTTCTGTGATTCTAACTAAACTTGCACTTCTTCTTTCTCTAGGTTCTAGAGGTGCTTTGGGAGCTGGCTCATCTTCCGACGTTACCGTGTAGTCTGATCCAGCAGGCCTTGGAGGAACATCTGACAATCCTCAGCGATGCCTATGCAGTGAAAGAGGCAATTAAAAGAAGCTACATCATCAAATGCATAGAAGATATTAAGAGGGTTGGTTTATTATTTTATCTTTTCCAAAATGCAATGTTACCTAGCTTTCGTGTTGCCCTTTCTTTGAAGATACACAAACTGCGTGTCCCATCTGTAAGTTCTTACCTTGGGGTGTCCACAAGAGGGGTAGGCTTTGTGTGAGCCGGTTTGTTGACCGTGAGACTCATAGTAAGTCTCTTGCCTTTGTTTTAAGCAAATTTTCAACACAAGGAGTGATCAGTTTATGGGAAACAACCAGGATGGGCCCAAGGTTAGAATTTGCAAATGGAACCTCTGTAAAGGTATGTCAGTATTTTCACTGTCCCTTTCCTGTGAAAGCCTAGATTAGTTTTCTTTGAGTTAAGCATGTGTCCTGGCATGACCATTAAGTCTATAAATGTAAATTGATATCTAAATTAGAGTAGTTTCGCATTTTATTAAATACTTAAACTCTTCATGTAACATAAAGAAGCCACTCCTGCAGCTGCCTCTGCTAAGATGCTTTAAGATATTTCCTGGCAGCAGCATAGAGTTGCATGGCTTAAAAGGCAACATATATTCTATCCTGTACTGTCCACTGTAGCAGATAGCTTTTCGTGAGATCTGTAGGGATGCTCTTGTCTTTTCTTCTTCCTCAGTCTGAAGTGCACTGTAAGTAAAAGGCTTACACATTCTTCGTGCATTTCTTTTAATAGTAAAATAGGTTTCGTCTGTGTTGCTTCAGCATCTATGGAGGATTGTAGTTATTTAGGAGGCATAATATGTTGCTGCTCGATGTTGATAACACATTTTTGTGTGTTTATGAACATGGATTTTCAAACTTTGGGTTCTCCATGTCTTGAAACTTGCAAATTTTCTTCACTCGTGCTTTCCTGTTATTGCTGCCTTTTGCAACATGTTGGCAAGAACCTTTATCCTTTATGTAGGTGCTGCATTGGAAAGTACTAACAGAAGGCTGTAATGGTAGGGTAGAAGGGATTTGGATAACCATACACCAGACTTCTAAAACAACATAATTTTCTTATTTCCCTTTATTAGGGGAAACAAAGATGTAACCTGGGAGGGAATGTAATACTAAGACAGCAGTCTCAAATACCTGAGGGTGTCTTCAGTAGAGAGAGCTCTGTTGCAGCAGATGATGTTAATTCCTCTAAGTGTGTAGGCAGTATTAGTTGTTGGCAGTATTTAAACTAGACATCACCTCTCTGAAAAAGCAACCTCAGTACTGGTTTGTGTGGTCAAACTTTACAGAAAATGAAGCCTCCCAGAAAAGTGATGAGCAGTTCTAACAATGAGGTAGGAGGGTTATTCTTTGTAGGTTCTCTTTCAAAATGCAGCTCAAGTATCCTTGGCTTCCTATCAGTGGGCTCCTTTCAGTACCAATTGGAAATTTCTTCCCATCTCCTAATACTTGGTAATATTTCAGGTTCTTTCTTCTATTATTCTTGCTTTAGCAATGAGACTGGGTTTGTCCTTTTATGGCTCTAACAGGCCTGCTTCATCTCCCATAATTGAGTAAGGTGGTGGTGATCATCTCTCCCTGTTACAACTGAGTTCTTTTTGTCTAATTTGCATGTTCTCTGGCAAGGAGGTGGCACTTTGGGCTTAATCACAAGGACAGCAAAATGGCAAATGCCTGTGTCAAAACACTTCTGCACAAGGTGAAGAAGGGTACCTTGAGTGTGTTTGGAAAGGGGACCAGGAACAAGTCACTAATGCCCTCATAGCTAAGAGCTGTTGTTTTGAAGCAGTGGCATTAATAGAATTAGTTAGGAGTCTAAAAGGAATGTTAATCTGGTTTTGAGCTCATGTGTAATTGTTCTTCTCTTTCCTACTACCAGTCATCCCAGCACAATAATCCTCAATTTGTGTGGGTGGTGCCTGCGTTACGCCAGCTCCATGAAATCACACGGTCATTTATTAAGCAAACTTACCAAAAACAAGACAAGGTAAGAATACCTGCTGAGGTGATTTCTGAAGCCCTGGCTATTTCTGTGTGGCTCTACTTCCATAGACCATGGAAGTGTGAGTTTAGAAATAAAATGGGAAGGAAAAAAGAAGTGAAAATAACCCCACCAAGACATTGTGGTGGTGCCATATAAAGTGTTCAAATAGAAGTGCTGTATTGTGTGCCATTTGTTTATGTGTGTATATAAACATATAGCCAATTGCTGTGTCAGGACCAGTTGATTTTATTCTCAGCTTTTTGTAGAATAATTAGCCAGCATATATGTGTTAAGAAATAAACAATGGCTGATGTTTAGACCAGCTGCTCTACAATTCAATTGATATTAACTCAGTGGTCAGTGGGGCAGAGTCTAGTTGGAAGCCTGAACTAGTGGAGTCCCCCAGCAGTCGGTACTGGGACCAATACTATTCAACATATTCATCAATGAGTTGGATGAGGGATTAGAGGAACCTGGACAGGCTGGAGAGCTGGGCAGGGAGGAATTGAATGAAATTCAGCAAGGGTAGTGTAGAGGCTGGCATCTGGGCAACAACAACCCCAGGGACCAGTACAGGTTGGGAACTGACCTGCTGGAGAACAGCACAGGAGAGTAGGACCTGGAGGTCCTAGTGGCCAGCAGGAGCCAAGATCAGTGGCATCTTAGGGTGGATTACAAGGGGTGTGGTTAGTAGATCAAGAGAGGGTCTCCTCCCCCTCTACTCTGCCCCGTTGAGACCATATCTGGAATATTGTGTCCAGTTCTGGGCACCTCTGTTCAGGAAGGACATAGAATTGCTTGAGGAAATGAGTGCAGAACCACAAAGATGATGAAGGGAGTGGAACATCTTCCTGATGAGGAAAGACTGAGGGAGCTGGGTCTCTTTAGCTTGGAACAAAGGAGACTGAGGGATGACCTCATTAATGTTTATAAATACAGAATGGGTGGGTGTCAGGAGGAAGGAGCCAGGCTCTGCTCAGTGGAACCCAATGATAGGACAAGAGGCAGTAGGTGTCAGCTGGAACATAGGAGGTTCCACATAAAGATGAGAAGAAACTTCTTCCCAGTGAAGGTGGCAGAGCACTGGAAGGGGCTGCCCTGGAAGATTGTAGAGTATCCTTCTCTGGAGATGTTTAAAACCCGCCTGGACGTGTTCCTGTGCGACTTGATCTGTGGGATCCTGCTGTGGCAGGGGAATTGGACTTGGATGATCTGATCTTTCAAGGTCCCTTCCAATCCCTA
Organism: Upupa epops; assembly: GCA_013397515.1. Classification (NCBI taxonomy): domain Eukaryota; kingdom Metazoa; phylum Chordata; class Aves; order Bucerotiformes; family Upupidae; genus Upupa; species Upupa epops. The sequence goes on from VZRI01007403.1 coordinate 322,003, forward strand.
ACATTCTGAGTCTGTGATTCTGTGAAAGTACCAGCATGTCACATGTGAAACATAGTGGCTGAGTGGAGGTATGAGGGTTTGTTTGTACCTTCAGCGTATGTATTTCAGCAGATGCTGAAAATACTGACATCAGGGGAATCTAGGTGCTTGTTTTCTTAAAACCTTCTTTTCATGATGTTTGATTTTTGTTTTTTTCCCAAGAGCATTATTCAAGATTTAAAGAAAAACTTTGAAATAGTGAAGTTGGTGACAGGAAGCTTAATATCTTGCCATCGTTTGGCTGCATCTGTAGCAGGTCCAGGAGGACTTGTTGGAGCAACGTTAGTGGATGGCCGATACACTTACCGGGAGGTACTGAACCCTGAATTTCTGACTAATATAGGTACTTGAAAATGTGTCAATTTTCAAGTAGCATTAGGTGATGTTGCAGTTTTGGAATGCACTAGGATGTATGTTGTCTTTGGTGAGTAACTGCCATTTTATTTCTAATTCTGATGCTTTCTGTTAGAGCTTATTGTAACCTTATTATTGAGTAAGGTTGGGCAGCTATAACAATCTACAAATTCCTTAGTCAAATCTTAAACCAGTCAACAGCTAGATCTCCCTACCCCAGGCCCTCCTCCTGTCTCCAAGCTTGTGCAGACTGCAGCTTTTCCACCAACATTGATTCAGTGACTCTTACAGAGTCTATATGTTAAATTTGGTGTGAAGCTCTTGAAAACTGAGAGAGATTTGCTAGATAGGCCGTGAAAGCTGCAGGTAACAGTTTGCTGCTAAGCTTTGGATAATATTTTTTCTACACTGGTTGTGACAAATAATATCAACATCAGAAAAAAATAGCAAATCCAAAGGGACTTCAGTCTTCCTTTTTTAGAAAGGTAATAAAAAAGTAATGTTTATAATTATGTAATGTAGAAATCAATTTCACTGCAGTAACCCTTTCTATTTTCCAGTTTTGCTAAGTCGTACTGTCGTTTGACAACTACGTTGGTAAAAGATTGCTCAGAGCTCTTTCAGAAACAAAAGTCTTAAGCTTGAGTTTTTGTTTCCTTTTTCTCAGTATTTAGAAGCACATCTAAAATTTTTGGCATTTTTTCTGCAAGAAGCCACCCTTTATTTGGGCTGGAATCGTGCCAGGGAGATCTGGGAATGCCTCGTCACTGGCCAGGATGTTTGTGAGCTAGATCGAGAGGTAAGGATAACTTTGAAACCACAGACACTACTTTCTCTGAGTGAACCTTAAATGAATCATGAGTGGCTTGTTTTTCTGTTGAGCCACATAAAACTAAGTATCACAAACTGCATTTATGTGCTTTGTGTAGGCTAAAGGAGACACTCTTCCATGGTCACTGAGCGCTAGGATGCTCTTTTTTGCCCTGGTGCGGTTAGTGGCAGGTTTATGAATGCTGATTAGAGAAGGGATATGTGCAAGTTTGTGGAGTCCTAAGAGACATTCACCATTACTGGAGTGAAAGGTGACTCTGAAGATGAAGCACCCTGGTGCTGAAATACAGCCTGTGTTCTACATGAGGTTACTAGATTAGATTTTGCACTTCTTGCTGTAACTAAAAATTCTGTTGAAGTACTGTACTTTCTGGTGTAGTTTGCTGATGCTGTGTGAAACTGAAATAACTTACCATGACAATGTGATTAAAAATACCACCTGCCTTTCATTCACAGATGTGCTTTGAGTGGTTTACAAAAGGACAGCATGATCTAGAGAGTGATGTGCAGCAACAGCTTTTCAAAGAGAAGATTCTTAAACTGGAGTCATATGAAATTACTATGAATGGTAAGAAAATGTCTTTGCTTTTTATATATACACCAGAAATTTACTTCCTAAGTCTTGAAATCAAATGTCTGAACATCTGTAAATCAGTGTAATAAAGGGGTCTTTCTATTACTTGGAGTTTAAATAGAAATAAGAAAAGTAATCTCCTATATTTGATATCTTAATTTTTTTCAAAAAAGCATAGAAACCTAACCTGACCTAAATGAAAACTTTGCATCTTTTTCTGCTTTCAGGTTTTAGTTTATTTAAGACCTTCTTTGAAAATGTGAACCTGTGTGACCATCGACTGAAAAGGCAGGGAACTCAACTGGTGAGAGTCCTGGCGAGTTTGTTCCTGTAAACTACCTGTGGCATTTTGGGGATGGGAGGACGCAAGACAAGGATTCTTGAGCATCTGGTTGACATGGTTATGTTCATGTTAATACACGGGTCATCTTTCTAGCATTAACACTATGAAATAGTGAAACTAAAAGACAGAAATTGTGACAGTAAAAATGCAGCAATTTGTAGCTGGAAGCCAGGATGAAGTTTCTAAAACTTTGCAAGAGTGAATTCTAGTTTTGTAATTTAGTTTCTGTCTGGCAGGGAAATATTCCTTTCTTTTCCTTTTTTTAAAAATTTTTTCCTCTTTACAAGAGGTTTAAGCTTTTCCTAGTCAAATTCTAACCTACACTATTTTTTTTTACTCTGTGATTCTTCAATGTTTTTGTTACAATAATGGCTACACGTTCAGTAGTTTTCCATAAGCATTTTAGATCTTTATCACAGACTGTTAATTTAGTTAAAATGTGTAATTTTTTTGCCAACTCTCATCAAACGCTTCGTCATGGTTTATTTTGTGGTTAGTTACCTTGTTGCCTTTTGTGAAACATTCCCTTCCCAATGAAATTTCTCTGTGCTTTTGAAGTTTTTAATTTTCTTATTGATTTGGCTAAAGTGTTCTTCAGGACTTGTTTATCCGTATGTAAACAATCTATTTTTTTCTAGTATAAATCTGCAACTTCACAGCTAGGGATTTCACAGAATCACAGAATAATCTTGGTTGGACAAGACCTCCTAGGTCACTGAGTCCAACCATCCCCACACCAATAAAAAACCTAAATACCTGAGAGATTGAAAAACACAAACTAGCGCTCACCATGCTGCCACTCTGTTAGGGTGAGAAGCACCATGGCTACACGGTTCTTCAACACCTCCGGGAATGGTGACTCAAACACCTCCATGGGAAGGCCGTTTCAGTGCCTCACCACTTTTTCTGAGAAGAATTTCTTCCTAATCTCCAATCTGAACTCTCCCCTGCCTCAACTTCAGACCACTGCCCCTGGTTCTGGCATTAGTCCCCAAGGAGAAGAGTCCAACACCCACCACTCCACAACCCCCCCCCAGCCTCCTCTTCTCCAAACTAAACCTCCCCAGTTCCCTCAGCCTCTCTTTATGGTTTTCTAAACCCCTCCTGAGCTTGGTAGCTCTCCTCCAGACATGTTCCAGGATTTCCATGTTGTCCTTACAATGAGGGGGGCCCAGAACTGAACACAGTACTTGAGATGAGGCCTCACAAGAAGGACACAATAACTTCCCTTCTGCTGACCACACTATTCCTGATACACACCAGGATATTGTTGACCTTCTTGGCCACCCAGGCACACTGCTGGCTTATATGAAGGCAGCTGTCTACCAGCGCCCCCAGGTCCTTTTTTTGCTGGGCAGCTTTTGAGCCACTCATCCCACTGCCTGTAGCATTGCCTGGGGTTGTTATGACCAAAATGCAGAACCCAGCACTTGGCCTCATTGTCCCTCATACAGTTGGCCTCGATCCAACCTGTTCAAGTCCCTCTGTAGAGCCTTCCTGCCCTTGATCAGGTCAACACTGCCAAACAATTTGATGTTGACTGCAAACTGACTGAGGGTGCTCTCAATCCCCACATCCAGCTGATCAATAAAGCTATTAAGCAAGACGGGCCCCAAAACTGAGCCCTGAGGGACACTGCTTGCGAACAGCCGCCAGCTAAATTTCACCCCCATGAATCACAACTCTCTGGGAACGGCCAGCCAGCCAGTTCGTAACCCAGTGAATAGTGAATTTATCTAAACCATGATTCACCAGCTTTTCCAGAAGAATGTTGTGGGAGACTTCTGCAATGTGCCAAAGCTTGGCAGCGAGTTGGAAAAGAAATTTTTTTGACTGAATCTTATAACCATGATTTTTCAGCAGATGGAAGTCTCTCTTCTCTTGCTCAACTCAATACTGCGTAAGAAATGCAATCATGTTTCTGTCTTAAACAGAGCGTTGAAAAACTGGAATTAATAGGAATGGATTTCATCTGGAAGATTGCAATGGAATCACCTGATGAAGAAATTGCCAATGAAGCTATTCAGCTGATAATAAATTACAGCTATATTAATCTAACCCCTAGATTGAAAAAGGTAGGCATAGATTTGTACGAGAGAGTACTTTGACCTTCATAGAATCTTGTTACTCTGCACATTGAAATGTGTCATTTTGTTGGGTTCTGGCAGTTTTAAGTTCTAATTCATTTGTGTGTATTTTTATCTTTAGGATTCGGTATCACTGCATAAGAAATTCATTGCTGATTGCTACACTCGATTAGAGGTAAGGAGTATTGTAATTGTTATACTTCCATCCTTCTTGAATTTTGTATCTTAGAACAATTGACTATAACAGTCATGCAGTCAATTATAGTTACTATGACAGTAACTCTATTTAAAGACAAAACTTATCCCACTAATATTCCATGTCATCTTAGCTCTCCAGGACATACTAATTGTCCATGTAAACCAGTGCTTTTACTCTGCTTCATATTCTAGGCAGCCAGCTCTGCACTTGGTGGTCCAACATTGACACATGCTGTCACAAGAGCTACAAAAATGCTTACAGCAACTGCTATGCCTACAGTAGCAACTTCGGTTCAGTCTCCTTACAGGTAGGCCTGCCTCTAAAAGAATGAAGAGATAATTGCCATTGGCTTCCAGCTGTCTCCCACATGAAGTACTGAATAAAATTCTCAACATAGGTAGTTTATATCCTAGTGCCTTCTCAACTGAACATTCCAATTACCAGGCAATTTCAGTTCCAAAGAAACTTCGAGGAAACAGTGGGGTGCATTTTTTTAGTTTAAAAATAAAAACTAACCTGCAACAGAACAACAAGCAGAAAAGTTCCAGCACTCCCCTGTACATCCAACAATCCAAAACCTATCCGTATAAAAAATAACCCCAAAACCACTGAGATTATTAGCAGCCCATTAGTCATGTGCTATTACTGGAGCAGTGGGGTTGGGTTTTAGTTTTATTTGGGATAGAAAAGGAAAGGTTTTCATTCTAGAGCTCAATTTACAGAGTCTTAAATGTGTGCAGCTTAAATGTGAGTGCAGGGTGGTACCTTTTAAAGCACAAAGCTTTTCCTGAAGCTGGCTACATCTCAAGCAGTGTAAGGCAAACTTCTTGGTCTGCTTTCCTACTTAATTTCAACCAAATTACCTCTAGGCATACAGAGTTATATTTGTAACAGCTCATTGATGGTATTTAACCTGTGGGCAATGGAAAGTAATCTCTAAGACAAGTTACTCTTGTTTTCAATGCTTATCTCTAGGTCAACTAAACTTGTAATAATTGAGAGACTGCTGCTGTTGGCAGAGCGTTATGTGATCACAATAGAGGTAAGATAAGTCATTTGTTACTAGACAGGGCTAAGAATATGACTTCCAGTGTTACTAAAAATAGTATTTGAGCCTATCTAACTCTAGTAACTACAAATGTCTCTGTTTTCAAGGCTGGTAGTTACTGTCACCCTTCTTTTCCTATAGGACCTCTATTCTGTTCCCCGAACTATTCTACCTCACGGCGCTTCTTTCCATGGACATATTTTAACACTTAATGTCACGTATGAGTCTACCAAAGATACCTTCACCATAGAGGTATGTGCGCACAGGTATTGTATTGTAATACCTTCACCACCCCATGCAGAGGACCAAGAAGACTTTGATGGTAGATTTTTTTTTTCTTTTGGAATGTACTGCTTGAACAGACTTAATGAACCAGGGGTGTTGAATTTTTCAGGCTCATAGCAATGAAACCGTAGGGAGCGTCAGGTGGAAGATAGCAAAGATGTTGAATTCACCTGTGGATAACATACAGATATTTGCCAATGACAGCCTGGTAAGTTTACTACAAACAATTCTTATTCCTTATCAATTGAGTCTCTCTTTTCTTCAGAACTTAAAAGGTAAATATTTTTTTGCAGCTAACAGTAAACAAAGACCAGAAACTGCTTCACCAACTGGGTTTCTCTGATGAGCAAGTCCTCACAGTAAAAACATCAGGAAGTGGGACTCCATCAGGGAGCTCTGCAGATTCCTCAACCAGCTCCAGCAACAGCAGCAGTGTGTTTAGTTCATCCTATGCAATGGAACAGGTGAAGCCATGTTTGCCTGAAGCCTTGCCTCAGATTTTTCCACGAGCAGGGATAGTTGGAGTAGACATGTCTTGGGGGAGGAGGTAACAGTGAGGTGAGACCAAAGCTGTTCACATCAGCTTGAGTATCCGGTCTTCAGCAGTCTGAAATCTTCTTGAAACAAAGCCCTTAAATGCCCAATTGCCTTATGCATGCAGATGGGACTTTGTACTGTGTATTCCATCACATTTTAAAGTCTGTCTGGGCTTCAGTAACCTCTACAGGGTCTTCTAAGCAAGAAAGTAAGGTCTGTATGATTTCATTTGAGATGAGGGAGGGAAAGATTTCTGTATATCCACTCTTAATAAAGCTGTAGTATGAAAACAAACTAAGAAGCATCAGCTAGTGTCTTCAGACCACTACTGGCCTGCTGTGTATGTCAGCCCTAATTGTTGACTTATAAAATTGATTGTCAAAAGGGTAATGTAAATATTGTCAAAAGGAGTAGAGTAAGTATTCAGATGTTATCTCAGTCTAGAGAATAGCTGGTAATTCTGCAGGCCAGGCACTTCCTTCAATAATTTAATGAAGAGAGACCTCTCTTAAATTACTTAGAGAAGAGAGTAAAAGACTTTTGCATTTCTGCTTAATTCTCAGGAGAAATCCCTCCCTGGAGTGGTCATGGCTCTCGTGTGTAATGTGTTTGACATGCTTTACCAGCTTGCCAATCTTGAGGAGCCAAGGTAAGGAAATAAATTGCTACTAAATGTTGAAAAAGTGCTTCTACTGCAAAATGTGAATAGTTAGTTCTCAGTGTGTAGGCATCCATGAGGCCACAGTGTGGGGCTGGGCTGTAGCTGTTGCACAAGTAACTCGTGATAACTTTTCAGGATAACACTGCGAGTGAGGAAACTTCTGCTCTTGATTCCGACTGACCCAGCTATTCAGGAGGCTCTTGACCAGCTTGATTCCCTGGGAAGAAAGGTATGGCTTAAACAAGAACCAATATTGGTGAGCTTAACAAAAGGATTTTAGTAACAGGTCTCTTAAATTTACTGTGAAGGGCAATTTGCAGCAAATTCCCTGCAAAACAATGCTTATAATAAGGATTGTTTACTTAGTTCAAAGCAGCTGGGGACAAGGTTATTACAGGGATTCTAGGAAATGTATTGCCAATTATAGCAACAGTAGCTTCAGAACATTTAATCTCTGACTCTTTCCTTCTAGAAAACACTGCTGTCAGAATCGAGTTCTCAGTCTTCAAAATCACCATCCTTGTCTTCAAAACACCAACATCAGCCCAGTGCTAGCTCAATACTAGAGAGTCTTTTCAGATCTTTTGCTCCAGGCATGTCCACCTTCAGAGTTCTCTACAATTTAGAGGTAAGAAAACAGATTTCCTCCTTTCTTCTTGTGTTTCTGTAAGGCTTCAGTAGCTTGAAGTTTCTTGCGCAGGGGTCCACCATAACAGGATCATTATCCAAAATGCAAATGTCATGTCAGAGCTTCATTTTTCTGTATATGATAAATTCTGCAGAGGAAGAAAAGGGTAAAAAGCTTCTCTAGAGTCTTGACTGTGAAGCCAGGCCCCTCCTTATGTAATTTGCAAGGTAAAAGGACTGTTCTGAAGTCACCAGACTTCCCTTCTGTGTAAACATATTCTGTCTGTAAAGGCTACAGAAGGATATTTTTGAGGAGTGTTCAACTGTGAAGAGTTTTCTCTCTCCAAGTGAAACTTCTGGCCTGTCTAGCTGTTCATGTAAAGTAAATGGGATACATACTGGGGTTTTTTTACCCCTTAGTAAGTTCTTTAGCCAAACATAGTATTGAACCCTGTACAATGGTTCTTCCCCAGTGCATGGATTTTAAAGTGCATGAGTTTTGAGCTGGTGTCATGTTAGGAATGTGCAGGCAGCACATTCTAGGAAGCTTGACAGTTTCTAGTTGTATTCACAGATCCCACTGTTTATAAGGCCTCATGACAAATATGGTTTGAAATTGGAAGCTGGAGGGTCAGTTTCTAGCAGCGTAAAAAACAGTGAACATAGTTAGTCTTTCATTCCCAGTGTGTGCTAGGATTACCTAGGTTGCTTTCCTCTGGGTTTCTGCAGTCTAGTGTGAGCTTTTCATCTTCCTGCACTGTCATCACACTGCAGTGTTAGGATTCCCTCCCCCCTTTTCTATGCAGCTGGAATGAAAGAAATTTGACAATGTCTTTTATCAAAGATATTTGATCATATCTGGCTTGTATCAGGAGTAGTGTGGCCAGCAGGACTAGGGACATAATTGTCCCCTTATACTGGGCACTCTTAAGGACTTTCCTCAAGTCCTGGGTACAGTTCTGGGCCACTCACTTCAGCAAAGAGACTAAGGGGCTGGAGTGTGTCCAGAGGACCAATGAGGCTGGAGAAGGGACTGGAGGGGTAGGTCTGATGGGGAGAGGCTGAGGGAGCTGGAGGTGTTTAGCCTGGAGAAGAGACTCGGGGTCCCTTGTATTTCTCTGTAAGTACCTGAAGGGAGTTTGTAGACCGGTGGGGGTCAAAATTTCACCCACGCAACCAGCACCGAGGACAAGAGGACAGAGCCTGAAGCTGCTAGGGGGAAGGTTAGGTTGGATGTTGGGGAGCCCTTCATCACAGAAAGGATGATCAGACACTGGAATGGACTGCCTAGGGCAGTGATAGAGTCCACATCCCTGTAGGTGTTGAAGGACAGCCTGGCTGTTGCCCTTAGTCCCCTGGTCTGGCTGATGTGATGTCAGCTCATGGGTTGGGCTGTATGAGCTCAGAGGGCTTTTCCAGCCTCAATAATTCTGTAATCTTTGAAATATGTTGGCAAGTTCTAAACTGGAAGCAAATTATTTAGCATATCACAGCAGGGATTTCTTGTTGCACTGGTAATTACATTACAGTGTGACGAGACCATTATCTGCTGCTTCTGTGCCAGAGAAAATAATGAGTAAGTAATAAATTGCTTGCTTTTCTGGCAGTGGATGAGAAACAGTTAATAGGATGAGATGTGTAGATTGTCAGTGGACTTGTTCCTCGAGTCCAGTCACACCAATGGGAAGATGATTCCTGTCAGGAACAGGGTGATGTGCAATATTCTCTTGGCTAGTGTGCCCTTGAAAAATACAGGAATCAGCCTCAACTGTTTTGTGATAAAGCATGCACAGGGAATTTGCAAAGCATATGAAAGATACGAAAACTAAACGTTACAGGTATCAGGGTTATATCATGCAGTGTTTAAGTTTCATGCATGAACCCTATAAAACCATTCTTCTGCCCAATGAACCTGGAAGAGATAGATTTTACTTTCCCCATGTGCAGCACCATTGGCTCTGCATGCCAAAGATTTCAAGAAAGTAAATAACTTTTGGAGGCTTTCCAGGGTTTTGGGAGCGGTTGGGGAGTTTCTTGTTGCTGTTTGGGGGGTGTTTCATTTTTTCTTTGTGTAAAATGAAGTGAAACTTATTATGGATGTACATGAGATCTGACCCCCACAGACTTCCTTGTGGCCTTGATTCTGAGCATAATTGCGTTATCACAATAATGCAGCGGTAAAACAGGTAGAAGGGGATGGATGATACAGTGGTGATGTTCAGAGGACATGTTTCATGGTCTGTCTTTTTAAAAAAAAAAAACAAAAAACAAAAACCAAGCATAACACAGAGTCGCAGGTTGTTAGAGATTGGAAGGGACCTCAAAAGATCATCCAGTCCAGTGCCCCTGCTACAGGAGGATTCCCTAGATCCAGTCACACAGGAACATGTATAGGCAGGTTTTACACATTTTTAGAGAAGGAAACTCCACAACCCCCATGGGCAGTCCCTACTATCACCCTCACCATGAAGAAATTTCTTCTCATCTTTATGTGAAAACTCCTTTATTCCAGTTGACACCTGCTGCCCCTTGTCCTATCATTGGATGCCACTGAGCAGAACCTGGATCCTTCTTCCTGATACCTGCCCTTTCCAGATATATGATAATTAATGAGGTCACCCCTCAGACTCCTTTGTTCCAAGCTCAAGAGACCCATCTCTCTCAGCATTTCCTCGTCAGGGTGATGCTCCACTCCATCAACTTGTAGCTCTGCACTGGACTCTCAAACAGTTGTATGTCCTTCTGGAACTGAGGGACCCAGAACTGGACACAATATTTCAGGTGTGGTTTTACCAGGACAGAGTAGAGGGGAAGGATAACCTGCCTGTTTCAACAAGCATGAATCAGTAAGATAGTTATCTGTAGGGTGTATTTTATCTTATTGTCAACAAAAACTCTAGAAGGGAGGAAGGTTTGGGCTCTTAAGGAGCAGCACTTGAGCCAGAAGACAGCATTTCATATGCTGGACTATGTGCTTTATTCTTTACCTTAACAAGTAAACTGGAATGATAAAGAAATGCCTTTTAGTACAGAATAAACATCCATCAGAGACACTGTTGTCCCTAATGTGTTTAATGTGACTTTACTAACTGCAGCTTCACATAAGTATGAGTTTATTGCTGCATTTGTAGAGGATTTATTTTGCTGTACCTTTAACCTTCTGCAGTTAAATACTAAGCAGAGGTTGTATTCTTGCTTATTTATTTGTTTATTCCAGGTTCTGAGCTCCAAGCTGATGCCAACCGCAGATGATGAAATGGCAAGAAACTGTGCCAAGTCTTTCTGTGAAAACTTTCTCAGAGCAGGAGGTCTGAGGTCAGATGTCAAAATCTTGACTCAATCTATAACACTTCATTCAGTTAGCAGTTCTGTGTGATTTCAAGTTTCCATACTCTCGTACTTGTCAGCTTCTTTTTCAGAGGAATAAAACCAGCTTAACTAAAACTGGGTTTTTTTTATCCACTGTATGAAAAGCTACCATAGTAATGTAAACACGGTATGTGTGTTAAAACCCCAGGTAAAGTTAGGCACAGACAAGCTTGTCAAGGGTAGCTTTTACTATGGTAGTTGATGGAATTTAAGTGGTTTAGTTCAGATTTGCAAGTGTGAACATTACTCTGTCCCCTTCATAGGCACCAGGGGACATTTTAAGCAGCTGAGGTATAGATGGCGTACTAGATACCAAAGTAAATTGTACAGTCCTGAAAATGCAGACTTCAGTTAGGACTTGAGGCTCAGTATGAGTGGTTTGACAGACCCAGCAGTACATCTTTTGTTTCTGTCAGATTTATCCAGTATATGTTGCTTTTAATAATTCTGCCCACCCCATATCCTGAAACATTTTCCAGTAGAACAGAAAGCTTTTCTCTGTTGGTGTAGGAGGGAAAAATGGGGCTGTTAGTCTTCAGAGACTCCTAATTGACTGAATAGGAAAGGGAAAGGATAGTGATAAATTACTTGCATCTCTCTCCTGGTGTAAAACATCCTCAATTGGAGTCTGTCTTACTGATTTGTTTTTAAGTTTGGTGGTGAATGTGATGCAGAGAGATTCCATCCCATCAGAAGTAGACTATGAAACAAGGCAGGGAGTCTATTCCATCTGCCTGCAACTTGCAAGGTATGTAATTACCTTTCATTAGAGAAAGTGCTGCTTTCTTGGCTTTTACAGTGCAGCTTGTAATATTTAAGATTAATTGGTACTTTGAGTTCTGTTTAATTTGCTTGCTGTGAACATTCAGAAGTAAGCCTAATGTTTTTGTTCTCTGAATGTAGGTTCTTGCTTGTTGGCCAGACAATGCCTACCTTACTGGATGAGGATTTCATTAAAGATGGGGTAGAAGCATTGTCCTCCCGTCCTTTCCGTAACATCAGCCGACAAGCAAGTAGGCAGATGTCCATCTGTGGAACACCTGAGAAGTCATCCTACCGACAGCTCTCTGTGTCTGATAGATCCTCCATTAGGGTGGAAGAAATCATACCAGCAGCAAGAGTTGCCATTCAAGTAAGGAAGTGTTTGATGATTCTTGTTGATATAGCAGTATCATCTTCAGTGACGACTGTGTAACTTGTGGGGTTTTAATTAAAAGTCTACCTTTTGTTCAGGTTCTTGCCCAGGCTCCATTTGAAAGCCTCTGGAAATTCTGACCACCTGTACACAAACATACAGACCTACACACAGATCTTGTGATTTATTTTCAATCACACTTAACTGAGATATTATTCTACTTGTTAACTTTCTATGAAGAGAAAGGAGAAGGCTCCTGCTTGAACTTACAGTCCATGTTTCTTTGAATTAGTAATTTTGGGGAAGTTTTTTGTTTCAAATAGTTCATTAAAAATAGAATTTATGAGTGGGTTTACTTGATGGTAAGGGAAATCTTTATTCTCAGTATTTAGAGAAAATGCCATGTGTGCCTTTATAGGCATGGCAGCATAATATATCCGAGACTATTTACTAAAACAATCTAATCTGGCAAGAGCTCAACCCATTTGATAGTTGAGTCCAGTTGAAAGAAACTTTATAGTTAAAGTAATTAGTGTGCTGTGTTGGGTTCTGAGGCAGTGCTTCCCAATCAGCGTGCCAAATTCCAGAGAGAAGGGTATCTGCTCCAGTGGAGAATGTAAAAACAAGCTGTTTCCTATTAAGGGAGCAAAATTGATGTGGGGTTTAGACCTTGGGAACAAAAAGACCATGTGTCTGTGAGCTTGCTTAGAGAAGAGAGGAAAACAAATACAAATGTCAATTTGACATGATCCAGAAGATTGGTTCCTCTTACCCTGTGATTAGCACAGGCTATTGAATATCACAGAAGTAACTGCTGTTTCTTGTTCCTTCAGACTATGGAGGTGAATGACTTCACTTCCACAGTGGCTTGCTTCATGCGGCTCTCATGGGCAGCTGCTGCAGGACGACTGGACCTTGTGGGAAGTAGTCAGCCAATAAAAGAGAGCAACACTCTGTTTCCTGCTGGGATTCGAAACAGACTTAGCAGCTCAGGTAGGTTAACTGTGTCTCTAAACCAGTATGAGGAAAGCATTTGGTTTATTCTTAATTGAACACTTTCAAAGCTTAGAAGCTGAATTCATTGGAGTTGGACACTGTGGTCCGTTTTGAGTCCCTTTCAACTCAGGATATTGTAAGATTAAATGACACAAATCTTAGCAAAACTCTGTGCATTCCTGTGCCATTTGGAGATGAGGCGTTGGAGAAGCTTTTCAAAGTGCAGAGAACTGTCCAGAAGCTAGAAATGCCTGAAAAAAATGTGATTGATTTACAGTATTTGTTCATTTCTTGATGCAGGAAGTAATTGCAGTTCAGGAAGCGAAGGAGAGCCAACTGCGCTGCATGCTGGTATCTGTGTGAGACAGCAGTCAGTATCTACCAAAGATGCTCTCATTGCTGGAGAAGCCTTGTCTCTCTTAGTCACCTGCCTTCAGCTGCGCAGCCAGCAACTAGGTATAAAATAAAACCAAATAATTTGCTGTTCATAATGTAAGTAACTTGAGGAAGTGCTTTTGGGTACAGGCAAGTATAGAAAAATCATGAGAAATGTTGAGCTTTGTAGACTGAGACAGCTCAAAACAAAATCACTAATTTTATGAACAAATCCAGCAGAGTTTTTTTTCCAAGACTGAAGAACAGGTGGCATGAAACAAGGCAAGCAGTGCTGTGCCCTAGTAAAGTGTTTTGAGACAGCAAACTCTCTGCCAGTATATAAATACTTGCACTGGCTTTGGAGCCTGTAATTCCCTAAGTGCTACTGTTTGCAAAGCCTGTGTTGAGTGCTTGAACCTTTGTGAACAGGAGGTGTAAACATTGGTGGAAGGAGAATACCCTTGTGAGGCCTCTTTTCAAGTACTGTGTTCAGTTCTGGGCCCCTTATTATAAGGATGACATGGAGATCCTGGAACATGTCTGGAGGAGAGCTACCAAGCTCGTGAGGGATTTAAAGTACCAGTCGTATGAGGAAAGGCTGAGGAAGCTGTGCAGGTTTATTTGGATGAGGCTGGAGGGATACATGTCATGGCCCTCTACAACTACCTGAAGAGAGGTTGTAGAGAGGTAGGTGTTGGCCTCTAGTCCTTGAGGACTGATGACAGAACAAGGGGTGATGGTCTGAAGTTGAGGCAGGGGAGGTTTAGATTGGATCTTAGGAAGAAATTCTTCACAGAATGAGTGGTGAGGCACTGGAATGGCCTTCCCATTGAGGTGTTTGAGTCACCATCCATGGATGTGTTTAAGAACCGTATAGCCATGGTGCTTCACACCCTGCTAGAGTGGCAGCATGGAGGGAGTTAGTTATGTTTTTCAATCTCTCAGGTATTTAGGGTTTTTATTGGTGTGGGGATGGTTTGACTCAGTGATCTAGGAGGTCCTTTCCAACGAGGATTGTTCAGTGATTTTGTTATGATGAGGTAAGGAGATGGGAAACATACAAACACCATTACTGTTTTCAGTGTTGACAGGATATTTTAAAGCAAGACAGTCCCTGACTTAATTTTATATTATTATATTATTATTACTTTTAAGAGATATTCTGATACTCTTCTGTTCTAGGATCTTTTTACAATTTGCCTTGTGTTGCTGATTTCATCATTGACATACTGCTTGGATCACCAAGTGCTGAGGTGAGGGTGTCTCTCTGATAACTTCTTTGCTGTCATGCTTCCAAAATGTGTACCCTTTGATAATGTAATGTGGTCCAAAGAGAAAAGTGTTTATTACAAATAGTCCTACATTTTATATATTGCAACAAATACCTTTTGTAATTGTTAGTAATTCCAGTATCTAGTCACGTGTTGATAGAAAATGCTGAATTGTTACGTTCTTGGGACTTGATTAATCCATGAGGCACACAGGACTGTGCTGTGGCTAGTATGAATAAAATGCTCTCATTTCAGTGACACAAATTCTCTAAGTGCTTTAGGGAAGATTCCAAATTAACTTTCACCTCAAAAAAATTTCTGTAAGATTTATCAGACTCTTCTTAACTTGTGAAAAATTCTTCCAAATATCAGAAACCTCCTAAAATTCATTCTTCTTGATTGAAGTTGATTCTGGATATTCTAAAACATGGATATTTTTCACTCACATTGACTTCATTTCATTGCATGTCATGTGTCCTGCATGAAATCATTGCTTTTTTTCCCCCCCCTTATTTGAATTTATAATTGTGTTTTAGCTTGGGGATGAAAGTATATTGCTAAATCCTTATAAACAGAGAAATCCTGGTGGCTCTGGTTTACACGGGCTTTTCAGTGTTCTTTTCTGTTACACTTCCATTTTGTTAGAAATGTATTTTTATGCAGCATTTGGGCATCTGCTAGTGTTTGACAGTGATGCTATTTCAGATCCGTCGTGTTGCCTGTGACCAATTGTACACCCTTAGTCAGACAGACACATCAGCTCACCCAGACGTACAAAAGCCAAACCAATTTCTCCTGAGTGTTGTTCTTGGTGCCCAGCTGCCTCTTTGGTCACCAACCAGCATCATGAGAGGAATCAACCAGAGGTGAGATTCTGAGAAATCAAATCTATCACATTTCTAAGTGAGTATCGCTGTGGAAGCTCTGAGGCACAAGGGATTAGATATCCCTGTTATCCCAGATAGTTTTGGAATTAAGTAAATAAATCTGAATTCTCTTCCTTCAGATTATTTAACTTTCCATTTGGAGGGGAGTGGTAATTGCCAAATAGACCTGCTTTTTCTAGGAGCAGTCAGAACCTGGCTGGAATCCTGCATGAGGCATAGAGATGGTGGGATGCATGGCTTTATTTGATAGTGTTACATAGACCCCAAACAGAAGTTAATCCTAAAGGCTCCAGCCTTTCCAGTGATGTCTGATGCCATGACTTCACCTGACTTCTGGTTCTTGTGTTACCTGTTATGCTTCTAGAGATGGAAGGTGTCAGTCCTGTTTACTTGTCTCTGACTATCCATAAACTGTTGAATTTAACAGTAACTTTAAACTGCAGTGTTGAGCAAAATCCGAACAGAAGAGTGACGGAGCAGTTAAAGCATGTTGTTCTAGCACTGTCTGCTAACAGATTGCTATGAGGCAAAGGAAGAAAACAGGATTAAATGTTATTTATATGATCCAGAAGTAACTGTTGGGAAGTAACTTGTTTTAAGGCTGCAGCATGTGCAAACAGAAGCATACCTGCATGCCTGTGTTATTTTGGACTACATGGACAGAGCAGACAGGCCTTAAAGCAACGACTTAGAAAAAAGTTTCTGGCTTTAAATTAAATGTTCTTCTGTTTGTATGTGTTTCAGACTTCTGTCCCAGTGTACAGAATACTTTGACCTGAGATGTCAGTTACTGGATGACCTCACATGTAAGTGCAGGCACACATGTCAAAAACCAGCTGAACAGGAACCAGTAGGGTGCTCAGGTGACACAAAAGGCCAATGGCATCTGGGCTTGTATCAGCAATAATATGGCCAGCAGGACTAGAGATGTCATTCTCCCCCTGTACTGGGCACTGGTGAGGCCTCACTTAGAGTACTGGCAACAGTTCTGGGCCCCTCACTTCAAGGAAGAAACTGAGGGGCTGCAGCAGGTCCAGAGGAGCAATGAGGCT
>VZRI01007403.1:338707-403776 GCA_013397515.1 Upupa epops
AAAGTGTGGGGGGGGGCGGGGGGGGCGGGGGGGGGGGGGGTATTTACCCTGGAGAAGAGGAGACTTGGGGTACCTTATCATGCTCTATAAATATCAGAAGGGTAGTTGTAGACAGGTGGGGTTAGGCTCTTTTCCCAAGTAACTAGCAACAGGATGAGAGGGCAGAGCCTGAAGGTGCCAGAGGAGGGTTAGGTTGGATGTTAGGAAGCCCTTCCTCACAGAAAGGGTGATCAACCCTGGAATGGACTGCCCAGAGCAGTGGTGGAGTCCCCATTCCTGGAGGTGTTTCAAGAACAGCCCGGCTGTGGCCCTTAGTGCCCTGGTCTTGTTCTTTTAGTCATGTTAGGCCACAGGCTGGGCTGGATAAGCTCAGAGGTCTTTTCCAGCTTTGGTAATTCTGTGATTCTCTGTCATTGTGACTGAGCTTCCAAGCATGTCTTCCTTCACAGAATCACAGAATTCTGTAGACAGGATACAGAACAGCCTTCATGGAGGTGTCACTGCAGCATGAACTCAGTGTGTTAATGCCAGGCATGGGCTGATCAGTGTGACAGTGAAGCAACTCTTCCTTTTAGAGCAGTGATCTGAGGCCCTTTGTGGATGGTGTCTTCTTTGTATATATTGTGAGGGAAACTTGATTTTATATTGTATTGATACTCTACATCCACACAGCTGTTAATTTTTCTGGCTTTTCTGTTTCTCTAACAGCATCAGAAATGGAACAGCTGAAGATAAGCCCAGCTGCTATGTTAGAAGATGAGATCACCTGGCTAGACAATTTTGAACCCAACCGAACGGCTGAGTGCGAGACAAGTGAGGCAGATAACATCCTGTTAGCAGGACATTTGAGGCTCATCAAGACTCTCCTGTCACTTTGTGGAGCAGAGAAGGAAATGGTTGGTAAGTATTCCTTTTCTTACTCTAAAGTGATTAGACTAGTCTGAATTATCTTAGCACTAAGAGATTACTTGATCAGTAGACAATGTGTGTGAAGATGGACTACATGGGTAGAGCTGATACAGAGCAATAAGGAGTCATTGTGGCAGCACCTTTTTTGTACCTTTCACATTTTATAAAATATTTGGGGGTGTGTTCTGTTGAATGCTATTAAGTGATTTTGCTGTTAAAGAATACCTTTTGACATTCACAAAGATCATAGATCATAAGTGCTTAACGATGAATGTGTGTGACTGTGTTACAGGTTCATCTTTGATTAAGCCACTGTTGGATGATTTCCTCTTCCGAGCATCCAGGATTATCCTGAACAGCCATTCGCCTGCAGGCAGTGCTGCAATCAGTCAGCAAGACTTTCATCCAAAGTAAAACTTTGACGTTTTTTGTTTATGTTGGGTTTTATCCTAGATCTCATGAACGCGGATGTCACACTGAGACTACACATAATAGTTTAATCCCAGAGTTAGAACCTTTCTCCAGTACTCTACATTTCCTACTTAAGTGTCCAAATACCATTTTTCTAAGTTTTTTTGTGGCACAAACTCCTTGCTCTTCTGCACCTTTAAAACATGTGCTTTGTTTGGTAGATGAATTATAAACTCCAAGCACAACTCAGTACTGATTTCATGAGTCCAAGGTATGTTCCATCATCACTTGGAAAGTTGGATAAATTGGAGAATGAGCAAGAAATTAATTTTCTAAACCCCTTGTAAATGAGAATCTCAGAAATTCAGCTGTTTTATTTTTTTCTCATCAAAAGAAATGTGTTTTATTTATAAAAGTTAATATTGAGCAAGTCTCCTTGCACCTGAGATAGCTAGTAAAGCCCAGACTATATCAAATGAAGAAAAAAGAGTGAGCTTTCTTTTTCCTGTACACCTGCCTTCTGTTATTGCTGTACTGTATATGAAGGGGTGGAAACTTAAGCTGCTGGACAGTTCTCTGCTGCTGAGAGAACATTAACTAGAACATAGTTTGTTTGTATTATGCTGACTAGTGGGTGTTAGAGGTGGATTGGGCATATCAACGCTGCCTTATCACAAACCCTAAGAAAGGTTCCAGTACAGTGTTCTGCAGCCCCTGAACTGAATAGAACTTGGAACTGAATAGAACTAGTGTTTTGCCCAGCTCTGCTCCACTACAGTTTGTCTTAAGCACACTCTTTTGTTAGTTCCAAGTAAATGGGGCCTTTAGAAGAAAGCAATAGTGTGTTTGGAAAGAGTTTAACTAGAAGTGTTTTATACTGGTTCAGTGCAGCTCAAGTAAAGGTCATCTCGTAAGTAGTAAGTTATCTGGTGTAGCTCTCTCAAACTTTGTCTCCCTGTAAATAAGTCATTGTATCTCCATCGGTGTTAGCAATAGTGTCTGTTGGTTCTCAGACAGTACAATCAATTCTGTGTGTGAGGGCACCTACTTATCCCTGCTGTTGAATGTTAATAGCAGGTGTTTTCATGTCAGTAAAGGAGGCCTTTTTAAAGGCTACTCTTCTGGTTCAATTCTTCCCATTCTCCTTCCCCAAGAAAGGAAAAACACAGTGATCTGCAGCCTCAGTTGTATCACATAAAGTGTTCCTTTCAAACATTGTTGCTTGTTCCGAGTAATGTGGCTTTCTGAATTACAATTGAGTCATTTGCAAGATAGATCTCAAATGTTGCTTCTTTTTAGGTGTAGTACAGCAGACAGCCGATTAGCTGCTTATGAAGTGTTAGTAATGCTGGCTGATAGCTCACCTTCCAACCTCCAGCTTATTACAAAAGAACTGCTTTGTATGCATCATCAGTGTGACCCTGCGCTTACCAAGGAGTTTGATGTAAGCAAGAAGCCTTTATTATTTGTAATAGCATGTTTTGGTGTTTGGTGCATGATCTACTTCACTGCTCCGTTCATGACATTGCTGTGGCCTTCAACATAAAGTGGCAAAAAGGCTGGAGATTAGAAAAAAGTTCTTCAGTGTGAGGGTGGATGATCATTCGAATGGGCTGCTGGGAGAGTTACTGGGGGTCCATCTCTGGCGTCAGGCTCTGAGCAGGCTGATCCTAGGTAGAGGTGTCCCTGCTTGAGTAGGGAGGTTGGACTAGGTGACCTCTGGAACATTACAATTCTATGATTCTAAAAGCAGGTAAGAGTAGATACATCCTCATTAGATCTTCCTCAGAAGTAAGTACTCAAGTGAGTCTTTGTCAGCTTTTACCTTGGATATTTCCTAAATATCACCAGTTTTAATTAAATGTACTTTAGGCCATTGTTGTTTGGGGTTTTTTTACCCAAATATCTTAACAACCAAATATATCCCTCTTGCAATCTCACAGAGTTTAAGTTTCTGGTTTTCCCTCAAATTGTTCTTACCAGCTCATAGGAAGGTGATTATAAGAGCTGTAGTGTGTTATCAGCTTTGTGCTTTTTATAACTTACGGGACAAAAAACGTGTTTCTGCCGTTGTAGTATCTTCCTCCAGTGGATAGTCGCTCAACTTCAGGATTTGTGGGACTGAAGAATGGTGGTGCTACTTGTTACATGAATGCTGTCTTTCAGCAGCTTTATATGCAGCCTGGTCTCCCAGAGGTAATTGGCTCAATATGCTGTAAAGTTGTCTTTTTGGTGTTACTGCAAGTTTATCATAGCATAATTTGTAAGTTAATTGTTTTTGCAAAACCCCCACAGTGTGCTTACATCTGTACCTAGTTATGTATTCCATGTATGTATTGAAGATGTCATGCTCTGTGGCAACCTACAGTAGAGATTTTGACAAGAACCAATTTAATTTAATTTGTTTCCTTCCAGGCCTTGCTTTCCATTGATGATGATACAGACAATCCAGATGACAATGTGTTCTATCAAGTTCAGTCTCTTTTTGGTCATTTGATGGAAAGCAAGTTACAGTATTATGTACCTGAGAACTTCTGGAAGGTATTGCATCTTTTTGTTCAGAATTATGTAACTTTCCTAGTTAACCATTTATTCGGTTTTTCTGCATTGCAGAATTTCTAGAGATAAAGTTAATTCCACTAAACTCGTAAACATAAGTTGCTTTTTAAAATCCCTTTCTTCAGTGATATGCATGTGAAACAAATGCTTTTTTATGTGTATTTATACTTCATACAGATTTTCAAGATGTGGAATAAGGAACTTTACGTTAGAGAGCAACAGGATGCCTATGAGTTCTTCACCAGTCTCATAGATCAAATGGATGAGTACCTCAAGGTAAAACCCCCAGGGATTTCTTTCCTTGTTTATAGGTGTATCCTTGGTATTTTTTCTCATCATTCTTTGCTCTTCAAAAGATTTTGTAATCTACACAGTATTGAGCAGTTTAAAATTCCTGTTGCCTTCTCAGCCTTTCACTCTGCAAAATATTCAACTGATGTCTAACTTTACATCTCCAACAGAAAATAGGAAGAGACCAAGTATTTAAGAATACTTTTCAAGGAATCTTCTCTGATCAGAAGATCTGCAAGGACTGTCCACACAGGTAGCATTACATTTGGTGCATTACTTATCAAGTTACACTATACTGTTAAAATGTGTAGGTGAAAATAATGCAAAATAGAGAAATACACCTTTATGAGCATAACAGCTGGTGATAGTTATGGGGCCAGTACAGGAGTCTTCAGCATATGTGTCTTGTTAGTGCAAGCAGCTTCTACTCTGTCAGTGCCTTGACTGTTTTTCCTCTTGACTTTAGGTACGAGCGTGAGGAAGCCTTTATGGCTCTCAACCTAGGTGTGACTTCAT
This sequence comes from Upupa epops, assembly GCA_013397515.1. Taxonomy (NCBI): domain Eukaryota; kingdom Metazoa; phylum Chordata; class Aves; order Bucerotiformes; family Upupidae; genus Upupa; species Upupa epops. Next base: position 343,394 of record VZRI01007403.1, read on the forward strand.
GTCAAAGTCTGGAAATATCACTGGATCAATTCGTTAGAGGCGAAGTTCTGGAAGGAAGCAATGCATACTACTGTGAAAAGTGTAAAGAAAAGGTATTGGTTCTTAAGACTCAGTGGTAACTTGGTAGTATCTTGAGCATTGCATGGTCATAGAAGCTATGCTTAGATACTGCTTACTCTGTCTGCATTGAAGACAATCAAAAGGTTAAATCCATGAATCATGCATATAACATTCTTGGTTCCTTGTAACTTGTATTGGTGACTGAACATGAAGGGGGATGGCAGAGTGTTCTGTAACGTGCTAGCTCACAAACTCTCTAATACCTGTCTGTACTGTCTTAGTTATCATATTGTACCCTTTTCAGCTCCATCATCCATAGCCTTTTTTGGTTGGGAAAGTAGCAGGGGGATCTTCTTTCTTAAGAGAGTGGTTGGGCACTGGAACAGGCTGCCTAGGGAGGTGGTGGAGTTGTGTCTTGGGAGGTATTTAGAAAGACAAGTAGATAGAGAACTTGAGGCTATGGTCCAGGGGTTAAGGAGATGCTGAGATGAGGGCTGAACTTGATGATCTTGGAGGTCCTTTCCAAATATGATAATTCTGTGATTGTCACCTCACTTGCCATTGCTGTGCTGTATAGCACTTCAAGATGACTGGAATTGTCTGTCTCCTTGAGATACATAGATAAAGGTGATACTCTTTTTTTTCTTTTTTTTCTTTTTAAGAGAACTACAGTGAAGCGCACATGCATTAAAGTCTTACCTAGCCTGTTGGTGATTCACCTGATGAGATTTGGCTTTGACTGGGAGAGTGGTCGTTCTATTAAATATGATGAACAAATAAGGGTAAGAAAACTAGGGTTTCAGACACCCTCCTGCTGATTCATGGAGTGGACTGTCACCTTTCTATTCAGTCTTCCTTCTATTTTCCTCATTTTGCTACAGGGATTTTTGAGTATGTGGTACACTTAAAACATGATTATGCTACAGAAAATAAGTACTTTTCTTTAGAACTTCCCTGTACGCAACATTCTTGGGCTTACTTAAGAAAGCAAGAGCAAAACCTGTGGGAGAACTTGCTCTTGCTCTATCTGTCAGGAGTGTTGGACAGGCTAGGTCAATGGGCAGAGGCCAACAAGATGAGATTTAACAGGGCTAAGGGAAGGGTTCTACATTGTGGCCACAATAACCCCCTGCAGCTACAGAATGGGGAGTGAGTGGCTGGAGAGGGATCTGGCAGTACTTGTTGGCAACCAGCTGATCAAGATCCAGCAGGGTGCCCAGTTGACATGAAAGGCCAGTGGCATCCTGACCAGCAAAAATAGGGATGTAATTCTCCCCCTGTACTGGGCACTGGTGAGGCCTCACTTAGAGTACTGGCAACAGTTCTGGGCCCCTCACTTCAAGAAAGATACTGAGGGGCTGCAGCAGGTGTGGAGGAGCAATGAGGCTGAGGAAGGGACTGGAGGGAAAGTCTGATGGGAAGAGGCTGAGGGAGCTGGGGTTGTTTAGCCTGGAGAAGAGAAGACTCAGGAGGGTTCTTTTCCCTCTACAACTACCTGCAGGGAAGTTGTAGTCACATCAGCTTTGGGCTCTTCTACCAGGCAACTAGCACCAGGACAAGAGAGCAGGGCCTAAAGCTGTGCCAGGGATGAGTTAGACTAGACAGTAAGAAGCCTTTCCTCACGGAAAGGGTGATCAGACGCTGAAGTGGACTGCCCAGGGAAGTAGTGCAGTCCCCATCCTTGGAGAAATTTAAGACAAGACTGGCTGTGGCCCTTAGTGCCCTGGTCTGGCTGATGTGGTGATGTTAGGCCATGGGCTGGGCTGGATGATCTCAGAGGTCTTTTCCAGCCTCAATAATTCTGTGACTAGATGATCTCCAGAGGTCCTTTACAACGCCTACTTTTCTATGAATCTGTAAACTTCCACCAAAATAGTTTATTTAATCTCTGTGTTGTAGGGGAAAAATTTGAGGTACATGTTTTTCTTTGTTCTTACTGTGTGAAGATTTAATACAGTACTTATGAAACTACACTCAGTTGACCTGAAATATCTCTTCAAACAGTTTCCCTGGATGCTGAACATGGAACCTTACACTGTGTCAGGGATGGCTCGCCAGGACTTCTCCTCAGAAGTGGGGGACAACGGTAGAAACACAGATCAAGGAGGTGGAGGCTCCCCAAGGAAGAAAGTTGCCCCTACGGAGAACTATGAGCTTGTTGGGGTGATTGTTCACAGTGGGCAGGCACACGCAGGGCACTACTACTCCTTTATAAAGGATAGGAGGTAAGGGCCAAGTAAGTGTGTGGGGAGAGGTAAGAGTGGTCTGAAGGCTACTTGTTCATTGTGAGTGTCACTGTCTTAACATGATCATCTCGGACACCGTGTTTTAATAGTCTCAGCAATTCTTCTGTAGCTCATACTGCAGTTTGAGAACTTAGTTTGCCACTTAGTTGCAGGTTATGTTCTCATATTTCAAGTCAAGCTCGTTTTTTTTTAAATGTAACACTGACATCAAATTAAGTTTTCTATCTGCTGCCAAAACAGTGAGTTAGTGGTGGTTGTTTATAGGGTATTCAATGTGTTTCATGGGGTTTTTTTAAATTACTTTGTTTCTGTTGTGTTTCTGCTCTGTTTTGGTCACAGGGGATGCGGAAAAGGAAAATGGTATAAATTTAATGATACAGTCGTTGAAGAATTTGATTTAACTGATGAAACCTTAGAATATGAATGTTTCGGTGGAGAGTATAGACCCAAGGTCTATGATCAGTGTAAGTAAAAGTAGAGAGTAGATGACGGTAGCTTCATATACTAGTTCTCAGTAGAGAGACAATCTCAAGTTACTTGGATTATAGTAATAATATTGGTCTAATAATGTTTAGCCTGAAGGAGACTCGGGGGTACCTTATAACTCTATGACTACCTGAAGGGAAGTTGTAGACAAGTGGAGATTGGGCTCTTCTACCAGGGAGCGAGCACCAGGACAAGAGGGCAGATCCTGTAGCTGCCAAAGGAAGGTTAGGTTGGATGTTAGGAAACCCTTCCTCACAGAAAGGGTGGTCAGACCCTGGAATGGACTGCCCAGGGAGGTGGTGGAGTCCCCATCCCTGGAGGTGTTCAAGGACAGACTGGATGTGGCCCTTAGTGCCCTGGTCTGGCTGATGCGGTGATGTTAAGCCCTGGGCTGGGCTTTATAATCTTGGAGGTCTTTTCCAACCTTGATATTTCTGTGATTCTGTGATAGTAAAGACCAAGGCCACCTGCTTACTGAATGGCATAACAGCTTATATGTAGTTTAATATGTATTGAACCACATTCACAGTTGTCCAGCACTTTGTAGACTTAGAGCAGAGGAGATTCAAAAGAGACACTACTTTAGACTAGTGAAAATGACTGCAGAGAGCAGTCATCATATAGTTAAAACTTTTCAATGCTTTTAGGAATTTATTCCAAAACATTTCCACCAGTATTCACTTGTTTCCTAATTCACTTGTTTCCTAATTGTGATAATTATCCTTTTGAAATACATCATCTTTTTAGAATTCAAGCTTTACTGCTGTGGTGTGTATTCCTTGCACACCCAGTTTCAGTTCCCTCTAGGAATGAAGAAAGTACTAAACCTGAAAAGACCTTTATCAGATGTCTTTTCTCCCATTAGCTAACCCTTACCCCGATGTACGTCGGCGTTACTGGAATGCATATATGCTGTTTTACCAGAGAGTGTCTGATCAGAACTCTCCAGTCTTACCAAAGAAAAGTCGAGTGAGTGTTGTGCGTCAGGAAGCTGAGGACCTCTCGTTGTAAGTTGCTCTTATGTGTCTGTAAAGGTTTATTCTGCTTTAATCTGTAGACCCTATATCCAGAAATAAGAAACTAATAGTTCCTGTTTGACAAAGGTGGGTGCAGACCCTTCTGTTGGGTTGGTTTGGTTTTTAAGCTGCTTAATGTCACTGCTGCAATAAGTTCAAGCTGACTGACAGCTTCAGTAAGTGTTTAAAGTCTTTCTTTGCTCTTTTAAAGCTTTAAAATTATACTGGCTGTACTAATATTGTAAACTTGAACTGTAGATTCTTCATGAGGTTTTCTTACTCACCTTGAGCTTGTATGTATTTCAGATCTGCTCCGTCTTCACCAGAAATCTCACCCCAGTCATCACCTCGACCCCATAGGCCCAACAGTGACCGCCTCTCCATCTTGACTAAGCTGGTTCGAAAAGGAGAAAAAAAGGGACTGTTTGTAGAGAAAATGCCTGTGCGCATATACCAGGTAAAGCCACTCTCAAAGCAGCAACTCTATCCTATCCATATAAAATATAAGCATATAGTAAAAGGAGCGCAGTCATTTTGAAGGTGGCCTTGAACTAATTCCCTTCTTGAAAGCACCACTAGAAAATGAATCAGGATACTGCAGTAAAGCTATTAACAAGCTGTTCATTTGTACCTTACTGTAAGTTTTGCTGTCCCTTCTCAGAAAATCACAGAATTATCAAAGCTGGAAAAGCCCTGCCCAAGAGCTGACATCACCACATCAACTAGACTAGGGCACTAAGGGCCACAGCCAGTCTGTCCTTCAACACCTCCAGGGATGGGGACTTCACCGCTGCCCTGGGCAGTCCATTCCAGTGTCTAATCACCCTTTCGATAAGGAAGGGCTTCCTAACATCCAACATAACCCTCCCTTGGTGCAGCTTCAGACCCTGTCCTCTCATCCTGGTGTTGATTGCCTAAGAGAAGAACCCTACCCCCACATGACTACAACTTCTTCCCTTCGAGTAGTTGTAGAGAGTGGTAAGGTCTGCTCCAAGTCTCCTCTTCTCCAGGCTAAACAACTCCAGCTACCTCAGCCTGTCTCCATCAGACTTTCCCTCCAGTTGCTTCCCCAGCCTCATTGGTCCTCTGAACCTGTGCTGCAGCCCCTGAGTCTCTTCCTTGAACTGAGGGGCCCAGAACTGCCCCCAGGTCTCGAGGGGAACCTCACCAGTGCCCAGTGCAGGGCGAGAATGACATCTCTAGTCTTGCTGGCCACAGTATTGCTGATCCAAGCCAGGATGCCATTAGCCTTTCATGCCACCTGGGCACCTGACAAATTTCAGCCGGTTGTCAACTGGTACTGACAGGTCTGTCTGCCAGGCTGCTCTCCAGCCACTCATCCCACCAGTCTGTAGCTGAAGGAGGTTATTGTGGCCAGAATGTAGGACCTTGCCCTTGACCCTGTTAAACCTCATCCTGTTGGTTGCTGCCCATTGACCCAACCTGTTCAGATGTCTCTGCAGTGTCTTCCTCTCCTCCAGCATATCAATGCTTCCCTCCCCCATCTTGGTGTCATCTGTGACTTTACAAACAGTAGATTTGATCCCCTCATCAAGGAAGATTTTAAATAGAGCTGGGTCCAGCACTGTTCCGTGGGGGACACCAGTGATGGTCAAATCGACCCATCAATCTCTGCTTGTAAGAGACTGCAGGCAAATTAATGAAACAGAACATACATCAGCAGTAAGCATCCAAGCAGGATGCTTCATTTGAAGTACTCTTGAGTAATGGAGATGATGGCAAATTACAGTCATCTTCAAGTTCTTAAGTTCACAGGAATATAGAAATGGGATTAAAAGTAAGAGAAACCAAAACTTTCTTCGCTCCTGTTTGTGTCTGTTGTCATACTTAACACTGAATATGATCTCAAAGTGAAAAATGCTGATGCTAAAGGCAGTTATGCAAGTCAGGAATGAAAATGGAGGTGTGAGGCATTGAGCCATTGTTCTAAACTAGCCTTTAGTTCTCATAAGGGGAAGGTCTCCTTGTGCAGACCTGCAGCTCTGGTCTGTCTAAACATATCATCCAGATGATTTTTGCGTGTGCAGCAGACACGCAGTTCACATCAACACAGTGTCAGAAAAAACTCTGTAGGCTCTGAACAGCCCTTCACATGGGCTGTATCAGGGCACTGAGTGTGACTTCAGGCATTCTTTTGTCAGATAAACAGAACTTGGCTCAAATTTATTGAGTCTTTCAGTGAAATCTCTTTTGAAAATAAATGGGGCAGGGCATTTAAGTCCATTCTTATGGCTGCAGGATTGACTATCACCATGGCTCATTGCTCAGGACATAGGAACTTGCTAATTATTATTAAAAGCAAGCAAAAAGTAGGATGTTTCCTTTAACGGCCAAATGATTAAGTTCCTCATCTGTTAGCTTCTGTTTTGCTGTATATTGGAAGAAAGTCACTGGCGTTATACAAATCTTACCAGTCTTCTGTGTGTGTTTTCCTGTCTGCTGAAGCAGTCATACAGAGCATTGTCAGATGTTTAGATAAAATATGTGGTTTTAGTTAGAAAAATAGACTTTGACAGCACTTTACATTTTTTGCCACCTTTTACAGATGGTTAGAGATGAAAATTTGAAATTTATGAAGAACAGAGATGTATACAGCAGTGACTACTTCAGTTTTGTTCTGTCATTAGCTTCACTGAATGCTGTAAGTACCTGGATTTTCATCTCAAAGTAATATGATGGGTAAAAAAGTGCTGCAGTAGCTATTTGGGTCGCAATCAGGAAAACGGGAAGAAAAGCTCTGGCATAATTTTGTCTTTCTAGTTGAGCGATTCATTATCTCAGAATTCTTCATGCTGATAACATCTGTCACAAAGAAGACTCCAGCTTTCTGATCCACACAGTTCTTCCAATAATCCAGACTGAGCTCTAGAGGAACAGAAATTTCTCTGTGTGGAAGATTGTGATGTTGGTGTTAGTTAACTCAGAGCTGATCGTTTCCTTTGGAAGTACTGTTTACTAATTAGGTTTTTATAAATGGAGTAATAAACCAGCATTTAGTAATTAGATCAAACCCACAGATCTCTAGTGGATTTTACAGCAAGTTTATTCCTGGTATAGCTTATTTAACTAGCACAGGCAGCACTGAAGACTTTTTAGCACAGAAAACCTCTAAATGAAGTAAGTAATTTGAATGTACCATGCCGATGTGTTTGAGACCCAGCCTACGTGCTGCACCTGCTCTGAAGGCAATTCTCCATCTCTTCCAGACGAAGGTAAAACACCCTTATTATCCCTGTATGGCCAAGGTGAGCTTACAGCTGGCAGTCCAGTTCCTCTTCCAAACCTATCTACGAACCAAGAAGAAACTCAGGTAAAGCCTAGCTTTGGGTACCATAACTACATATTCTGAGGGACTTGTGCTTGTTGTAACTACAGCACTTTTAAATACTGCAGGTAGCATGTCTGTTCAGAACAGTAGAAATACATCTCTGCTTTGTGTTGGAATCACATCACAAAGAAATCTAAGTGGAGGGAGGGTGATGTCCAGCCTGGCTGTTTGCTGTCTCTCCCAGCAGTCCATTATTTTGGTCGTAATTGATTGAGCATGGAAAGGCTTTAATGGATCTTAAGATAGCAAGTTGTTCCAAATGACTTGAGTGTTTTTGTCTTATGTCACCTCATGTATGTTCAGTTAAAGTAAGAACTCTGTTTGGCCGACAAGAAACATGGCTTAGGTTTGGGAAGTGTTTTTTCTCTTTCATTGCTGATGCTCGTCCTGGTTTTGTTTAAGGGCTGATACAGAAGAATGGATTGCCACCATAGATGCACTACTCTCCAAAAGCATTGATGCTTGTCAGTGGTTAGTTGAATATTTTGTTGGACCAGAGGGCCGGGAGCTTGTAAAGTGAGTACTGATAATTCTTTCTGAGGTGTTTTGTGTCCTAATAACACAGTGTTGTATACTGATGTAATTTTGAAGAGATGACTGTGCATGGTTTAAACAGACACTCCAGATAATCACTTAGAGAAAATACTAGAAATATAAACCTAATTGTGCAGCTTTCTGTATAACCCGGCAACTCTAATAAAAAATGCAGCCTGTACAGAGGAGGATGCAGGCATTTAAGTCAGTGGAGTGTCTTGAAATGTGTTGGTCTGGTTACTCCTTCAACTGGTGAGAAAGGAGAATGAGATCAAGGTGTTCGAAAAGTGACTAGCTGGCCATTCCCAGAGAGTTGTGATTAACAGGGTGAAATCTAGCTGGATGCTGGTCAACAGTGGTGTCCCTCAGGGCTCTGTTTTGGGGCCAGGCTTATTTAACATCTTTTTATTGATGAACTGGAAGAGGGAATTGAGAGCACCTTCAGTCAGTTTGCAGACAACACCAAATTGTCTGACAGTGTTGATCTCATCAAGAGTAGGAAAGCTCTAGTGGCTCAAAAGCTGCCCAGCAGAAAAGGACTTGGGGGTGCTGGTAGACAGCTGGTTTCATATGAGCCAGCAGTGTGCTTGGGTGGCCAAGAAGGCCAACAGGATCCTGCTGTGTTTCAGGAATAGCATGGTCAGCAGAAGGGAACTTATCATTCAGCAAGACCTGGAAAGGCTAGAATGCTGGGCAGAGAGAAACTTAATGAGATACAAGGGTAAGTGTATCTTGCATCTGGGCAAGAACAACCCAAAGTACCAGTATAGGTTGGGAACTGACCTGTTGGAGAGCCATGTAGGAGAAAGAGACTGGGGGGTCCTAATGGACAGCAAGATGACTATGAGCCAGCATAGTCTTGTGGGAACATGCTCACAAGAGTAGTCATGCATGTAGTCATGCTCTTGTGGGCACAGCATCCTGGAGTGCATCAGAAGGGGGGTGGTTAGCAGGTAGAGAGAGGTTCTTCTCCCCTTCTACTCTGCACTGGTGAGACCACATCTGGAGTATTATGTCCAGTTCTGGTCCCCTCAGTTCAGGAATGACACAGAGCTACTGGAAGGTGTCCAACATAGAATAACGAAGATGATGAAGAAAGTAGAACACCTCCCTTACGAGGAAAGGCTGAGGGAACTGGGTCTCTTGAGCTTGGAGGAGGCTGAGGGGTGACCTCATTAATGTCTACAAAATATGTGAGGAGTGGGTGTCAGGGGGATGGAGCCAGGCTCTTGTAAAGGTCATCTGGTGATAGGACAAGGTGCAGTGGGTACAAGCTGGAATATAGGAGGCTCCATATAAATACCAGAAGGCACTTCTTCACAGTGAAGTTAACAGAGCATTGGAACAGGCTGTCTGGGGGAGTTGTGGAGTCTCCTTCTCTGCATGTTCAAGAACTGCCTGGATGTGTTCCTGTGCGACTTGGTCTAGGTGATCCTGCTGTAGCATTGGACTGGATGATCTTTCAAGGTCCCTTCCGATCCCTAATGATTGTATGATTCTATGTCTTTGTACACGGCCCTTCTGAGGCCTCATGTTGAGTACTATGTTCAGTTCTGGGCCCCTCATAGGAAAAACATTGAGTTGCAGGAGTGTGTCCAGAGGAGAGCTACCTCGCTCATGAGAGCTTTAGAGAACCAAGTTGTATGAGGAGAGGCTGAGGGAGCTGGGTAGGTTTAGTTTGGAGAAGAGGAGACTGAGGCGGGACCTCACTGTCTTCTACAACTACCTGAGGTGAGGTTATGTGGAGGTGTTGGCCTCTTCTCCTTGGGGACTAATGGCAGAACCAGGGGCAGTGGTTGTAGTTCAGATGTGGAGGGGTTAGATTGGATCTTAGGAAGAAATTCTTCACAGAAGGAGTGGTTGGACACTGGAATGACCTTTCCCAGGGAGGTGGTTGAGTCCCTGTCCCTGGAGGTGTGTAAGAACCATGTAGCCATGGTGCTTCATGCCCTGCTAGAGTGGCAGCATGGTGAGGGATAGTTTGTAGTTTTGTATCAGGTATTTAGGTATTTGTGGGTGTGGGGTGGTTGGACTCAGTGATGTAGGAGGTCTTTTCCAACCATGATTGATCTGCAATTCTGTGATTCTGTTTTACGTAATGTGCATTACATACTTAACTGGCAAAGATCACATGAACTATGTGGTATTTGAAGGCACAGACCCCAGAGTTGCATCTGAAGACAATTTATTGTGTGCAAAAGTTTCTCTTTTATACTCTTCAGCTTGTAGCCCCAGACCGCTGTAAATTTCTGTTACATCATTATGGTTTGAATGTTAGTTTTTCAGAATTCACTACAAACCAGCCCAATTATCTTAGTCGCTTCAGCTTTCTTATCTCCTGTTCTGTTTATTCTTACTGCATCTCCAAGCAAGTTGAGCTGACATTGTACTTTTCCCATAGTTTAGCAAGTACTGTTAATTTGTCAGACATTTGATTTTCTCCAGCTTTCCCCACAAACCTGTGAAGAATTGTTCTGGCCCAGCTCAAGATCAGCTAATGGGTATTTTGAAAACATCTAAGACAAGTTATTGTACACCTGACACAACAAGGTGTGTCAGCATCAGAAAATCTCATCTTTTGAAGTTGCCTTGCAACCCAGAATCCTATGATGGCCTTTTTTGTTTCTTGAGTGAATACATTTGAAGTAGTATAGGTCTTACTGGTGACAAGTAGGGGTGCAGGAAAGTAAGTTAAAGCTTCTTCACAGAAATGAAATACAAGAAATATCTGCACTGATGCCCTGTTTAAAATAATAGACCCCCACACTTACAGTAGCTGTGTTTACATGTTAATTTCAGTTATCTTTGCAGCTTTGCCTTTTATCTTCCAGGACTTTCCTTCTGGAATGCAGTGTAAGAGAGGTGCGCGTTGCTGTAGCCACTATCCTTGAAAAAACACTTGACAGTGCCTTGCTGTATCAGGAGAAGGTCAGTGTCAGCTCTTCAGCAATGGTCCTCTTGGATGTGTCAACCTGTCTAATTGCTCTTGGGGTGTTTGCAGGCAGTGCTGTGTGATTGACAAATGGCAAGGTGAAGAGCTCTTGTCTTGATCGCATTTATAGCTCTGTTTCTTGACTAGGTTAATGGTTGTCTGTTCCTACTCTGGGAGGTAATGTGCTGCTACAAGTCTCAGATTTTAAGTTTAGAGTATTATATGTGAACAATTGTGACTTGTTTAGTCTGATATACTATTGATTTTCAATATTTGATGTGATAGAACGTTATTTCTATCCAGTTTCTGGAAATCCGTCTGTTGTTTCTCAAGTGTCGTGGATGGAAGGCAGTACTGTTGAATAGGCTTAAGACAGTTTGTTCAGAGCTTTAAGGAAACATTGCTGTAAGGTTATATAAGCTGAAAATAACCAAATATTTACAATATAGTTGGGCAATTTTTGGTTACTTCTTGTTATCTGTTAGTTACTGTCTGTTAACCAAGACATTAACCAGTTAACTGGTGAATATAAGTTATATACAAGTACATATAATCTTAGCATGCTATGACACAAATGAAACACCAGCATTGCTTTTGTGTAGTTGAGTGTGATAGTGCACTGATAAGAGGCCACAAGTGACAGTTACTTTCCAGTCTGGTTTGATACCAAGCAGTAGGTAACTCAACATTAAAATGAATCTTCTTTTCACAGTTAAAAAGTCTACACCAGTTACTGGAGGTGCTGCTTGCTCTGCTGGATAAAGATGTGCCTGAAAACTGTAAAAATTGTGCTCAGTACTTTCTGCTATTCAATAACTTTGTACAGAAGGTAAAAAAACTGTTGTTTACTTTTCTATGCTGTTTTAATTTTAGAGAAGAATAGTAAAGCAGCTAGTCACACACAGCCAGAGAAGTAAGCAGTGCAGTGGAAGTCTTCCAGTGGAGCATTGGCTTTTTGAGAAGTACCTTTGGACACCAGATTGGGATAAAATAACACAAAAATATACCAGCAAAGTAAACCAATTGAAGATGTCATTTCCAGAGTCCAGATTTGGGTGTTCTTTTTGAGGGGATGTTTCTGGCTGTGTTTAAATTCCAGCAGTAAGAACTTTTATCCTTTGGGAAGTGGAGTAACTGCCTGGACTGGACTGTTGACCCCAGGATGGTTTCTCTCTGTTACCTTAATCTTTTTTTTTTCCCCATATGATAGTTATGTCACATAAAAGCCTGAGCAGATTCTGTGCATAATGGGCTCTGTAATGCTCTCTATAATGAGGCAGCATTTTAGAGGTGTGCATTATTGATGTGTGTGACAACTGGTTGGGTTTTTTGAGTGGAAAATGTGGTGTTTACACTATGAATTTTACTCCTGTTCCCTTGAGTGCTAATTCTTCACCTGCACAGGATTACTTTTATTTTCTCATTGCCTCAACAGCAGGGTATAAGGGCTAGCAGTCTTCTTCTCAGACACTCTGCTTTGAGACACATGATCAACTTTCTCCTTGGCCCCAGCCGGCAGAGTAATCAGGTAAAGTTTACATAGCCTGTGTTATGCTGTAGTTTCTCCATACCCATGGCTTTTTATAGTGGTTAAATTGTGAGTAAATATTTTCTGTGTGGTAGGATAGACTAATCCTTGCATTCTTCAATAAACTTCATGCAAGCATTAATGTACCTCTACAGGCAAAAAGCTGTTTGGGCAGAAATGAACCTCATGTTTTGATAATAACAAACTGTTCACCAACTTCAAAGGATTTGAACTAGGTGGTAGACTGTTATGGACGTTGCTTTCTTTGAACTTAATAAAAGTTGACTACACCAGCCAATAAAAAATTAATTAAATCTCTTGTTTGTCTCGAGCAGAACCGCAGGTGGAGTTCAGCACAGGCACGTGAGTTTGGATATCTTCATAATACCATAGCACTACTCATTTTGCACTCTGATGTCTCCTCAAAGAGAAATGTTGGTAAGAATTGTGGTTTTGTTTTTTGGTGACTACACGACTACATTACAGTACATTTACTGGAAGTAACTTACTACCAGTGAGGAAAATTCAATAACTTTGAATTAGGATCATAGAATCCTTATGGCTGGAAAGGACCTCCAGAATCACCCGACTCCAGTCCACTCCCAGCATCTCCCCAGTCCTTAGACCATGGCTTAATGTGCTAGACATGGCCTCAAGTGCTCCAGCTCTGTAGCAGCCCATTCCAGTGCCCAACCACTCTCTCAGTAAAGAACTTCTTCCTAAGATCCAATCTAAACCTCCCTTGATGCAACTTGAAGCCACCTCCCTTTGTCCTATCATGAGTAATCTGAGAGAAGAGACCAGCACCAGTCTCACTACAACCTCCTTTCAGGTAGTTCTAGAGAGCAGTAAGATCTCCTCTCAGCCTCCTCTTCTCCAGACTAAACAACCCCAGTTCCATTGGTTACTCCTAATAGGGCCTGTTTTCCAGACCTTTCACCAGCCTCATTGCCATTAAACGCAGTTAATGTCCAAATAAAGCATTAAGTTGTGATTGTCAGTTCCAGAATAATGAGTTTAAAGTTGTCTTTTTCAAGGAATAACTCTATTTCTGTCTAGAGTCTAAAGAATCTGGAGTAGGAGGTGATCAAAGATGAAGTAGAGGAAAATTTTCAACAGTGATTAAGAGTGAAGCTAAAGCTCAGAGAACTGGCAGGAATTAGGAGCATTTTGCTTAGACCTTGCACTTCATTGGCCTGTGTCAGTGCAGTGTGCAAGTCTTTGTTCCTTGGAGTGGTACCATACAAGTGGAGATGAATGTCTCTGGAAATTGGATGGTGCCAAATGAGCAGTGTCTTCAAGGTGCTTAGAACAAACTAATTTATTAGTGGGTTGTTTTTTGTATTTGCTGTTATAGCTCCTGGTCTCTTTAAGCAGCGTCCACCTCTAAGCATCACCGCTTCAGGTCCACTTCTGGCGCTCCATGAAGAAGTGGAAGCCTTGTTATTCCTGTCTGAGGGAAAGCCCTACTTAATGGAGGTATCTATTCTAAATTCTGCTCTGCTTAAGCATAAAATCTGCTCTGATGCAAGATTATGTCAAAGAACTCACATGGAAAATACTGAATATTTAAGAGCAGCCAGATGGGGAGAATGTGGTTATTCTGAGTTTAAACAAGAGGCACCTTTGATTTCTTCTTGACTCCTTCTAGTTCTAGTAGATCCCTAAGCTTAGGGTCTGGTTTGAGAGTTTACAAAGCTAACAAAGACAGCTGAAAACATTCTGCAAGTGCCTGTACAATCAGTTAGTGTGTCATCTGGAGGTGTAAACTCTAAATGCTTTGACCTAACAAATCCTGCTTTACTAGACCCTTGCAGAGGGCAGAGGGAGCTGAATAAAATGTTTAAAGGTCAGGGAAAATACAACATTCTATTACAGCCTTCTTGAAAATAATTGCATGGCTGTAACTGAAACAGTTTCTGCTTTTCCATTAGGTGATGTATGCATTGCGAGAGCTAACTGGATCTCTGTCAGTTCTCATTGAGATGGTGGTGTACTGCTGCTTTTGTAATGAGCACTTCACCTTTACTGTGCTACACTTCATCAAGGTACAAGATAAGATAAGCTTTTTGCTCAAGTGCTTATTCTAGACTTTGCTCCTGCTATGTCTCAGGAGTTACAATGGTACTGTGATCTGCAGAGCGATTGGTGGGAGTTTATGGGATTGGAGCCTGTTGGTGGTTGTCAGAGTTCAGGGTTTTTTAGGCTTGTACTCTTCAAAACAAGTCAAATGTTTGTAAAGTTGTCTTGTAATTCTTTGTATCACCAACGTATTTTTACCAAGTAACATTGTATTTCATTTCCATTGTATTGCAGACTCAACTGGAAACTGCTCCACCTCATGAACTGAAAAATATATTCCAATTACTCCATGAAATACTGGTAGGTGAAGGGTACAGGTTTATACAGGATTGATTTTGTGTCTGTGCATAATGTCCAAAGTCAGGACTGCATAGTGAATTTCAACATCCATGTATCTTTTAGTCTTTCAGTGTGGAATTTTTATTATGTTCTGAATTGCTGTCTTGCTGATCTGGTGATATGTGGAACTTCACATGTCTTTGGTATACATGTTGAGGTGGTTTAAGCCATTGTGTAGACTAAATGCAGGTATCATACAACTTATATTGATCTTTTTCTTTCTATCAGGTTACTGAAGACCCATTACAAGTAGAGCGCATTAAATTTGCCTTTGAAACTGAAAATGGATTAATAGGCAAGTAAGCCAGTGGGTGAAGGCTCCTGTCTTTTGACCCTTACGTGGACCATGGTTCATCTCATGTCCTAGTTTCTAATCCTTCTAAACTGCTTTACTTGTCATGGAAAGCAACTTGATGCATTTTATTTACCCACAACCACCACAAAAAGTTCTAAGAAAATCCAAAATAAGCATTAAAGCATTAGAATAACAGCAAACTGGAAAGGAGTTTAATTAGGAGTAAATTATCTCCCAACAGCAGGCAGTGAAGCCAGAGGAGAGGTGTACTTACAAAGATGTATGGCACTGAATACAGAACCTTTAAAGTGAAGTCCCTAAAGCATTCAAAAACAACAGAAAAAGGTCATAGAAGTGACAAGATCATACTTCACGTGAATCGGAAGAGGTTTAGTGTGCAAGAGAAATACAGGGTGGCAGGTGATGCTCAGAGAGCATATCTGATCAGAGTTGGTGCAGCTTCAGGATCCATTCCATAGCTGTTGGATGAGAAGCTGCTTCAGATAGAGGCTTTGACCCCAAGTTATTTTGGATTTTGTTATGGTGAGAAGGAATATTTAGCTTTGTTCTGCTGTTTAGTGGTTTCCATGTGTGACCGACACATGCTGTCTGCAGCAGCATAGGAGAATAGCTAACTGCTTATTTTAGTTCTGGATGCGTTGTTCCCACTTGGACCAGTTCTATTCTGCAGTTTGGTCATTATATGACATCCTTTCCTCTACAGAGGAGAGGTGCAATTACTCAATTGCATCTTTATGTTGAAGGCTTCAAGAAATGCTGTGAGGTTTGGGATGAGAACTGTAGTTTTACCTTGGAGTTACTTTACAGCGGGGCTGAACACCATCCAGTCAATGCACATGGAGCACAACCTATCTGTCACATTGGATAATTTTACTCCAAGAAAGGGAATCAGTAAATAATAATTGTCCTTGGTCCTCAGCAGGGTGTTTGTGCATAATTTGCAGAACACTGCTGTAATTTTAATCATCTGCTGTGCTTAGACAGTAGAAAAATCGGCAATTTGTAGTTTCCTACCAGTTATTGTTCAACTTAAGAGCTATCACTGCAGTGTTCTTGGACTGCTGTGGACAGACAACTTTTGAGTAGTAAATCTGATTGTGGAAGCTCCATGGAAATCTTTGTGCGTTCCCTCAGTCAAAGAATCTTGTTAATAGATGTGTGAATTGACAGTATAAAACTCC
The DNA here is from genome assembly GCA_013397515.1 of Upupa epops. NCBI lineage: Eukaryota > Metazoa > Chordata > Aves > Bucerotiformes > Upupidae > Upupa > Upupa epops. Next base: position 359,463 of record VZRI01007403.1, read on the forward strand.
CCGGGTGGGAATGGCCTGGGTTTTTGCCCGAATGTCCCATAGAAGAGTTTCATAGCTGTTGAATTCTGCTGTGCTTGTTTGTGTGAAGAAGCTTTAAACATTCTTGCAGCTTGGCAAGTTTTGATCCAGGTGGAAACTGGTGCTCTGTTAGGCTTACTAGGGGTATAAAACAATGGGATGAGGTTTTTATTTCAGATAGGTGTAACCATAGTGATTATCTGGCATAGAATGAATTAGAGGGGGGGTATAACTGCATTAGGAGGGGACTGTTTAAAATTCAGGCACTGAATTGGAAAGAACTACTGTATTTTCCACTTTGATCTATTTTTAATCTGGTAGAGTGGTGCAAGTATTCAAAACTGCCAGCAGTGCAGCAGGGTGTTTAACACAAATACTCACGCTAACAGATGTAGAAATTACATCTGCCACCCAAGTTAAAATGTTAGCTTCATTTTTGTTACATTTTCAGATGGGCTGGTACACAGATAATCAAACTGTGGGGTTTGTCATCCCTGTGTTTCTCCCCACAGCCTTGATGCACCACAGCAACCACGTGGACAGCAGCCGTTGTTACCAGTGTGTCAAGTTCCTTGTTACTTTGGCTCAGAAGTGAGTAATGTGATACCACAGTTTATCTCTACTTTAGACCCCTCTGTGACAGTTTAGGCTGATACTCTTTCTGCCTTTGTTCTGTTGTTGCTGTGATAGAAGCAGTGCTCAAAGACCTTGATAGTACACTGCGAGCTCTTACTGATTAGAACCTAAGGCAGATTTCTCATAGAACAACTGATAATTGCTGATTATAAAGGCAAAGGTCAGCTACATGTTGTAGCACAAGACCCATTAAGATCAAGGTAAACACAAGCAAACTGTCCCAGATTTTGCAGGAGGAAGGGACCCTGGGAGTCATGGTGGCCAGCAGGGTGACCATGAGCCAGCAATGGGCCCTTGTGGCCAAGAAGGCCGCTGGCATCCTGGGGTGGATTAGAAGAGGGGTGTTAGTAGGTGGAGAGGGTCTCTTCCCCCTCTACTTTGCCCTGGGAGACTGCATCTGGAATATTGTGTCCAGTTCTGGGCCTCTCAATTCCAGAAGGAGACAGAACTGCTTGAGAGAGTCCAATGCAGAGCCACAAGTTGATGAAGGGATTAGAGCATCTCCCTGATGAGGCAAGGCTGAAGAAGCTGGGTCTCTTTAGCTTGGAACAAAGGAGACAGGGGGGTGACTTCATTAGTGTTGATTGATATGGAAAGGGTAGGTGTCAGTAGGAAGGACCCAGGCTCTGCTCGGTGGCATCCAGTGATAGGACAAGGGGCAATGGTTGTTACCTGGAATATAGGAGGTTCCACATAAAGATGAGAAGAAACCTCTTCCCAGTGAAGGTGACAGAGGACTGGAAGGGGCTGCCCAGGGGCGTTGTGGAGTCTCCTTCTCTGGGGCACGTTTAAAACCCACCTGAACATGTTCCTGTGTGACTGTATCTATGGGATCCTGCTGTGGCAGGGGCATTGGACTAGATGATCTTTTGAGGTCCCTTACAACTCCCTAACATTCTGTGATTACTAAGTTGTCTATTGTTTACAGCATGGTGTACAACCCCATAAAGTATTGATCTGAAATAAGTAAATCTGTGTGACAGATTATGTTGTGTAAACTTCACTGGGCATTACCACTCTTGCTGCTGCAAGTATTGAGAGGTCTGTATGGTTTCAGTTAGGGTGTGCAGTGATGTCAGTACATACAGAGGCCACGAGCACCAAGAAGTCTATGGATGCTGAAATTTGCCAGAATGCCTCATTCGTGACTAACAAATACCATTTCCATTTCCAAGGTGCCCTACTGCTAAAGACTATTTCAAGGAGAATTCACACCACTGGAGTTGGGCTGTGCAGTGGCTGCAGAAAAAGGTAATTTGGCTGGAGCTCCGTGGAGAAACTGTCACTTCACTTACAGTGAGAATTATGAGCCTCTCCGTCCTCTTTGTGGCACTCTGAGATGGCTCTGAAGACAATATACAAGCTGCTTTGTTCTTTTACAAGGACAGTCTGGATGCTGCTACATCTGATGCATGCAAGAACACCAGTAGATGCCTGCCTTTCAGGCAGAGATGTGTGTACAGTGACTAACCCCAAGCGTGAATGGCCATAATGATTATCTCCTGCCATGTGGGAAGCTTTCAGTGCTTCTGTTAGGAAGTTTCACTATTTTTTTAAGAAGCAGTTTTTCTTCACTCATAGTGATGTGAGAAAATGTGTAAACAAATGGATTCCTTACAGAATCATCTCAGCTCTACACACAGTGTAGCTGTTGACAGCTGCACATTTTCCCTCCCACAAGTGTGGGTTTTGTTCTTTAATAAATGCCCAAGGACGCTTGGGAAGCTTTAAGCTCAGCAGAAGTGGCCTAGGTTTCCTTACAGTCAAGCAGGGCCACACTTAGTCTCTCAGCGTGGCTGATACCTAACAGTATCCCAGCTCCAGGATGCCTTTCTGTCCTGCCACCTGCTGTCAGGCAGATGTCAGGTACCATGAGCTGATAGAGTACTGAACACTGCAAGCAGAACTAGCAGGATGCTTGCAATGCACCTCGCACAACTTGTTGTTCTCTTGAAACACGCTGGCCTGACAGGTCAGCGGAGTCCTGCTGTTCCTATTTTTCTTTTGTACATGGCTCACATAAGCCATGAATCCACTGCTGTTCAGCTCACATCCAATAATCCACACATGCTCCCCGTGAAAGGGAGCTGGTTGCTAGTTTTCAGCTGAGGGGCAAGAGCCTCTCTGACTGCCCTGCTAAGAGTGCAGGTTGTCTACATCCAGATCTCCAGTTTTCTGCCAGAGGATTCAGGAAATTAGTTCCAGACTTAATCACAAAGTATTGAGATTTTACACATGTAAACCTCATGTGACAGTGTCATGGCTTTCTGGATTCTTTTTTTTAAGTGAACTTTTTTTTCATACAGATGTCAGAACATTATTGGGCTCCACAGAGTAATGTATCCAACGAAACATCAACTGCAAAAACCTTCCAGCGCACTATCTCAGCACAGGTACGTGCCAGTCTCAGGAGACAGCATTCGACTTGTTCCGTTTCCTCTGTTTGCTTTTCAGTTGGTGTCATTGGTTTCAGCCACTTAAGCATCTTCCACTGCACTTCAGACTATGCTTCCTTCAGAAGCCCAGACCCTGGGGTTGTTCCTGAAAAAACTCTCAAATAACATTAGTCAGTACCTCACAATTAGTAGCAGTCAATACCAGTAGTAGTCACTACTTCACAATTACCTGTCGTGACTCAGCACTCTCACTACAACAGCTGTATTGTTTCAGAATCAACTCTTTAAAAAAATGAAGTAAGATTATTATGAAGGTGTTGTCATAGCCTCTGATGCCATATTGGACTGTTTCCAACTCAGGACACACTGGCCTATGCCACAGCCTTGCTGAATGAGAAAGATCAGTCTGGAAGCAGTAACGGGTCAGAAAGTAGCCCAGCCAACGAAAACGGAGAACGGCATCTGCAGCAGGTAACACCAGAGCAAGGGCACGTTCATCTTCTGTTGGTCCATTACATATTTCCGGGGCCTGGGTCAGAGTCATCACTGAATGAAGACACAACCAGTGTGCACCTTACAAAATTAACGTTGCCTTGTCTTTCTCTCCCCATCCCTTGTGTGTGTTGAAAGGGCTCAGAGTCTCCCATGATGATTGGTGAGCCTAAAAGCGACCTGGATGATGTTGACCCATAGACGAAACCTGTGAACACACAAACAGATCAGCTCAAACATGTAATGCCTGGTACCTACTGAAACCGGAGTCCCATTGCTTACGCCATTAGTCTGGAAGCGAAGTGGCTTTGTAGGATCTGAGGCAATGCAGGAAGATGTGGTTTCCCTGAAAGTTAAGAGCATTATTTTAGCCAAGAAGGCTTCAGATCAATAAATGCTCTAGAAAGCTGCATCTTTGCCTGCAATAGCTTATGACAGTCCAGACACCGAAAAGAGTTTGTCAAGAAGATTTTATCAAATAAACAAACGCTAGTGGTTGAATTTTTATGTGAACATTAAATGAGTGAATGTAAAACTGTTGCTTTTCTGTGATGCTGCAAAAAACAACAATTCTTTTGGTTTTTATACAGGAAAAAAAGAAACAAAAGCAAACCAGACTGCCCTTATGTATGGAGGGCAGATTTTTAATCTTTCTGATAATATTGAATAGGAATATTCCCATTTCTGTAAAGATGTGTGATGGCTTACATTTCACTGTAAAATACTAGTTCAAGAATGGATTTATGTAAGGACTTGTGTATTTAATATGTCTCCCTGCTAATATGTAAAGCTCTTGAGAAGGGTCAGCACCATCGCTCTGTAAGGATAGTGATTCCGCAAGGAATGGTTTGGTCAAGGAGCTCTGGAACAGCTCATCTAGTTCCCTTCCAAAACGCAGGTAATAGCAAAGGGAAAGTAAAGAAAAGCTTTGTTCTCTGGGAATGCAAGTGGACATTGTTAAAAGGTATTAGTGCATTTTAAAAGGAAAAAAAAGAGTTGATAAGTAGTTTAAAAGAGAAAAAAAAGAAGAAAGCACTTTAAGATGGAATTCTGTTGCAGTTTTACTCATTACATTGTTTTTTAAGCTTTGGAGACATATTGAATCGAACGTTGTCTCAGTCATGTGATCTGCAATCACTTGCTTCTGCTTTGAAATACCTGAGAAAGTTGGTATTGGTTGTGTACGATGAGAACTTCCTTGAAGGAGTTGGGGACACTTGTGCAGATTTTATAGCCATTTTAACACAGGGAAAAGAACAATTTGGCTTCGTTTTGTTCTTTTCACTCTAACCAGGCAACAATTCAGATATCACAGCTCTTTTGGTTTGCTCGTAAACCAGTGGAAACCAGTCGGGATGATTTGAGCACAGTTTTGTTTTCCAAGTCAGTGATTTCTGGCTCTGGATACAAACTGCTGTTGTGCCAACCAGCTCTTCACCTTCTCTACACTTTGTGTTCTCTCACATTTCCTGCACTGCTTTTTGCCTTTATTTATGGATTCTGCCTTACTTTAAAAAAGAATTCTGTAAACAAACATGCACAGAAATGGGGGACGGCTCAAGGAGTGCTTGAGTGCCTCCAGACTAGATAAATTTGCCAAGTTAAAGGCACAACCAGCCAAAAAGTGCCTTTTTTCTTTTCTTTTTCACATCCTGTTGCAGAAACAAGTTGCAGCAGACAGCTTTTCACTGTTGTGCACTAAGATATTGAAGTCAAGCAGTTATTTCACTGTTGGAAGTAACCATTTGGTCTGATTTCAGCTGTCCAGCTTTATAACATATTGTGGGTTAGGAAAGCTGCAGTTCAGAAACGGGGCGTGTGAAGAAGCAAGGATGGCATTGTAGGGAATCTCTCACTTCCTTTAGCCAAGCAAATGTCTTGACAGACACATGGCAGAGTTGGCATTTTATAAATGTTGCTGATGATGTGCTGGGACATTTACAATGGGATGTCTCAAATTCATTTGAAATCAGTCATTTCTTACGGATACCCCCTTCTTCCTTCCCCCCAGTCCCTAACGCTTTGTTAATGAGGTTGTGAATCGTCCCGACAAGTCAGTACACAGCGGTGATGCTGATGAAAGAAGCTGGTAACGTCGTTCCTATGGCTTGGCACCAATTGTCACTTCAGGTTCCTGTTATTTCCTATGGAAAAACAACGTCCTCAGTTACCACAGGCCCAGAGAAGCGCTGATGGGGGAACGGCATTGGGGTGATGGCTCATCACCACTCTATACTGGAAACCAATACAAACTTTTTCATGGTTCTGCTCACGCCTGTACAAAGTCAGTGGTTATGATTTGCAATCCAATGATGCTCGCTCAATGATTATTTTTGGTTTGTTTCCAGCTGCTGTCATTTGAACCTGCTGAAGATTATTTTTTGGAAAATAAGTTCAACAAAAACTGGGGGTTTTGTGTAAACGGTGATGCGTTTCTATGTTGTAATTTTTACTGCCAATCTTTTTGGATGAAAAAAAAGAACAAAAAACTGTTTTTATACGGCTTACAAAAATGTTGGGTGAGGAGCAGCCGAAGCCTGCCTGCCATGAGCATCTACTGAGATGCTGTCCCATTCATGCCTGGGTATTTGGCACTGGAAAAATAGGCAGCCTTGATGAACAGTCTTGGGATTCCTGGTCAATGGAATAAAGTTATTCCTTTCACAGAAAACTAGTGTTATCTTTACACTGCTGTACTGTTTTTGTGCTGATCCTCTTATCTTGAAACTACTTAGGCAGGTCCTGCAGATGATAAGCTCTGAGAGGTTACCCTGGTAGCTGTATGGCAGTCCGGCTAGGGGTAAATCAAAGCAGCTGAACAGCCCCTGGAGCTATGCAGCTCTGTGTCCTTATGCATTATGTCCTGGTATGCTCCCAGACTTGTATCTCCATGCAGTTTCTTCTTCTGACTTTCTTAGCAGAAAGATTTACCCTGGCTATGCTTGCAGTCATGGATTAGACTGGCTTTTCTGCATCAGATAGGAAGGTTTGCAGGTGATCTGGACTTGAATTGTCTTTTCTGTTGGCATGAGGAGCTGGACACTCAATGTGCAGCAATGCCATGGTGCTGCTCACCCACCTGCTGCCTTCCTCGGCAGCTATAGGGGCTACTGTCCCAGCTCTCTGCCTTTGTCCTCCCCTCTCAGGACGAAGGCTCAAACATGACCCAGCCTGTGCTCTTAGCTGCCAGTGCCAGTCTGGGGACTGTGGGTTAGGGATGGGAAGCTACTGACAGGACTATGCAGCATACCTAGTATCAACACCCCATTCTCCAGAGCAAGAGAGGCTTTTTGCCGTACCAGATACAGAATGCTAAGCAAGGGCTGGCTTTTTAAGGTTCTTTCCTTCCACCAGCCTTCCACTACTAAGCTATGAGTTCCATATGTGCTTTATTGTGTGTGGAAGGTGCTCACATCCACTGGGAACTGGCAGGGGAGCAGGTAGCAGGATCCTCCCCTCTCACAGGGAAGGCAGCAAGAATTGAAATCAATCCCTCATGGGTGTTTTGGGATGTTACAGCCTCATAAACCTGCTGAAAAATTACTGCCTCTGTCAAAGCTGTTCAGGAGCTCTGGAGCCATCACCCCTTTCTGGTTTTGCTCATCTCTGTGCAGAATTCAGATTACAGCTGCTAAAATGATGGGCTGTAATTAAGCACGTGTTGTGTAATCACATGTTGAAATTAGAGCTGAGCTCTTGCCATCTTCAGGTAACCAGTTAGAAATGCTTCAGACCTTTTGAAGAGGTGCTGGGTCTGTCTGCTCTTGCCAGTTAGAGCTAGGGTATCAGAGCTGTAAGGGGTTGTTTGATGAGGAAAGCGCCTAACTCAGACTATCCTTGAGTGTGACAGGTTAAACCCTCTGTGCAGTATCAAGCTGCTAATCACAAAAGAAAAACGGAGACCCAGCTTTGAGGTGGTGATGCTTCCCAGCTGCTCTGCAGATCTGGAGCTTTACCTTCCTTTGGGGCTTCAGTGTGTCAGGTGAAGCCTAGTGTTAGAAACAGCAGCAGAAAGCATGAGGGAATGTACTGCAAAGCTGGGTGAGTTTGTTTGCATAACTGGAAGCCAGTGTTTGAAACACACACTCCTATACTTGCATATTATTGGCCACAACAACCCCTGCAGCTACAGGCTAGGGGATGAGTAGCTGGATAGCGCCCTGGCAGTACTAGTTGGTAACTAGCTGAACAAGAGCCAGCAGTGTGCCCGGGTGACACAAAGGTCAATGGCACCTTGGCTTGCGTCAGCAATAGTGTGGCTAGCAGGACTAGGGGTATAACTCTCCCCCTGTACTGGATGCTGGTTGGGCATCCCCTTGAGTACTGGGTGCAGTTCTGAGCCCCTTGCTTCAAAAGAGAGACTGAGGGGCTGGAGTGGGTCCAGATGACCAAAAAGGCTGAGGATAGGACTGGGGGGGAGAGGCTGAAGGAGCTGGGCATTCAGCCTGTAGGAAAGGATAACCCGGGGGACTTTCTCCCTCCCTACAACTACCTGAAGGGAAGTGATAGACAGGTGTGGGTTGGGCTCTTCTCCCAGACAACTATCACTAGGATGAGAGGGCAGGTCCTGGAAAGAGTAAACAACACTGGAATGGACTGCCTAGGGCAGTGGTGGAGTCTCCATTCCTGGAGGTGAAGGACAGGCTGGCTGTGGCCCTTAGTGCCCTGGGTATCACTTGATACCTTAGTGCTGATGTGATGTCAGGTCAAGGGCTGGGCTGGATGAGCTCAGAGGGCTTTGCCAGCCTCTAATTCTGTGGTTTTGTGTACAAGGGACAAGAAGACTGAACCCATGTTCTCTGCTCCCACTGCTGACCTCCAGGGATGCCAGTGACATCCAGTCACAGCTAGGGCAGGGACCAGACCCTGAAGTGGGGGCTGATGATTGCTTCACTAACAAAGCAGAACTTATTTTGGGGAGTAAAGGGGGCAAGGACATGAAAACCACATGCCGGATTGGATCTACTGAGCACCAGTCTATGAATTTCATTCTAAAAACACGTTTATAAAATGCTTATTTATTAAATTCCAAATAAATATTGCCAGTACAAATGTAAAAACTGAGGTACTATAAAAGCTCTTTCTTCTTCCATTTTTTTCCTCTTTTTATAAAGGTCTGTGTGCCTTGGGAAGACCTGAAAGAGAAACCATTCAAGCACCACATAACACCAATAGATAATTAACTTTGACTTAACAACCGAAAAAGCACTGACAAAGCAGGAGCTGATGGGAGCAGTGGAGATTAAAATCTAATTAACCAAGCAGAGTGCTTAAACTACAGCCCTTGCACTAAAGACGTCTCCTGGGTCCAGTAGCAGGCACTTACAGAACTGCCCCAAAATGCCTCAACTATGATTTTCTGGATGCTAAGCAGCATCTAATGAGCAACTGGAGAGGAAAGAAAAAGGAGGGATCCCATCGAAGTATTTTTTTCTTATAAGGTGGGTGCGTGACAACACAAACAGCCTCCGCTTGGCTCACACGCAGGGGATTTATAGAAGGACCCAGTGTGCTGAGGGAAAGGATGCTGGGGTGATTCCTTTGATGGGGCAGGGGTCCAGCAGAGGCCCCTGGGTCTCTGTCCTGCTGGGTACAAGACAGGGGCATGTTCACACCCCACCTTCACGGCATCCCAAATGTGGAGGTTAATGTGTCAGTGTGGAGCATTTCTGCAACAGCAGTTTGCCCCTGGAAAGTACCAAACAAGTCATGGTGGTCCAGCAAGGCTGCATCCATCTCCACTACATGGGGTGCACTGGGCCAGAGCAGTTGCATCTCCAGCTCAGCCTGTCCCTACTGTCTGCTCCGGCAGCAGACGGCAATGGCTGTGACCACACTGCTGCTCAGGATACTGGTGGCCACACAGGTATCATCCACAGCATAAACTCCCATGGTGCTGGGGCCCTGGGAATGGGCATTACAGCCCATGAGTGTCCAGCCATCACCACAGGACACCGTCACCTAGTTGGGGGGGAAAAGAGGTCACCTTCCATGGGTTGGCACAGGGGCAGGGTCTGCCCATCTTTGATGGGGTGATGGAGTCTGTGCCATGCTGAACCCCAGCTGGGCAGGTTGTTCCTTGACAGGTGGGAAACTAGGGACACCAGTGAGGGCTGGAATTGGAGCTCTGGCCACAGTGAGATGCCAGAGCCAACTTGATCTCTTTAAGGTGGCAGAAGGATGAACAGAGGTGAGGACAACACCACAGCAGGGGAGCACGCACCATGCCTACCTTCCCTGCAGAGCCTGGAGCCATGTTCTCCTTCACCCGGCACTCAAGGCTGGTGGTAGGGCAGCATGAGGTGTGTACTGTCACCTCTGTCCTGCCAATGCAGTGGCTGGGTCCACTCCCCAGCCCTGGGACAGGTCTGCCACCATCACCCAGCACTGCAACAGGGGAGAGGTAACTGCACCCTGCCAAGGGGAGAGGGGCTGTCAGTGTGAGGCACCCACAAGAGCACCCTGGTGCACACCCAAGCATTAAAGGATGTCCCCCATGAGTCCATGCTTGTGTGCTACCACGGGGGTGCCCTTCTACCCCCCAGCTCCCAGACTTTTCTGGAAAAATTGGTTTGAGGCTCTGTAATCCACTGTGTCAGCATTACCAGTCAGGATGTGGTCCTGTGGTGAGCAGCCAGCCCCCTCCACTGCAGAGGAGCTGCTGTTGATCCAGCAGACAGTCCTGGGCCACGTGCAGCACCTGGAGATGGCATAGATAACCCCAGCCCCTGAAAGTGTTGGAGGCCAGGACAGCACCATATCACTGGGGGTGCTCAGGGGCTGGACACACCCCAGGGGCAGTAGTTCTGCCTCCATATACCCCATTCACCTTCATGTGCTCACCCAGCTGCCTGCCACTCCGTGGGTGCAGTGAGCCACAGCCATTGCATGTTGGGTGAGGCCCAAGCATGCTGACCACACTGAGCGGCAGTACAGCTGCTCATCTGCAATGGGATGTGGTGTCAGCCATGAGATGGGCATGAAGGACATCCACAGCAGCACCCAGAGCCCACAACACAGGCCAAGCTGGCAGGGAGAACTGGTGGGTCTCCTCACAACCATCTGCATGTAGCCACTCTCAGCCCAGCAAACGCCAGCACAGCTCAGGCACCCTGTGTTCATCCAGGCACCTCAGAGTTCTGCCGGGCACCCAGCAGGCAGCCAAGGTCTTTACCTACTTCCAGCTGAGCAGGCAGCCCAGCCACACTGTCTGTGTCTGAAGTCGCTGCTCCTCAGGAAACCAAGTCATGTCCATGAGGTTCTTGGTGGCAAAGTGCAGGAGTCGGTGCCAGAGCTCAGCGAGGCTCAGCTGATGCTGGGCACTGAGCAGCATGGCAGCAATGCCTGCCAAGAGACCAGGGGGGAACCAGGGGTCATGCAGGACCCCTCTGAGCAACACAATTCCACAGAGATAAGAGAGGAATCACTGCAGCCCATCATCCACATGCTTCTGACACCCTGTGCATGTGGGAACATGTGCCCATTACCAGCAAGAAGAGGGCCAGCCCTCCCCACCATCCCAGAGCCCAGCTCACCTGCCCTATTTGCATCCGCCTGTGACATCCCACTCTGCGCCAGGTGATGCAGTCACTGGAGGCACCTGTGATGTCATGCCCTGGGGCAAAAATGTCCACACAGCGGCCAAAGTCGGTTCCCAGGGTGCCAATAGACTGACTGATCCTGGCTGTTGGTGGCACTGATCGTGATGACCTGACAGGGTGGTGACAGGATGAGACATAGGTAGGATGAGGTGTGCAGCCCCAGGCCCATTTTGCACTGAAGCAGTTCATCATAGAATCACAGAATGTTAGGTGTTGGAAGGAACCTCTGGAGGTCATCTAGTCCAACACCCCTCCCAGAGGAGGATCCCCTAGGACAGGCCACACAGGATTGTCCAGATGGGTTTTGAAAGTCTCCAGAGCAGGAGACTCCACAACCTCTCTGGGCAACCTGTGCTAGGGCTCCATCACCCAGAGAGTAAAGAAATTTCTCTTCACGTTGAGGTGGAACTTCCTAGGTTCCAGCTTATGTCCAGTATTCCTTGTCCTATTACTGGGCACCACTGAAGAGACTGGCCCCTTTCTCTTGACCCCCCCACCCCTCCAGATATTTACATATATTAATAAGATCCCTCTCAGCCTTCTCTTTCCAGACTAAACAGCCCCACTTCTCTCAGCCTTTCCTCACAGGGGGGATGCTCAAGACCCTTAATCGTTCTCATAGCTCTCTGTTGGACTCTCTCCAGTAGATCCATGTCTCTCCTGAACTGGAGAGCCCAGAACTGAACACAACACTCCGGGTGTGGTCTCACCAGGACAGAGAAGAGTGGGAAGAGAACCTCCCTAGACCTGCTGCACACACTTTTCTTGATGCACCCCAGGATACCATGGACCCTCCTGGCCACAAGGAGTCCACAAGGACTGTTCTTCCCTTGATGAATGGGATGAGCTTGGGGAGGTGATGACATGTCCCCTTCATGTTTCCATGCTTCAGGGTGTCCCCCTCACCATACCTCTGGCTCAGATGCTGGTGAGTACAAGCAGTCATCATCCTTGTAGTTACCAGCAGCTGTGACCATCACTGCCCCCAGTCTGTGCCATCGGCCAACAGCCGGTATTCAGCACCCAACTGCAAGCACCAGCAAAGGGCAGCAGAATGACCAGTGGCGAGTAGGGCTGAGCCTTCAGTGACACCTTGATGAACTCCAGGCCTGGGGGACAAGATGAAAGACAGGATGGTCTCACAGGATGGGGACAAGACAAGGGACAGCATGGTTTCATGGGATGAGGACAAGACGGAGGACAGGATGGTCTCAGGATGGGGACAAGGTGGGAAGCTCCAAGAAGGAACATGTTTCTCTCCAGACTCACCAATAAGTATCCCACTGACAGTGCCCTTCCCCTGGCAGTTGAGCACATGGAGGCTGCAGACTCTGACACAAGTGGCCATGCCAGCATCACACCCTCTCAGCACCCCGGCCATGTGTGTCCCATGGCTGTCACACTTGCTTGCCTGGCACAGGCACCAAGGTTTTATGTCCCATCCCCTTGCACCAAAGCGACTTTGTAACCTCACGGCATCCTTCCCACCTTGTGCTTTGCCCTAGCTAAATCCCACTGCAGAATAAATCCTTACAAACTTTTCAAGGTCTGGGCAAGATAAAAAGTCATCTTGCTTCAGTGTGGGGCACTTCAGGGCTCACCTGCCTGTGGAAATGAGCGCTGTCCTCCTTGGGGACACTCTCCAAGTTGGTCACTAGCACCCTGCCCTCAATCTCCCAGTGGGTGCTCTGCACACTGTTGTCCAGCAGGTAAATCTCCACCCCATCACCTTTATCTGCCAGGGATGCAGCCAAAGGGGAAAGGCCACCATGCAGTTCCAGATGCACAGCACCACAGGCCGGGGGATATCCCCATACCCCCAAGATCAGGAGAGGAGACAGGGTCACTGACCCTCCCATGGTATTCTCTCCATGCCCCAAGCACTTACTGGGAGGGTTGTAGGTGCCTGAGCCAAGCTACAGCCACACAATCCTGCTCAGGTTCCAAGGAATGCTCTGAGCAAAGACATAGGAATCCTCCTCGATGTACTCCACATGTGGCAGCTTCAGTGCCTGCAGGGAGGAGACCTGATGCTTGGCAAGGAGGCAAAGCTCCCATTCCCCTCAGGAGACAGGGGGAACCCACCAGCACCCACCCTGCTGCTGTCCCCACCGCCCCAGGATGCTTCCTGTGCTCCCCATACCGTGTCGAGGATGTCATTGATCATCTTTACCAGGAAGGAGGGCAGGAGGTGGAAGATGCGCAGCAGCTCGGTGAGGTAGCCCTGCCGAGCTGCCCGAGACTGCAGCCTCTGTACAGTCCCTCGCACCTCAGCCTCACCGCTGCCTGCCCGCAGCAGCACCATGTAGTGCCCAGGCAGCCTCCGTGCTGCCTGCAGGGACATGAGCAGTGGGTTCAGGGACACAGGCAGTGGGTTTAGGGATATGCAGTGGGAATGAGGACACAAGCAGTGGTTCAGAGATAAATCCAGTGGGTTCAGGAACACACGATGTAGGTTCAGAAGCACAAGCAGTGCGTTCAGGGACACACACAATGGGTTCAGGGACACACACAATGGGTCCAGGGGCACAGACACACGTGTGATCACCGCGACTGCCCCCACCACCCCAGGCTTCTCACCTTGGAGGAACATGGAAGGCAGCAGGTTCCGACGGGGCGGCCCCGACGGTAGCATCCTCCTCGGCAGCACCAGCTCCAGCGGGACCACCATGCCCCCCGCACCGGCCACCCGCAGCGTCTAGAAGAGTGGAGATGCTCGCAGTCACCGGCGTCCCCTCCGCCCTCACCGCGGAGATGCTGAGCGCCCGCTGAAGAATCGTCTCGCACTCGCTGCGGAGCGCACCCTAGGAGCTCCCGCGACCCCGCGGAACTGGAGTGCACTCTCGGAATCGGAGTTCCAGTGCGCACCTGCGGAGCTGGGCGCGGAAGGCGGCCGCAGCTTTTTGCTGGGGGGGGGGAGGGGTGCGGATCACGCCTCAGGCCCCATCGGCCCACCTGAACGGGTTAACCATTAACAGGGCCGCGGCGGGGGCGGAGGAGGGGTAGCGGCCGCCCAGAGCAGCCGCACGCTGGGGACTGGGGAAGAGGGAGGGGGGTCTGGGGAAGGCATCGGGCCCTGCTACCCTCACCAAGGGACCAAAAAGCAGAGGCTGGAGGACTATTTTCAGGAGGGGCCGAGAGCCTCCCTGTGACTCGTCCCCCCACACTCTTGAGGGATAAATCCCCGTGGAAACCTCTAATCCTGTTGGGGCATTTCTTGCGGAGCCATCACACATCACCGCTGTAGTTTTTATGGGATACGCTTGGTGCTTTCCTGCTGCTTTCCGCCTCTCCCTTCCACAGCACTGGCATCTCACACTGCCCCGGCACCTCAGAGAGCTTCGGCAAAGCCATGCCCTGATTCTGGCTCTTAGGGGAATGGAGTTTGGGGTCACGGATTATTTAACAGCTCCTCCGGGCTTTACGAGTTTCCTGTGACTTTTTGTGGTTTCTATCGGGGTTTGTGGTTCATGTGCATGAACCTAGAAACACAGATTCATGGAATCACAGAAGGGGTTGCATTGAAGGGACTTTTCAAGGTCATCCAGTTCAACCCCCTGCAGTGAGAAGGGACATTGGCAACTCGAGCAGGTTGTCCAGACCCCCAAAGTCCAACCTGACCTGGGATGGTTCCAGGGCTGGTGCTTCTCCCACCTCACTGGGCAGCTTGGGACAGGGTCTACCCACCCTCAGAATGAAAATTTTCTTCTTTCTATCCAACCTAAATCTTCCTCTTTTAGTTTAACCCTTCACCTGGTATCCTGTCACAACAGACCCTGCTAAAATGTCCCTGCCTCTCTTTCCTATCGAGTCCTTTAAGTCCTGAAAGGACACACTAAGATCTCTCTGGAGCCTTCTCTTCTCCAGGCTGACAAATCCTCATCTCTCTCAGCCTGGCCTCATAGGAGAATCCATGTTTTATATGAATTTATGTATTTATACATTTAATTTTTAATAGAACTTCCAGTGGATGCTGTACATTGGGTTGGGTAACTGGGGAAACACCAGACACCACTTGCCTCCCACTCTCTGCTCTGGTGAACTGACATCACTAGGGTCCAGCACTAGGGTGAACACTTGTAAAGACAAGACTTGCTCCTGCTCTTCATCTCAGCTTAATTAAATCCCTGCTGAATCCTGCTACACAGCGATGATTCTTTGCGGTACCTTCAGCTGAGCTGAGTTCTGGGTGTCCCCCAAATGAGGGGACAATCTCCCTCCACAGACGCCAATTTGCCACCACCTGTGGGAAGGACGTAGACATCCCACAGCAGAGATGGTGATGAAGGACCCTATCCAGACACTCCCCCCCATGTTGGACTCAAAAGTATCTAGCTCCTTTCCCAATTTGAATGAAGTAACGGTTGCGCCCTGGGTACAGCACCCGAACGCAGTGGTTGTGCGGAGAGAGGAGCAGTCGGCCACCAGTGAAGCTGTAGGGGGTTGGGGTTACCTGCAAGAACATTATTGTAAATCATCAAAACTTATAAGAAACCACCCCCACAGCTCTTATATGCACCAGCCGGGAATCGAACCCGGGTCGCAAGAATGGGAATCTTGCATGATACCACTACACCACTGGTGCGCTGCTGCAGTGTCTTTAGCGAGCTCTAATGGGATAGAGGACATCCCCCTCCCGCGGCACAGCTCCAGTTTTGGGTCACAGCAGAGAGGAGCTGAACTCATGGTCCTGGCCGCCCCGGAGTCCTCCCCTAGGAGCTGGAGACGCGTCCTGCCACACTTAGAGGTTCCTAGTGGAGGTAGGAGGCACAGGTTCCGGCCCTCAGCCCCCTCAGATGTCGTGCTGAGGGGAGTGACCGTGGGAAGCGAGCTGCTCCAGTACAGGGCATAGGATCATGCAATCAGAGTGGTTTGGGTTGGAAGGAATCTGCAGTGCTCATCCAGTGCAAGCCCCTGCAGTGAGCAGGGACATTACAACTACAGTGGGTTGCTCAGAGCACCGTCTGACCTGATCTGAGACGTTTCCAGGGATGGGGCATTTTCCACATCTCTGGGCAGCCTGGGCAAGTGCCACCACCTTGTCTTGCCCTTCGTGGCTGCAAGTGCTCATCCACCAGAACCCCGAAGTATTTCTCCACAGGGCTGTTCTCCGTCACATCATCCCCAGCCTGTGTTGATACAGAGGATTGTCCCGACCCAGATGTAGGACGTGGTTGAACCTCATGACGTTCATAATTACCCACTTCAGCTTGCCCAGGTCCTTCTGGATGTTACCTCATCCCTTAGGTGTGTCAACTGCACTTCTCAGTTGTGTGTCACCTGCAAACTTTCTGAAGGTGCACCCAATCCCCATGTGTGTGTTGCTAATGAAGATAATAAACAGCACCAGTCCCAGCAGAGAACCCTGAGAGACACCACCCAGCACCAGCTTCCACCTGGACATCAAGCCATTGACAACTAAATTCTGAATGCCATCCAACTGATTCCTTATCCATTGAACAGCTCACGCACCAAATCTGAGAGAAGGATGGTGTGAGGGGCTTTCAGGTCTCTGCAAGTCTCTTATGCCCAGGGACACAGAGTGACGTCCTGCCCTAGGCACCCTCCAGAACCCAGTGAGATGTGGTCCCACCAGAACGGTGTCCCTGCAGCTGCCAGGAAGGATAGATGAGAGCTGAGTAAGTACAGACAGCTGGGAAATGCTTCCTCCTAGGCTGCTGTTCACCATGTTTAGCAAACACCAACGTCCTTGCTCTCCACGCTCCTGTTGTGCTGCTGGCCATAAACACCCCAAGTGTGGGGGTGCTGCCCACGCTTTCTCCTTGGTGCTGTGGTGACATGAAGGTGAGCAAAGGGTACGGTGATGCTAGAAAAGCTGTCATGGGACTTTCTCCTAAATAACCAGTGACAGGACAAGGGGAAACGGCCTCAAGTGGTGCCGGGGAAGGGTTAGATTGGACATAAGGAAAAATCTCTTCCCTGACAGAGTGGTCAGGTGTTGGAACAGGCTGCCCAGGGAGAGAGGGAGTTGCTGTCCCTGGAAGGGTTCAAAAATGCATAGATGTGGCCCTAGGGAACAGAGTTTAGTGGGCAGGGTAGGGTTGGGTTAGCAGTTGAATTGGATGATCTTGTAGGTCTCTTGCAACCTTAAAGATTCTGTGCTTCTAACATTTGTATGTGAAGCCCCCCGGTAGAGCCATTTCTTGCCCACACTGGATTGCACCAGCAAAGCATTCCCTGGGCAGCAAGGCAGAATGGACATCGTTTCCAGGGCTCCTTTCTCCATCCTCATTAGGTGCCAAAAGAACAGCTTTGCCCCTGCTTGTGGACTTGTCAACCCACATGCATTTACTGAAGAGCAGTTCTGTCAGCAAATCATTTCCCAAATCATTGAATATGTTGAGTTGGCAGGGACTTCATCTAGTGCAACCCCCCTACAACAAGCAGGACCATCACTCAACAGGTTGCCCAGAGTCCCATCAAGCCTGATCTTGAATGGCTACAGGGATGGTGCCTCCACCCCCTCTCTGGGCAGCCTGTTTCACGGATCCTCTACCTTCAGATTCCACAGCTTTTATCCACAAGCTGCAAACAAGCTGTGGAAAGCTGCTGTGCTGCCCTGGACACAGTGACAAACCAGGCTGAGTTCCATCAGTGTGACCAAAACAAACACTTATTATTCAGAAGGAGTTTGGGGACAGCAAGCACCACCCACAGAGCTGCACCTGGTGAAACCAAACCAGTGGAGAGAGAAACATTTGGCTCCAGCAAAGCCACAGCTATCATCCAGGTTCTGGTTCAGCCATGCCCTCCTCCCTCTCACCCCAATGGCACTGGAACTGGTGCTGCTACAGGAGATGGGGGACAGCACTAACTGTGCCTCCTTCTTCATCACTCTCCCATTCTGGAGATCTAAATGCAATGCCAAGGGGGCTTTGATGAGGGGTGAAAAGGGTATGTGTATGTCTCTGCCACAGATATCGTACCTGGGCTGAACATCTCTTTACCTGCCTCACCACTGACCCTGTTTCCAGGGCAAAACTAATCTCTCTTCCTCAGAGCAGCCCAGCCCAGCCCAGTATTCATTCACCCAAAGGGCCCCAGACAAAGTCACTTTGTCCCCTCTGCTCAGCCATTTAGGAGGTGCTGGTGCTCCCACTGGGCTCTGCAGGGTGGCAGCATCTCACCAGGCTGGGTGGATGGGTGTGAGTGGTACAGAGTAGCTCTGTGGGTGGGCAGGATCTCCTCTTGCACCTTCAGGGGGCAGCCTCAGCCCCTCTCTTCCAGGCTGTACCATCTGCATCTCCTCCATGAGACAAGTGCATGCCAAGTGTCCATTCTTTCTGGGAAATCAGTTTTCAGGCTCAAAAAGACACTCACTGTCCTCAAGCAGAGCATCTGACCCCTCTTGGAACCCATAATAGAGGTCATCCTCCACCCCAGAGCCTTTTCGGGGAGAATTGGGATGCCATCTCTGCACCAGGGAACCGCTTGGTGTGCAGCCAGAGGCAGTGGTGGATGATGGGGGCTGGCCATGTAGCACAGGGCTGCCAGGCACAGAGCCCTCCAGCGATGGTGTGTCCATGTCCTCCAGCAGAGAGGCCAGTGGGGCGACTCCCAAGGCTGGCCATGAGGGCCTACAGGAAAGGGGGTTACACTGAGCACAGCTGGGCAGGAGGTTCCCCTGGAGCTGGTGGCCAGCTGGTTCCTCTTGCTGTGTGGCCAAGGAGACCCAGGAGGGCCTCATCTCAGACCATGGTGCCTGCTTCTGTAGGGTCAAGCTGTGTAGTAGGCTCCTTCTGCCCATGCGACAAAGCTGCGCCTGCCCTCTCCTGTTGCCCCAGAGTTGCCTCATCCCAGCTGTATCTTTCCTTTGGCAATGGGTGCCTGGGTCCTGCACCCCAAGGCTGCACAGTGACCCCCCTGTTATGGCCAAAGTCAACCCAGATTTCCTCCTGGTAAGTAATCTGGTGTTGAGATGCCCCATGGGCTTCCCTCTTGGCTCCAGTGGGACAAGACTCCTCTGCCTGTTCTCCCTCTCCTCACACCAGGGGTCTGACCACCCTTGGTTTCACCCCCCACCCTGCCAGTGCCACCCTGATTCCATGGGCACCACATACCCACTGCCTGCTGCCGTCTTCGGGAGGTCTCCAGCAGTCCCCAGCTCCCTGTGCACCTCTGCTTTGGCCTGCAGTGCCGGCTGGGAGCAGCTGCTGGGTCTGGGCTGGACGGTGGGTGGCAGTGGGGCCAAGCCCACTGCCTGCCTCTGGACCTGCTCGTAGGATGGCAGACTCTTCTGATAGGGGCTTGTGTCCTCTTGCCTGAGGCAAGGTGCCTGCAAGCTGGGGGAAGAAGGGTGTTGAGCAGGACCTGGACCCCACAAATCTGGGAGATGCTCAGGGATATCCACAGAGGACTTTAGAGACCACCGAGGCCACATCACTGCCCTTGGCCAGCAGGTCCTTACAGGGGGATGCCCACAGGAATGTGTGGCTGGATGCTTTGCACTCTCCAGCATCAATCCAGACTCCCGGGTGTGCTTTGCCAGCCCTTTCCTCCCCCACCCCAGCCCTGTCTTCCCATTTTTGCTGCGATAGTTGTGGCTGTCTCCAGTTCCCACGAGCTCAGACACTGCCCGTGTCCCCAGGATGTGGAGAGGAAACACCCCAAGGTGTTTCAAAGGGGAAAGCAGGTGCTGGTGCCTACCTCAATTTGCTGTCTAGCAGCACAGCAGGTTTGTGGTTCAGGAACCGCTCAGCCTCAGGTTCCATGGGGATGAGAGTTACCTGGAGGTGAAAGACACAGAGCCAGGTACTGTGCTAGGCATGGTGGGGAGCCTCAGCCTCAGCAGGCTGGGAAGTGGCTAGTGTCCCCCCACTAGGGTTTGGGGGAAATCAGCAAGGGATTAAATGAGCCCAGCCCCCAGTGGGGTCAGACATGTCCCTAAAGCCAGAGTGGGCTCTCAGGGACCCTGGTGAACTTGGTAGAACATAACTTGTGTTATGACTTGATGATTTCAAGGGTTTTTCCAACCTGAATGGTTCTGTGGGGGAAGTCAGTGGCCAGGAGCAGCACTGAGGGTGCCCTGTCCTTGAACTCTGAGCATGGGGACAAAGCCACATCCTCCTAGCTGCAGCTGGGTGGCTGGGGTCACTTCACCCCTATGCCAGGGGATCCAGGGGGTCTCAGAGGCCGCAGCTGGTCCCAGGTTTTGGATCTATCATGCACCACCCCACACTTTAGGTGCAGCCAGGCTGCAATGGGTCACTCGGCAGAGCTCGGATCAGCTCCACAGCTGCCTTCTCCTTGGAACAAAACCTATTGTGCCAGCTCTGCTTCCCAAGGCAGGGATGTGTGGTCACACTGGCAGTGCCCTCTGCCAAGGAGAGCAGCAGGTGAGAGCTCTGCTTGGGCAGTGAGCCGAGATCTCCTCTGAGGGTCCTCTATGGTCATGACAGCCCCTTCTTTGAAATCCTGGGAGCCTGATCTCATGGATGCAGGGGTATGGGGACACAAGGGAGGGAAAGCCATATTCTGCAGGCATCAGTGAGGAGGTGAAGCAGGGAACAACCTTCTCAAACCAACCCTTTCTTCTCTGGATCACCCCAGACAGCTTTTCCATGGGATCTGACACTAGCCCACCCCACAGATGCAGAAATCAAGGCAAGGCAACACATCCACAGTCCCCCAAACCCTCGTGGTGGTGAGACAGACCTACCTGGGGGTAGCACTGACACATGCTCCAGGTGATGCCCACAGCTATGAGGAGGACACCCAAGGCGCAGAAGGTGATGTAGATGTGGGGTTTCTCCACACTCATGATGAACATCCCTGTCATCACTAGGAAGAAGCCCAGCACGATGAACCCATAGCGAAAGGTCTTCTCCTCTGCCATGAGAGAGGACAGGGAGGAGAGATGCAGGGAAAGCCTTTTAGCTGTGGTGGCTGCCTGCGGCGCGAGGCGAGGAGTGGCTGCTTTCTCCAGAGGGGTTGAGGCTCAGCCGCACGTCGAGCCTGGTCCTGCCCAGGGCTGAGCTAGCCAGTTCCTCACGGGTTGGTAATGAATGCAAACACCAGCCCGCCGGTCACACTCCATTGGAGCTGCCCAGCACGTGTCTGGGTAACCTTCCCCGCAGGCACCCGTGGCCAGACCCCACACCCAGGGAGGGAGCTGGGCACATGGAAAGTGGCTGGTCACAATGGGACTTTCCCAGACTTGGAGACTGGAGCTGGCAGAGCCCCAGATCAAGGGGGATGCCAGGACACAGCTTGTTTTTGAGGGCTGAGGGGCTGCAGCAGAAAAGAAGGGACCACTCTAGGGTTTTTCTGGAGGCTGGTGGGTTGGGAAGAGTCACCTTGCTTCTTCTGCATGGAGGGGCTGCAGTGGGGACACTAAAGCTGGGGAAGGATGGAGTGGGGTCAGTTTACTCAGGGGAGTGAGAAGGTAGCATCCAGTGCCCTTCCTTTGCTTAAGACGGAGATGAAGTGTCAACAGGTGACCCATTCCCACCACCACCCCACAGCCAGACGCTACTGATGGCTTTAATTAACCCTTTAGTTAATCCCTTTAACTCACCCCTAAGGTTTGCTCCATTGCCTGTCTGTCTTGGTGGAATAACAAGCACTCAGCTCACAAAACCCCCTTATTTATTGTATGACAACATCACATACGGCTGCAGCTCCACAACCACCCCCAGACCCACAGCTCTGCG
Organism: Upupa epops; assembly: GCA_013397515.1. Classification (NCBI taxonomy): domain Eukaryota; kingdom Metazoa; phylum Chordata; class Aves; order Bucerotiformes; family Upupidae; genus Upupa; species Upupa epops. The sequence goes on from VZRI01007403.1 coordinate 381,279, forward strand.
GCATACAGGGCATGGAGCATACAACACAGTTGGCCTTTCCTCTGGGCAAGAGGTGGGCAGGGAGTGGGTTGTGAGCTCAGGGAGCCCCTTCTTTATAGGATCCTGCTGAAATGCTGAGTGCACTTGGATGCCCTGAACACCCAACACAAGCAGTTGAGCATCCCTCAGCCAAATGAAGTGAGGAGTGGGAGGTCAGAATGGGGGAAGAGATGGAGATAGGGTCAGGAGGGGCATTGGAAAGGGGTGGCACAGAGCTGGTTTTAATCTGGCAGGATGCTCATTGTTTGCTGCAAGTTGTATCATACCAAAAAGAGGTTCTCAGCAGCCGATTAGGCTGCTCTGCTGTTTTTTTACTGCTGTATTTCTTTGCAGAGCTGCCTATAAAGAGGAGCTGGTGGTCAACAGTTCAGAGGGCAGTGGGTTGAGGGAAAGAGAGAATGAGAGTGGGTGAGACAAAAGCAGATCCTAAAAAATTCCTTACCAGACTGTGCCAAATGGAAGGCAGGAACTGCTGCAGAGGTCTACTAAGATTTCAAGACCAAGCTTTCAGAATCCCAGTCTTGGAAGTATTTATGAATCCACTTCCCACCCTGTGCTTTGAGGAGGCAGCCCTATATGAGCCCCCCAGGATGAGTCAGAGCAGAGAAAGCAAAGCATCTGCACCCAGCAGTGGTTTATTAAAACTACTGAGGCTCCTGAATGTGCCAGTTGCCCCCAGTGTTCCAAATGCAACACTCACAGAACCCACAACCCCACAGCACCTGGAAAGCCAGACGAACCCTTTCCTGTCCTCACCCACCCTCGCCTCACTCCAACAAAGGAGGGGACTCAGTTTAAGGCTCAGACACCCCGGATGCTGATGTTCTCATAGCTGGGAGGGGGTGTTGCCTGTGGGTCCCCAGGGTCTTGGGGCTCCAGCCAGGATGGGCTGGGACGGAACAGGGCACTGTCAGAGGAGCTGCGCCGGCGGCCACCCTGCCAGTCATCATCATCCTCCAGATACCGGTACAGGGGTGGTGTGAGCTCTTCCTTCCTCCCCAGTGGGTGGACATATGCTGGGGCTCCATGGGCAGGTCTGCAGGTCAGGGCTTCTTCATAGGTGGGGATGGCACTGGCATCCCAATTGCTGCAAGAGAAGAAGATGAAACCCAGCAGCGCACCCCGACAACTAGGGCAACCCAGCATCCAACCACTGAAGCACCACAGCAGTTGTCATTTGTCACTTGGAGCATCCCAGTGCTCCATGGCTGGAGCATTACTGAGCACAATGGACAAATGAGTCCTGGGGAAGGGCAGGTTTCGCATGTCCAGGATCAATGGAGGGTTATGGCAGTTCGCACCAAGAGAATGGGGAGCCAGGCAGGAGGAAGGGTAATTTATAGTGACTCTACAGTCCCTGCAGGGGACATAAATGAACACTGGGGAAGGCTGTTCACAAAGGCAGGGATCAATAGGATGAAGGGTCATGGTTTGAAGCTGGAAAAGGGCAGAGTAAGGCTGGACAGGAGGAAAAAGTCCTTTAATCTGAGGGTGGGGTATCCCTGGAACAGGCTGCCCAGAGAGGTGGTAGAGGCCCCATCCCTGGAGCCATTCAAGATCAGGGTGGATGGGGCTCTGGGCAATCTGGTCTGGTTAGAGATGGCCCTGCTTGTAGTAGGAAAGTTGGACTGGATGACCTTGGGAAGTCCCTTCCAACCCAACACATTCTGTTTCTATGAGTCTATGATCTACACAGCCTCATCACCTGATTCCCACTGAGTTTATCAACCTTCACCTAGGAAGAGGAAGGACAGAGCAGCAGAACAGCCTCAAAGAACTGCCACCTCCAGCATGAAAGGCCATGATCTGCTGAACAAACACAGCTTGTGTACAGGCAAAACCTCTGCCCAACCTTTGCCCTGCGCTGCACCCTATGACACAGTGCAGCCCCGAAGATGGTCCAAAGGATAAGCTGTGATACTCCAGCCCCAGTCTGGCAGACCCTAATTCCAGCCCCAGGTTTCAGTGCTGTAGATTTTGCTAGGCAGCCTCTGCCTGCAAATGGATGATGCTGTGGAAATACAGAGAAGGGGATTTCTCCCAGGCAGGGATGTTTTACTGAGCAGATGCCAGTGCAGCTGGGGCTGGAGGAGCTGCCACAGTGCCAGCGGTGCCCGGGTGATGCCTTTCCATCCAGTGTGTGAGCTGGAAGCTCAGGGAAGGGAACATTTCCCAAAAGGGGCTCAGCAAAACCCTCATGAGTGGGAGGGAACCCCCTCACACCACTCACACCAGCTCACAGCCTCACCCCACATATTCAGACGGGCACATAAACCCACAGAGAAGCAGGAACGTGCCTCCCGCTACAACTGCATTTTTATGGGCTTATGTTCTTTTAGTGCTGCTGTTCCCCAGAGTCCAATTTATTTTGGAGCCAAGATCTTTGCTGTGACCCCATAAAGCAGCACTGGGAAGGGCCCGCTGTCTCGGCTTGCACAGCAGTCAGTGGGAAAAAAGAACCCATTTTGATCAAAAAACTCTTAAATTAAGAGGTGGAAGTTAAAGCTGGAGCTCTCACAGGAAAAGCTTTGCAGTGGTGCTCAACGTGTGGTGAAGGGTCTTCCCACACCCCAAAACTGCCTTCACAGAACAGTCCTCTGCCCTGCATCTCATCCCAATGATTAAAGGATACTTTTCCTTTTTTTATTTTCCTTTTAACTCCCTTTTAACACAGGTTTTGCTTCCACTGGGCTCTCCCACCCTCACACAATGCTGCAGACCTGTGGCATCAGGGAAGCCTCCAACAGTTGGAGGTCTGGATAACCTCCCCCACCCCAAATCCAGGTGCTCTGCCAGAAAACCAATGTGGTCTTCTGCTCTATCACCCTCCTAAGGAGATGTCTGCCTATGCTAGTGATGGCCCTACAGGGCAAGGAGAGCCTCTGTGGCTGAGCTGGCCACAGGAGCAGCTGGTGTGGGCATGGAGTGAAGGGATCTGCAGAGAGAAGAGTTGAAGGTTGACACTAATGAGCAAGAGCATCTGCTCTTGCAGACGCACAGAAGGTACTATGATGCAGAGAGGAGAGCACAGAAGGGGCTATGAACAGAGCAACAGCATTGCTGCTCCTCTGGGCAACCCAGAGGAGGGCACACAGCCATGCTGGAACAACCCAACCCACCCTTGACTCCTTCCCACCCAAGCACTGCATGGGGACAGGGCACTCACCTGCAGTTCCACTTCTCCAGAGGCTCTGCTGTGAAGTACTGCAGGTCTCTGGGGAAACGGTACTGGTAGCGGCGGGAGATCACCCTGGCGTTGGCCTTCACGGACCACAGGAGCCCAAAGAGGAGGAGGATCCCGCCAACACCACAGCAGAAGAAGCTGACAGAGCGGAGCAGGGCACTGGAGGAGGAGCTGGGAACCTCCTCATCTTCCCGGGCAGGCAGGAGTTGAGCCCCACTGCTGGAATGAGTTCCCACCTCCCCATCACTCCACCAGGCAAAGCATAGCGTCCCTGTCACCAGCAGCACAGCCCCAGTGATGGTCATGCCATAGCGGAAAGAGGCAGCTGCCATCTTTCAAAAGTTGGGTTTAGGATGGGAGAAGAGGGAGAAAAGGCATGAGAGAGCCCACGTCCTGCAAAAACAAGAAAGGGATTGGCCTTGAGCAGGACAAGGTCATGGGAGAACTACCAGAGGAGAAAACTGCAGAGCTAGGAGCTCTCTGGGGATTGCAGTCTCTTCAGCTCCCCATTACTGACCATCAGACAAGGGGTGTTTCCACCATCTCAGATGAGAAGCCCTTGAGCCAAGCAAAGTCAGTCACCAATTTCCCAAGAGCCTTGTAAGAACATCTCCAGTTTGAAGAACACTCCCAGCACTGCCGTGGAGTGGAAACCCCACCTACGGGATTTGCAGAGACTGCTCCAGGGATTTGCAGTGCTCTATGGGTTTCATTCCAGACTTCCTCCCAAGCTCAGAGGAAGGCCAGCTGGCTTTCTGCTCAAAGCAAGGCTTGTGGAAGAGGTCAGGGAGAGGAACATCCATCTAAGATGTCATTGCTTCCAGATCAACAGTGGACATGTTTTCTCCTCTGAAACTGGGGAGTAAATCAGTTCCACAGTGGCAGTTGGTGTTTGGTGTCACTGCCTGAAAGCCTGAAACCCTGGCAGGCATGCTGTGCTGCCTCCAAACCCTCAGAGCAAGTATGACCTGCTGCTGAAGTAGATGCTTCTGCTCTGCTGGTCTGGGGTGGCTGAGGAAACAGACCACTGAGCACAAAGAGGCTCTTGCTAGCCCAGCCATCATGTACCATTTTGAATCATGGAATCATAGACTGGCTCAGGGAAGGGACCTTAGAGAACATCTAATTCAACCCCCTGCCATGGGCAGCGACAGTGAGACTGTGTTGCCCAAGGCCTCATTCAACCTGGCCTTGAACCCCTCCAGGGAAGGGGCAGCCACAACCTCTCTGGGCAATCAACTCCAGAGTCTCTCCACCCTTGCACTGAAGAACTTCTTCCTAGGATCTAGTTTAACTCTCTCTCCTTCAGTTTCAAACCATTTCCCCTTGTCCTGTCGCTAGATCCCCTTGCGAAAAGTCCCTCTGCAGCCTTCCTGGAGGTTCCCTTCAGGAATCACAAGGCAGCTAGAAGGTCCCCCCAAAGTCTTCTCTTCCCAAGGCTGAATAAGCCCAACTCCCTCAGCCTGTTCCCATAGCAAAGGAGCTGCAGCCCTTAGACCATCTTTGTGGCCTCCTCTGGACTCGGTCCAGCAGTTTTATGTCCTTCTGATGCTGGGGACACCAGAACTGGGCACAGTATTTGATTTTTAGATACTCCAGTAGCATAGAGGGGCTTCAGTTGATTTTGACAGTGGGGTAAATACCCTAATGGTAAATATCCTCCAGGCAGGACTGTCATTCTGCAGCGGGGAGTCAAACTGTACCTTAAGGTCTGGAAGTACCAAGCAGAACTGAGGAGGCAGTCCAGCATGGACTCAGTGAGACCAAGGGCAGGTAGAATGACTTCATTCCAAGCTGTTATTTATCAGATGGGCCCACTGAATGGAAATCCAAATTGCTAACTGGAAATCCAAATTACTTCATAGTGAAAGAAACAGCATCCAATCTAATCTGTACTTAATGAAGGAACCTGATGAGAAGTGGGATTTAGGAGGGAAGGCTTCAGGACTTGGAGACACAACTACATGCTACATCTCAGTCACAGACCCAAATCTGGCAGTGGCTGATGTTTCCCACCAGCAGCCACAGTCACCTACCAGGAACGAGGTGGTGTGTCTGGGCTGAGAAAAGAGAGTTTCCTCCCATAGTGAGGGGACACATCTGGATTCTCCCTCCTGAATGGCAGAGGCTTGACTAAGGTGAGGTGGAGAAGGGGCTGTTAGAGACATGCTAGAGATGCTGTTAGATACTACTAGGGATAGGTGTCTTCCAACTCAACAACAAAGGCAAGCAGAACAAAGCAGACAAGCTGGAGTCTCACTGCCTTACAGCAGGAGATGCTCAGGAGAGGACAAGGACCCTACTGGATCAATGAATCCAGCTCCTTTTAACAGCACCACATTTTCCTGGAAATTTTTCAGTTAATATTGCTTGAAAAAACTCAAAAACTGTCCAGCAAAACTCGCGATCCAACCACATGGAAATTACAGGTCATTCCACACTGAAACCTCATTTAAATATGAACCAAGAGCTACTGCAGACAACGTGCTCCTCCTCGTTTTGGGGTCAGCCTGGTGAGGTTTGGGAGATGCTGCAATTCCCCTGGTGAGGCTTGGGAGATTCTCTGGTTCCCTGCCTGGGCATGGAGAACTTTGCAGCCCCTGGCACAGCACACATCTGGGGGTAGTGGCAGCAAGGGAAGCAGACATGGATGGAAGGCAGAGAACTTTGGGGATGTGATAGATTGACAGTTCAAGAGAATAAACTCTTCTCTCCTGACAAAACCAGTGCAGCACGGGGAGCAGTGCTCAGAGCTCCTCCAGCTTACCCAGCACGTGTGTGTGTGGGTGGCTCCTCTGTTCCATCACACCGTCCCCTTGCCAAACCCATTCTTGGGCTGGCTTGGGTCCTAAGCCTCTGTAAAAGACCCATAATGTTTTTCTTAGGACATCAGTTGCTGGAAGAAGAGGCCAAAGGAGCAGAAGCAGAAAGTGCAGTGTGAGGCCTGAGCAGGACTTCAGTCCATGCTCCTTAGCCTCACTCCTGGCTCTGCTCCTCGGGCACTCAGCACCACACATACTCCCAGTGAGCGTTTCCAGCGCAGGTTTCTACAGAGAGAAACCATCCAAAGGGTTTTCCATGCTCCAAAGCTGGCAATTGCCAGCTCCTAAACACCCATCTACACCCGCCAAGCCACCCAGACATTTTGTTCTGCCCCATCTCCTCCTTTGACCTGCCCTGAAATAGTTTTTCAGGGAAATGGACCTGTATGTTGCATGCACAAACAGATATGACTGTTAATAGTTTACATAGTTTCAGTAAGATGCTGAGAATAGCATCCCCCATATAAAGTTATGCGGATGGTGATTCATAGGGTCTATGAAGGATTACTCAGAAAAACACTTTTCCAGTGGTACAAGAACCGTAAAGAGTTTTGAATGTCTCCCACAGCCATCAAGCACAAACCCACCTCCACACCCCATCCTTCTCTGGTGCTTCCAGCCTGTCCATCCATCCACACCATTTGGGATGGATGCCTCGGACTGCACGCAGATGTGCCACAAGCAACGCTGGGCAGAGACACTCCAGAGTGCCACCACGTCGTTAGGGAGACTCCCGCCTGCCTTGGTCTGAATGTGCTGTTATTACAACGATGATTGTTGTTGTCATTAGTTGGGGGTTTGGTGTCCATCCAAACCACACTGACAACAACAGTTCTGGACCTGCATCCGAGGAGCCCTGGCGTGCTCAACCCCCCTCAAAGGCAGGTTCAGAAGGAAGGGAGCCCAAGGAGGGGAGCCCTCTCACACACATCCTCCAGCCCCATTTCCTCAACAAAGCTATCTGCCACCCGCTCGCCCCTACGACATCGATGCCCAAACACCCCGTCCCTTCTAACAAAGCTCCGGTCAGCCGGGGGACCACCCCTCTCCCGTCCAATCCAATACATCCCCGTCCAATCCAATGCCCTCTCACCATCTCTCCCCTTCTGGCGAGGCGCGAGGCGGGCCGGGGGCCGGGCAGCACTACCGGGCACCCACTGTCCCGGCTCCCTGTCGCCTGCTCCCAGCGCCACTTCGCTCCCGTCCTATCAGGGCGCGGCGTTCCAGGGAGCAGCCCCGGTCTTGAGGAAAAAAACCCTGAAAATACGTTAAAAAGAGTAAGAAAAGGGCAAACACAGACCCGCTGGCACTGAGCTGCTATGGGAAGGAAGCCACTTGTCCGAAGAGATCGCACGGTAGGGCTGGACGGGCCACCGGCAGGGCGGTTCGGGTTGTGGAGGTAGCGTGCTCGGGCACCACCGAACCCAGTCACTTCGTGCTGCGGGAGCTGGGGAACAGAGCTATCAGCCACCTGGAGAGAGCTTCGGGCTGAAAAATCCACAAAAAGTACCCACGGGTGGGACACCACTGTCCTGTTAAGGGGACAGTGCTGTCCTGTGAGGGGGACACCGGTGTCCTATGAGTGGGACAGCGCTGTCCTATGGGTGGGACTCCCACGCTGCAGCTCAGTAGGATATCAGCCACAAACTTGCTTTGTGACCTCTTCAGTGCTCTCCACCCCTTTGTGAAATGCTAGTATCGTCCCTTTGTCCCATTCCAGCTGTATCTCCTCACTCCACAGCATTCATGAGGGCTCCTGGATGCTAGATGATCTGGGGGTGCTCTGGTGTGGGGTTCAGGATGGTCCCCATGACTGGCTCCTTGATCCGAGCACAATTCCTCGTCACAGAGGTGGTTGAAGATTTTTCTTCTCAGCTCTCGGGCTATGCTGCTGCTGTGAGCTGTCACAGACCCAGCACATTGCTCAGCTACAGCTGAGCATCACCGACAGACAAAACTATTTGTATGGATACATCTGTTCTGGAGCTGGTACCTGAACTACTGCTCCTGCACTGCTTGCAGCTTCTCACCTGCACAGGATTCAGGGATGGATGAAAAGTTCCATCAAGGGATTCACATCTGCTTTCTATGTGCTTGGTAGCCACTCAGCCCAGGTGAAAAATGTTGGGGGTACAGTCCCTCTGACCTGCAGATACTGAGGAGTTTTACATGTGGTAAACCATGGTACGAGGATGGCTTGTTCACACCACACTACCAGGACCTGTAGCAGGTTGGGTTTCCATCACAGACAAGCATGGGGTAGGGTTTCCCAAGGCCAGCAGCAGCCCTGCATGGCCTTACCCCCTCCAGATAGAGAAGCAGAAATGTCCTCAAACCCCATGGTGTGACAAGAAATCCCAGGTGTCCTCCAAATACTTCAGTCCTTGCTCCCCAGTGGCTCCTTGATGGAGGATTGAGCCACTGGATTGCTCTGACACAGATACACTGGTGCTGAGCACTGGCATCACCATTACATGGACACTGTGAATCACCAGTTTAAAGGACAATGAGAGAATGAAACATCTTGTTCTACCCATTACCTGCTCAGATATTAGATTTAACAGAAATCTGTCAAATAGCTCCTGAAAGCACTTTGAGGCAGCATTTTCATGGAGGTCTTTCTGCTTTGGGCTGTAGAAAGTGAGGGGACTCCATGCCAGTGCATTACTCTGGCCCTTTGGTCCTCCAGTCCCATAACCAGATGGGATCTTCTGTCTTCCCCAAAGAACTGGTCTACAGGCAACCACAACCCCAGAGCAAAGATTTCACAGCAAGGCAAAGGCTGTAAGTGCTGAGTGGTGCCAGCAGCAATCTCTGCTTAGCAGCATCTTGGCCGAAAGGCATTTTCCCTCCCTGAGAAGTTCCTTGCAGTTGGACAAGGTGCTGCCAGACATCACAGGGCACAGGCAAAGGGTTTCTAGAGAATAAAAGGAGAATCTCTGCACAAAAAATGCAAACCAACCCCTGTACAGTGGAGAAAACAGGAGGATGTGAAAGACAGTTACAGCCCCTGCAAGAACAGGAACAAAGGAGGAACAGAGAGAAAGAGAGATTGTTCCAGTAATTGCCTCCCCCAGGTAAGGCTGCTAGCATAGGGAAATGCTGCTTTTTGATTCAACCTTCCCATTTTGCTGCTACAGCAAATCACATGTAAAATAGCGTGTGCCACTGTATAATCAGGCTAAATAAGCACAATCTTTCAGTACGTGTTAGCGTGTATGCACAGCCTGCCCTATAAAGACAAGGTGGTTGACACCAGAGCACCACGCTGAGAGTGAATTTGGCTGCAACAGGGCACCAGGCTCCCTGCCAGGGCACCCATAGCTGGAATAGGAGTGTCAGCACCCCGTGGCAGGGCACAGGTCTCCACTGGTGATTTGGCACCTCTTGTCATGCCCAGCTGCCCTTGGTGAGCACCACATATCAGGGTGCTGACATCTGTGTCACAGCTACTAAGGAGCTACTAGTGAGGCTTTAGGGGTTGGAGTTCCTGCACCCAGCACACATAAACAAGGGAGAAACCTGCTCTTTATTTTTGCCTTAATTTGCATCTTCTTAAAATGTCTAATTAGTTGTGTTAGTCAATAAACTGGCTCAGGCACTTCTGCCTAATCCAGTCAGCACTTCTAGGCACTAAAAATATTAGTCTTACATCTCCAAATGAGGCAATGCTTACCTGGTCCTCAGGCCTACTCGGGGTTGGACTTGCAGATACCAGCAGATCTCACCTTAGAGGTCCTGCCACATGGGCAGCTGGAGAGGTTGAGGCTACTCACTCTCACCTGGTGTTTGGATGTGAAAGGCGATCATTCCCATGGCCATAAAGCGGTCTTTGTAGTGGCCAGGTTCACCAAGAAGTGCTTTCTATGAGGAAATTCCTTTTGCCCCAAGATTTATTTACTCCAGAACACCATTTTGCACCTGATGTATCTAATAATTTCATTTCAAATGGTTTTTACTGGAGTTGAATTATAACAGAAGAGTGAGAGGTGTATGAACTACATTCAGCTTGATCCTTTGTTCACTGAAGTGGTTTGTGCACTCACTGTGTCCATCATCCAGCAATCGCTGAACACAAAACCTGTGCTAACCTGACCATAACACTGTCCTAACTAGTTGGTAAAGCTGCATTATGCTGAAGAACGTGGCTGTGGTAGGATGTCCTGGAAAGGGAGAAGTACAGATACCCTCATCCACAGTGAGCTCTATGGACCAGCAGCAGCCTCAAAAGTCTTCTGCTTTACATTGAGATCTTGGGTCAGTAGAGGAGCACCAGCACAGTGACATGCAACCTCCTTTGGACATGATAAAACTGTTGGGTTCCTGTAAGGGAAACATCTGTACCGCAAAGAGGGGCAGTGAGAGTTCCTATCAGCTTTCCTTCTAAATCTGCAAAGGACTGATGACCTGGATGAGGAAGTTGAAGCTACCCTTAGTAAATGCCTAGGTGACACCAAGTTGGGCTGCAGAGCCTGCTGGACAGGCTGGGTCAATGGGCAGAGGCCAACAGGATGAGGTTTAACAGGACCAAGGGCAGGTCCCTACACTTTGTCCATAATAACCCCCTGCAGCTACAAACTGGGGGATGTGTGGCTAGATAGCAGCCTGGCACAGAGGGACCTGGCAGTACTGCTTGACAACCAGCTGAACAGCAGCCAGCAGGGTGCCCAGGTGACACAAAAGGCCAATGGCATCGTGGCTTGGATCAGCAATAGTGTGGCCTGCACTAGGTACATAATTGTGCCCCTGTATTGGGCACTGGTGAGGCCTCCCTTCGAGTACTGGGGGCAGTTCTGGGCCCCTCACTTCAAGAAAGAGATTGAGAGGCTGGAGCGGGTGCAGAGGATCAATGAAGCTGGGGAAGGGACGGGAACAGAAGTCTGGTGGGGAGAGATGGAAGGAGCTGGGGTTGTTTAGCCTGGAAGAGACTCAGGGATGATTTTCTCCCTCTATACAACTCCCTGAAGGGAAGTTATAGACAGGTGGGGGTCGGGCTCTTCTCCCAGGCAACTAGTGCCAGGATGAGAGGGCAGATCCTGTAAATGCCAGGGAAGGGTTAGGTTGGATGTTAGAAAGCCCTTCCTCACAGAAAGGGTGATCAGACACTGAAATGGACTGCCCAGGGAGGTGGTGGAGTCCACATCTCTGGAGGTGTTGAAGGACCAACTGACTGTACCCTGGTCTTGCTGATGTGGTGATGTTTGGTCATGGGCTGGGCTGGATGTGCTAGAGGTCTTTTCCAGACTCAATAATTCTGTGATTCTGTGTGAACTGAAATTTGCTTTAAAAAGATGTGAGGGAAGAAAAGAGATAAAACCTGATGTTTCTGCTCAATCTTTAGTCAAGTAAAACTTTTCTGGAGCTCCTGGAGAATTTTGCCTCAGGGATGTCCCATGTACTCTGCCCCATTTCAGGACTGAGCTTCCTTCTCTGGTACAACTGTGGAGATAAACCCTCTGCTCAGCTCTCTGCTTCTCAGCTCTGTTGGCTCCTCCATGGAGCTTGATGCCAGTTGTCAGTGCATCTGTCATACCTGAGCAGAGAGTTATTGGAAGATCTCCAGTGAAGCAAAGCAGCAGTGATCTCCACTCTGCACACTGAATATTTGAGTCTGGACATCCTTGATTCCAAATGCCCAGTGGAATCACTAACCCTGGAGGAGTTTAGAAAGCAAGTAGGTAGAGCACTTGGTCTAGAGATTAGGGAGCTGTTGGGATGAGGGTTGAGTTGATGATCCTGGAAGTCCTTTTCAGCCAGGATGATTCTGTGATTATATGATAGTTATGATAGTGTTTAAAAAAAGTAGCAAGCACTTCTAATCAAAATAAGATCTGGCTACATTTTTCTTCCAGCAAACTCAGCATTGCAGGTGGGATGAAATACAGCTCCCCAACATCCTTGAGACCCTGTGCAATCTTCACATCTCTGGTGCCCTCAGCTGTTCAAGTGGTCTTCAGGGAAGTAGGTAATGGGCATACAAAAAAAAAATAAAAAAAGCCTAAAAGCAGCATTAATTGTTATTCTTAGAATAACAATTCTAATTCTGGTTGTCAACATATGTGGAGCCACAGGGAATGACCTGGTGGAACAGGATGCCTAGAGAGTGGGTGGAGGCTCCACCCCTGGAGCCATTCAAGGTCAAGCTGTGCAACCTGTTCTGATTAGAGATGGCCCTGCTTGTTGTGGGGGGCTTGGACTAGATGACCTCTGGAGGTCCCTTCCAGCCCAATACATTCTATGAGTCTAAGATGCTCCACATCTGGCTTCCTTCCAAACTGTAATTTCACTTGGCACTGGGCTGCCCACAGGCATGTGCTTACACTAGCATCCTGGACTGGGAGGGTGGTGAAAGGAATTATTCTGCCAGAAATACTTTACTAAAGGTTTATCAGCCTGCAAGATCTATACCTGGAGAAAACTTAATGCACTTTTGAAGGTCAGAGTATTTGGGGCAGCATCCAAGGGTTCTAGGTGTTGAAAAGGTGCTGTGCTTTCCACCAGCTTAGGAGGCAGGTGTTGCTCTGACTGATTGCCTTTTCTGCCAACAGCACACACCACTCCCTTCCAGCAGCAGAGAAGTGGCTCTGGCTGGGCCACTGTGCCCAAAAGCATGTCTGCATTTGAGATGTTGTCTCATAAGAACTGTGATGGCTGCCTGCATGCCTTGACTCACCTCTCACTAGGAGCATTAGATCTTCTGACACCAAAGTTGTTAGGTAATTGGAGGCAATTTCAGCATTCTGCAACAAATGACAGCAGGTGAGTTTGGAAAATAAAGGGCTGCGGCATCAAAAGCATCAGAGCCTGAGGGTACTGATGCTTGTCTCCAGTGAAGCCAAGAGCAGTGCTGCAGGTCCCTCAGCAATGAATCTGTCTCACACTCCTGTCAGCTCTGTAGTTTGATGCTCTGTGTGACCAGCAAGTTTTCCTGATTTACTCCTGAAAGAAACAGCAGCAGCAGATCTCTTCTATGGAGGTGTTGCGGCAGGTTGCTCCTATCTTTTCCCTCCATGCGTCAGACTCTGGGAGAAAGAGGATGGGAACATGAGTAACTGACATTTATGAAGATATATGTGAGGAAATAGGCAGAAGACACTGCCTCAATTACTTTCAGACTGAAAATACCCTTCTCTATCTCTTGTATCCATCAGCATCTCAGGCTGTGGCAGGGCATCCCTGAGACAGAGACCTGCCATCCCTGCTGCTCAAAGCCATCCAGGACCCAGAATGTTAATCTTTCTCCCCCAAATAAATGCTGTCCTTTCCTCAGTGAGGAGCTATTCTGGCTACTTATCCTGTCTGAAAATGCATCGTTTCACTTTCTCAGCGTGCCAGAAAACTGTCAACTCTTGTTGGCGAAAGACTCTGTGCCTCACCGAAGGATGAAGCTCTCCTCCACCAGTGATTCACTGTGCCACTTCCAGCCTGAGGGAGAGCTCATCCCAGCCCTCTCACCTACTGATCATGGATGGCACCTCAGTGCAATAGAAGTTCAGAGGTTATTACAGCCTCTTGGCTGATCCTACAGATAATGGCAATGAATTGTTGTGGGACAGCACAGATGTATTGGTGGCTAATATCCCAAGGCATTCCTTCCACATTTTGTAATACAAGCGGGCCATGCTGAGAATGGGGAGGAGACAGAAAGCAGTTGTTGTAGTCTCCAGCTCAGCACACAAGGCTTGGGAAGCACATCTGGGCTCTAACATGAGCTGGAGATATTTACCCATTCTCAGACATGTGGTGAGAGATTTGGAGAGCAAAACTTGTGAGAAGCTGCTGAGGGAGCTGGGTCTGGTTAGTCTGGATAAAAAGGGATGAGTGGTGACCTTACCGCTCTTCTGAAAGGAGGTTGTAGAGAGGTGGGTGCTGGTCTGTTCTCAGGTCATTAGGGATAGAACAAGAGGAACTGGCCTCAAGCTGCACCAGGGGAGGGTTAGGCAGGACATTGGGAGAACATTTTTCACTGAAGCAGTCAGGGATTGGAACAGGCTGCCCAGGGAGACAGCTGAGTTACCATCTCTAGATGTGTTTGAAGAGCATTTAGATGTGGTGCTTAGTGATCTGGTCTGCTGGTGATCTTGATGGAGTAGGGTTACTGATTAGACTTGATGATCTTTTCCAACCTGAATGATTTTATGATTTGGAATTCCCAGAAATTTTCTGTGCGGGTACAGAAAGGCCCCTGCTCCCCATCAGCACAGTTTTGCAGCCACCACTTCTCTGCACTTGCTAGAGGTACAATACATTTGTATTTTGATTGTGCCAGGAGGTCCTGAAATTGCTGTCTTGTTTTACCAGGTATCACTATAATCATGTCTGCTAGGCTGGATTTTACTGGAATCTCTGGTGTTAAAGGAGACTGAACCATCACCTTCCCATGCAGACCCCTGTCCCAATCACCTATTTTCAGGGGTGAGGTCCCACCTACTCATTCAGTCCTCAGCATGGAATCATTCTGTGTCACCACAAGATGGACATTGGAAGGACACGGAGGTTCTGGAGAGGGGGCAGAAAAGGGCAACTGGGGTGATTAGGGTTCTGGAGAACAGCTGGGGCTGTTCAGCCTGGAGAAGAGGAAAGTGAGGGGAGGTCTCACAGCTCACTGCAACTACCTGAAAGGAGGTTGGAGTGAGGTGGGGGTTGGCCTCTTCTCCCTAGTGATTAGTGATAGGATAAGAGAAAACGGGGTCAGATTGTGTCAGGGGAGGTTCAGATTGGAGCTTAGGAAAAACTTCTTTCCAGAAAGAGTAGGGAGGCCTTGGAACAGGCTGCCCAAAGAGGTGGTGGAGCACCATCTCTGGAGGGGTTCAACAAACTGGCAGACAGTGTTTGAAGAGATGGGGTAGAGGTTGGGGGTTGTAGGACTGACAGTTGGACTTTATGATCTTGAAGGTCTTTTCCAACCTTAATGATTCTGTGATTCTATGACTCTACAACTCTGAGATGATCCACACGTCTTGTCGCTCTCAATCAAAAGAAGCAGAAAACTCTTTTCCAAACCTCCAGCTTCCTTCTGCTCAGCTCTTCCACACACGTGGGAGTCACATCTGCATTGAAAGGAAGTGAAGAGCTTGGAGGGAAGCAAAACAGCTTAACAGGTAACAGCAATCAGCTTTTGACCTGATTCTAGAGAGTTTTCCAGTGAAAAAGCAGTACCTGTAGGCTCTCAGCATGGCACTGAAGTGCATTAACTATGCTTCCATTTATCTTCAGTAAGATTAATATGGTTCCTTATTATCAGAACAATGGAGTATTTTTGTCACCTTTAATTATTAACTTATCTGGCTGCTATTGCTTGCTTATGAGAAGAGTATGCTAAATACCAATAATAGCTCTGCAACTCTTACATAACCAACAGCTTCAGCCTTTTTCTTCAGCCCTCCTTTTCCTTTTCCTTTTCCTTTTCCTTTTCCTTTTCCTTTTCCTTTTCCTTTTCCTTTTCCTTTTCCTTTTCCTTTTCCTTTTCCTTTTCCATTTTCCTTTGGCACAGGTAGGTAAAGCAAGAGGAACAGATCTGGTTACTCTGATGCTTTTGGAGCGTGGCCTGGAGTTTTATGAGTTGACATCATCTGGGAGTGGGCCCATGGAATTTTCCATACATTGAAATAAATGAGAACAGACAGGTGATGGAATGGCAGCACAAGAAGGAGGGAATGGTGATGGCCAAGGCAGTGACAGTCTTGGCTTTATTTGGAGGACCCACGAGTACAGCTGGTACCAGGAGGCTAAATACACACAGAGACTGCCCTAGGGTCTGAAACTGGGAGGAAAAATGTGACCTGCACAGAAAAATAACTTCATGTGTTTTCCTTGGATGACATTGACACCTTCCCCGCCACATTAGCCCCAAATGCTTTTGGCGTGTTCCCTCAGTATTTGCCACTCCAGGCAAGAGGAGGCTAGCAGCAAGTGGTGGGAGAGGACACCCTGGAGTTGCTCATCACCACCTGTGTCATGACCAAGCTCAATCTGAACATCCTGGAGGCCACTGGTACGTGTCCCTTATATCCTGAGTCAAAATTAATGTGTTTACTGCCTTTCAGTGTCTGCAGCTCCTTTCTGATGCTCAGCACAGTCCATGTCTCCCAGATCTTATCATTGGAAGAAAGAACGGGGAGACCACCATTGCTTCTTCAGCTGCTGCCCCTCCTCACTCTCAGAAAGCCTCATGCTCAGCAGGATCATCAAGCCAGCTGACCACTGCCTAAAAGCTTGCTCTCCACTTCTCACTCATAGCCTCCTGCAGTTTTTAGTTTCAGTGCTGGAACAAGGTCCTTCAACACTGAACATGGTGGAGGTGCTAGAGAGGGTCCAGAGAAGGACAAGACTGGTGAGAGATCTGGAGAACAGGCCCTGTGAGGGGAAGTTGAAGGAACAGGGCTTCTTTAGTCTAGAGAAGAGGAAACTGAGAGGAGACCTTATTGCTCTCTACAACCAACTAGAAGGAGGTTGTAGCAAGGCTGGTGCTGGTCTCTTCTCCCAAATTGCTAAAGATAGGACAAGACAAAATGGCCTCAAGCTGCATCAGGGGAAATTTAGATTAGATCTTAGGAAGAAGTTATTTACTGAGAGAGTGGTTGGGCACTGGAACAGGCTGCCCAGGGAGGTGGTGAAGTCCCCATCCCTGGAGGGGTTTAAAAAACAAGCAGCTAGAGGATTTGAGGCCATGGTCTAGGGGTTGGGGAGGTGTTGGGATGAAGGCTGAACTTGATGATCCTGAAGGTCCTTTCCAGACATGATAATTCTATGATTCTATTATTCAGCAACCAGCTCACCATGACCACTGTCTTGCCATGGTTGCCTCATTTCTGCTGCTGAGGACACTGGCTCCAGTGACAATGAAGGGAGGGCTGAATTCCATTCCCAGGCCAGCACGTTGTTTTGACAAGTGAGCCTTTTTATAAACGTCAGACAGTGTCTTTTTGTACAGCTGGGTTTAATACACACCACAGAGCACACACCAAAGCTTTCTCATGTTCCACAGCACAGAGTTCTTTTGGCAGCCCTGCAAACACGCTGGCCTTGCCTCCCCACATAGTGCATGGCCCCAAAGGACTGACCTCATTCCATCATCAATAATACTCCAGATTTCACTGCATGTCATACATCTGCTTCCTCCCAAGACAACGACTTGGGTCCCACCAGGCATCTACTTATTGCTTGGAGGAGTGGGTCACACAACAGGGCAAATATGCAAACACACAGGGTACAGCCCAGGCATCCTGAGTTCCTTAAAATCACAGAATCACTGAGGCTGGAAAAGACCTCCTAGACTATCAAGTCCAACCATCTGCCCTACAACTCCTAACCACTAACCCATCTCCTAAAACACTATGTGCTTGTCCTGCCTTGTGGCTGCATTATTCCTTCTCCTGGTGAACCCCTTCCAAAGCAAACAGGGTAACTGCCTTGAGAGAATGAGGGGAAAGCAAGGAAGAAAGAGCAAAGTCACCCAAGGACTAGATCTGATGAGCAGGTTTAACTACAATCAAACTCCCCCATCACAGATGTTAAACAAGTCCTTCCATGTTGGGTGAGGTCCACCTACATCTAAAACAGTCTATTTGTCCTAAAGACCCTTGTTTATGCCTTCAGGTGGTGTTTCACTTACCCCAGGACCTGTCTGACAGTTTCTCAAGTAACTATAATCCCATTGTCCCCTTTTGATCTGTTTCCCAAAGTCTCTGCCCTCCTCCTCCTCGAGGAACCATTCATTTCTACTTCCTCACATGATATATCCATGAAACTGGAGAAGTGAGTCCTAGATAGCAGATATTCTATCCATAAGCACTTCTCAGAAACACCATCTGGAAGGTGGGCGATGGAGCAACGTAAGGCAAACCACATTTTCCCCATACACCTCTAAAGAGAAGGACTTCTAAGGTAGACTACACAGGGTTCATGAACCAAACACCAGCAGAAGTGTCTCTGCTGTCTTTTGAAGTCTCCTGGGCCTCACCGATGCATACATGTAGAGGAAGGTCATGCAGATTCATTCCAGTTGCTAAGTCCCTGTTCTTCAGGCAGGCAGGATGGCCACACCAGCTATCTCCCGTTTAGGCTTACAGTATCAAAGGGTCAAAGGGGTTCAGCAGCATTTGGCTGCCCTTCCCCATGGANAGGGGTCGGTCTCTTCTCCGAGGTCACTAGCAATAGGACAAGATAAAGTGGCCTTATTTATATTAAAATGGCCTGTCCTCTGCCAGGAGCGGGTTAGATTTGACATCAGGAAAAATCCCTTTGCTGACAGAGTGGTCAGCACTTGGAACCAGTTGCCCAGGGAGGGAGTGGAGTCGCTGTTCCTGGAGGTGTTAAAAAAATTAGTAGATGTAGCCCTGGGGAACAGGGTTTAGTGGGTAGAGTGGGGTTGGGTTGACAGTTGGACTGGTTGGTCTTGTAGGTCTCTTCCAACCTTAATGAACCCTCTGCAATATCCCTGCAGTTGTTCTGATATCATCAGCCTATAAAACAGATGATACTATTTCCCCGGTTTTTTTTCTTTCAAGCTGAAGTTGGACTTTTTCATTCAATTACTGGAAAGCTTTTCAGGCTCATTCATCCCATATCCAGACCAACATCAGTGCGGCACAGCAAGACCTGGTCCAGCCCACATCCACCCCTCAACGGGTTTTCCTTCGAGGCGAGCAGATATTGTTGAGTTTTCTCAGCAGAGGGAGCTTCTCACACAGCAGTTGCAACACCAGCTCCCTCTGAAACCACCAGCACCAGTTCCGTGTCAAGAAAACACAGAGAAAACCAAGTGACAAGGGAAATGAACTCGTGTACTCCTAACCCCTAGTAACCACAAGCTGGTTTCTCTGTTGAAGTAAGGCCTTGCAGCTTTTCCAAAGTTCTTGATTAATCTTCAAAACTGTTCCTATTAAAATGCACATCCTCTTGGCATCCTGGTGCCACCCCACAGCAGCTCTGTGGCAGTAGGTACCAGGGTGAGGAGAGCTGCTGCTGCAAAAAAGGGCCTTTCTGATGCTTTTCTTTGGCTTCTCTGAATGGCTCTGGATACTTTCCTTGTGGAGACAGAAGTTTATGGTCTGTTTTGTCTGCAGTTGGCCTGCTATGAACGTTATTATCATCTCTCTTGTGAAGGCTGAGAGCTGGAGACATTCAGTACTTAGAGGGAGTCTGTAAGAAGGACAGGGTCAGACTTTTCAGCAGGGTCTGTGGTGATAGGACAAGGGCTGATGGTTTTAAACTATAAGAGGGGACATTTAGACTGGATGTAAGGAGGAAATTCTTGACAATCAGGGTGGTGAGACACTGTCACAGGTTGCCCAGAGAGGTAGTGGAAGCCCCATCCCTGGAAACATCCCAGGTCAGGGTGTCTGGGGCTCTGGGCAACCTACTTGGAGCTGCAGACATCCCTGCTCACTGCAGCAGGCTGGACTATGTGACCTTTGCAGGTGCCTTCCAAACCAAACCATCCTGTGTCTAGCTGTCCCTTCTAGCTGTCCCCTTCAACAAACATTTGCATCCTCTCTTCTTTTGTTGTCCAAAATCCTTTGCACAGTCTCAGCAGAGTGATGCATGATGAGGTCTCACCACAGAGACAGGTAACACCAGCATCGAGCAGTCTCTGCTCCCTGCACCCTACCTACACCAGCATGTGTGGGGTGAACACCAGGCAGAAGAAATTCTGGAAAACAGTCCAATTCCTCAGTCAGAACAGCTCCTCAAGCCAGTTTACTGAGTGACAGCAGAAGCATTTGTACTGCACAGCATGCCCAGAACAGCACGAGTGGGCGGACGGAATGGCAGGAGCAGGAGGGAGGATAGGAAGGGAAGGGGGCTGCTTTTTTAAGAAGCAGTAACAGCTTAAACAACACTTAAAATGGTAATTTAATTGAAGAGAGCAGGGATTTCAGCCTTACTAAAGATACCAAGGGAATCATAGCTTTTCAAAGCAGATTTGCAGATGATGTTTTCCTAAGCCTACATGGATTGTTGGTTGATGTTTTTGCTCACACCTAAAATAATTAAAATTGAAAATTGCCATCACTGAAAACCGGCCTCCCCCTTCCCTCATCCCCTTTGGATTCCTGCATTATCCACTGTTGTCATTGCTGACTACACAGGAAATGTCACCATAATCTTAAGAGAAATTCACTCCTCTGTCTTCAAGCACCGTTTCACATGACTATCTTTGAGCTCACCTACTCCTTTCTCACTGCATTAGACCTCACAAAACCAAGAGCAGAGTATGGAAAACAAAAACACTTTTAATGGGGTCTTCATAAAAACCAATCAGCAAACCAGGCAGCTTGAATGGAAGAAGAGCTACTGTTTAGAACAAGCACCAATGCAATGAACATAATTCACAGAAAAGTGAATTGCGGAGGCTGGAAAAGCCCTCTGAGCTCATCCAGCCCAGCTCATGACCAAACATCACCACATCAGCCAGACCAGGGCACTAAGGGCCACAACCAGCCTGTCCTTAAACACCTCCAGGGATAGGGACTCCACCACTATCCCGGACAGTCCAGTCCAGCATCTGAGCAGCCCTTCAAGGAGGAAGGGCTTCCTAACATCCAATCTAACCCTCCCCTAGCACAGCTTCAGGCCCTGCCCTCTAATCCTGGCACTGGTTGCCTGGGAGAAGAGCCCAATCCCCACGTGACTACAACTTCCCGACTTCAGGGAGTTGTAGAGAGGGAGAAGGTGCCCTCTGTGTCTCCTCCTCTCCAGGTTAAACAACCCCAGCTCCCTCAGCCTCTCATCAGACTTTCCCTCCAGTTGCTTCCCCAGCCTCATTGCTCTCCTCTAGACCTGCTCCAGCTGGGAATAAATTCAGGCTGGAAATCAGGACCCTGTTTTCAACTATCAGAGCTGAGGAGTTTCAGACCAGGCTTTTGATAAAAGCAGTAGGACAATAAAAACCCCAAAAGGGTCCTAAACAAAGTCTGAGTTGTCTGAGGGAGACCACAAGGTGTGGCTCTTGTCTTGGCTGGGCTCTCAACCATGCTGCCATCATCCCTCCCAGGCTCCTGGAGCAGCTAAAGGCAAAAGTGAGTTTTTACAGGGACACCATCTGACACACAGGTGTGCTACCTCACCATGGTGTGTCCCCACAAAACACCTGGACCCCATGTTGTGTCAGTATCTCCTGCAGGGGTCATTGCCTGTGGGGCATGGCTGCCATTGTGCTGCCAAACAAGACACGTTTGAGGGACACGAGGCATTTTAGTCTCAAGAGAAAGAGTTTTGCGTTTCTCATGGACTTTACATATCATTCCTCCCACTGTTCCATTGTGGAAGGGAATTTTCTGCAGGTTTTAGAGAACAAGTCATGTTTTGGAGAGGTGGGGGAATCTTCCTCCTACAAAGTGGACAGCACAGTGCTTTGGGCTTTCCATAGGAGATACCTGCACTGCCAGGTCCTCCAGCACCTCAACCACCACCCTGAGAGTACACAAGGGGGACATGACCACTGCCCTGAGGATGCGCAAGGGGGACACTTGGAGGTGTCTGCTCCTACCCCTGAACAAAAGGAACCAGGGTGAGACTTCGCTTGAAGGACAGTGGCCACAACACAGCAGCCACGGGTTTGTCCACAGCCATGCACTCACCTCTGCCCTCTCTGGGGGTGTTCCCTCTAGCTCAGGACACATCCTCAGCCCTAATCGGGGGTCTCAGGTCTCACCCTGCCTCAGCACTAATGGGGAGGGGGGGATGGTCTCTGACCCAGCACTAACAAGAGATTCTGCCTTCTGCCTCAGTTCTAACAGAGAGACACTAAAGGGGCAGGGTTGTCTGAACCTGCCCCAGCAATATCCGAGGTTCTCAACCAGTTCCATCACTAACGGGGGGCTCAGAGTGCCCCAGATCCACCACTAAATGGAGTCTTACCCTGCCGCAGCAATAACGGAGGGGTCTAACCGCGCCACAGCACTAACAGCAGGCAGGTCTGGCCCAGCCCAAGCAATAACTACCCTAACCCAACACTAAATGGGTGGGGATAGGGTCCCAACTAGCACAAGCACTAACGGGGGGCCTGGCGGGGTCTGGTCCTGCTCCAGCACTAACAGAGAGGGCGGGGAAACACAACTCTGCCCCAGCAATAATGACTGCAGGGGTGTCTGACCCCGCCCCAGCACTAACGGGGTAGGGTCTGACCCGGTCCCAGCCCCAGGACTAAAAGGGTTCTCACCGTAACGGGGACCTCTAACCCTACACGCCCACTAATGGAGGGGGGAGGGGCTCAGCCCCGGCACGGCACAGCACAGCTGCCCCCCTCACGCCGGGACACCCTGTGCGGGGGCCGGCGGCGGCGCTGCTGATGCTGATGAGGGGAGCGCGAGCCGCGCCACGCGCAGCCAATGGGCGGCCTCAGCGCCTGGTCCGATCTCCACCGAGCTTTTCCATTGGCCGCTCCTCTACCGTCGCCTCACGGCGGAGGCCGGCGGCGGCCAATGGGGCGCGGGCGCGCGCTGTGGGG
>VZRI01007403.1:404845-463915 GCA_013397515.1 Upupa epops
CCCGGCGGCAGGTGAGACCCGCCCGCCCGCCCCGCAGCGTCCTTGCGGGGATCCTGCTCTGTCACTAGGGTTGTACTGGGTGATCTCCAGAGATTCCTTCCAGCCCCGGCCACTCTCTTGTTCCTCGGGAGCTGGGGGGATGGGGAGGTTTGAGATGCTGCAGTTAAGCGGTTGTTCTCCCAGTGTTGGTTCCTCTTGTTCTGCAGAATTCGGGGACACCACCTCTCACCAGACCAGGTTGCTCAGAGCCTCATCCAACCTGGCCTTGAACACTTCTAGGGATAGAGCAGCCACAGCCTCCCTGGGAAGCCTGTTCCAGGGCCTCAGCACCCTCATAGGGAGAAATTTCTGCCTCAGATCTAATTTAAATCTCCCCTCTTTTAGCTTGAAACCATCCACCTTGTCCCATCTCTAGAGTCTCCTGTAAAAAGTCTCTCTGAAGCTTTCCTGTAGCCCCTTCAGCTACTGGGAGTCTTCTATAATATCTCCCTGGAGCCTTCTCCAGGCTGAACAACCCCAGTTCCATCACCCTTAGCCTTAATCAGCCTTAACAAAACCGATTTTTTTATGCCTGTGATAAAATTGCCCTTCCAGTATAGATATCGCTGTGGATTGTTTTAAAATCTCTCATAGTTTCTTGCTAGTTTTCTGCATCCTATTTCCAAAAAGTCCCCATAGTTACAGGGTCTAAGAAACGGTTCCCCCTACAGAATGTGACCCCTCTTAGAAGTTGAGGCCTGCAGAGCAACGTCCAAAGCACTGCAGCTCCACACAGAGACATTCGGGTGTTCTTACTTGCATAACAGTCACAGAATTATCGAGGCTGGGAAAGATGTCTAAGATCATCAAGTCTAGCATGTGACCTCCTCATGGCTGAAAGATGAATGTAGAGGAGTAACAGTATTTCTGAGCAAGGGAAGAATGTTTCTGATATACTTCATCAATGACACCTGTGAGCTTGATGGCTTTAGTTGAGTTGTTTCCTCTTGCAGGTTCAGGAATGGAAAAATGAAGGCAGCAAAAGGTACATGTGCACTGGCCGGCCTGGCTGGCTGACTGTGTCCCTTCGTGTTGGGAAGTATAAGAAGACTCATAAGAACATCATGATCAACTTGATGGATGTTCTGGAAGTGGACAGTGAAAGAAAGGTAACAAATTAGCCCCAAGGTTTTCATGATAATGAAGTTTACAGCTCGTTTTTTGTACTGCTTAGGTTGCTGAAGAGGACATTAGGTTCCACAGAGAAGAAAGGATTTTTGTAGCTGCAGACCCATCACATTTCAGGTTCCACAGTATGTGCTTGCATCGTTCTATCCGAAACCACAGCATATGGAACCACTTAGCTTTTACATGCTTAAATCTAAAAGACCAGATTGATTTATGGTTTGAGGGACTGAGCAACAAGATGTTGAGGCAGAGGAGGAATCACTAAACAGTTTCAACTATTTTTAGTGGTGCTCTTGGGAAAGTCAGCCTCTGAATTCTGATAGCAGATGGAAGTACAATCAAGTTAGACATACTTTGTCATCATTAATGCTGAACAATTCATAGAATCATAGAATCCTCATGGCTGAAAAGGACCTCCAGGATCACTTAAGTCCAGCCCTCATCTCAACATCT
Organism: Upupa epops; assembly: GCA_013397515.1. Lineage (NCBI taxonomy): Eukaryota > Metazoa > Chordata > Aves > Bucerotiformes > Upupidae > Upupa > Upupa epops. The sequence continues at coordinate 406,466 of VZRI01007403.1, forward strand.
CCCCAGGCTCTAGACCATGGCTTTAGGTGACCTATCTGCTTAGTTTTTAAACACCTCCAGGGCTGGCAACGCCCCTCAGGCAGCCCATTCCAGTGTTCTTGTGTTTGGTGGAACAGCTGGGTTTTTGTTTGCTTTTCAGGTGGTTCGTGTGGAACCTTTGGTGACCATGGGCCAGCTGACTGCCCACCTGAATCCCATGGGCTGGACAATTCCAGTGGTACCAGAGCTTGATGATCTTACTGTAGGTAAGTGGCATTGTGATAACAACAGGCTCACTGCTTTTGCTGCTTTTTCAGTAGTTGTCTATGCAGTAACATGGTTTTAAAGGTTATTTTAGGCATTTTAATGACTTCAGAGGTTCCAGAAATACTCTTGTTGAAACTTAAGAGCTGTTGTGCAATTTATGTTATAAGTATTTCCTTTTTTAGGTGAATTATTTTTTTAAATAGTCTTAAAACTCATGCCCAGAGATTAGAAGTGGGATTTTGCTTAAGAGTGGGGTTTTGTTCTCATAAACCACCTTCATTTTGGAGTGTGTTCCATTTGATTTGTTCTGTGCTTTCTTGCTAAGGTGGCCTGATCATGGGAACTGGCATCGAGTCTTCATCCCATATCTACGGCCTTTTTCAGCATACCTGTGTGGCCTATGAACTTGTTCTTGCTGATGGAAGCCTTGTGAGATGTTCACCAGTAAGACAAACTGTTATTCTCTTCTCATTTCTATTGTCGTTGGTTATCCATGTGGATATATGATTCAGTGTGACATACTTTTTGCAGACTGAAAACTCAGACCTATTTTATGCAGTGCCTTGGTCTTGTGGTACTCTGGGTTTCCTGGTTGCAGCAGAAATACAGATGGTTCCTGCCAAGAAATATGTCAAATTACATTATCAGCCTGTGAGAGGGCTGCAGAAGATTTGTGAAAAGTTTACTGAAGAGTCCAAGAAAAAGGAGAACAGCTTTGTGGAAGGACTGGTGTATTCCTTGGACGAAGCCGTCATCATGACGGGAGTTTTGACTGATGAAGCTGAGCAAAGCAAGGTAACTAAAGGGGAAGTAACTTGCTGAGAAAAAGACTACCCCTATATTTAACTGGAGCTCTCATGTCAGTATAAAACCAGAAGCATAACACGGAAACCATCTCTTATTGTGGGACTGTCTGTCAAGCAGTTTATATTACAGCTCTTTGGTGCTACAGAAGAGCCTGTGCTCTTCAATCAGTAAGAAATGATCCAATGATTTCATTACTCTAGTAAATCATTTAGTCTGTGGCATTTTCATTGTGGTACCTGAGGAGGAAGTGTCTTCCCTGGTGTACAGAAGAATGCTGTTTTAAACTGCTTATTCCAAGAGACTCTTTCCCAGAATGCAGTAAATGCTGGTAAAACAAATCAGGGATCTTCACAGGGGGGATGTGCTGCCTCTCTCAGCCTGGATGTTTCTCCTCTGCCACAATTGGATTAATCTGGTGGCTTTGGAGACTGGTATCCTAGGAATCCAGTTCTATCACATTCCTGCTCTCTTGATTAGCTTGGAACAGGCAAGACTTAGCAAGTCATACTTAAACCTTAATGGCAATAAAGGTAAAGAGGAGTGTGGAAAAAGGAAGGCTCCCTGTATCTCTTGTTACAGTCTCCTTGAAATTGTCACAGCGGGTGTCACACTGGTTCTTCACAGTAAAGGAATTTGAAGACACAGTGTTGTCTAGCAAAGTGTAACTGTCACCTTTGCCGGTGTTTACTGAATTCATGTTTTCTTATAGATAAACAGAATTGGCAACTACTACAAGCCCTGGTTCTTCAAACATGTGGAGAAGTATTTGAAAGCTGACAAGACTGGGACAGAGTATATTCCCTCAAGGCAATATTACCACAGACATACGCGTAGTATCTTCTGGGAGCTACAGGTAAGACCCATTCCAAAATCACACCCACAGAAAGGTACTCTGCTCCTTCCCAGTGTAGGTGCAATGTGGCTTCTTCCCCTTGGCAATACTTCAGTCCTTCTTGGAAGAAGAAAACAGCAAAGTTGACAGCAAATGAAAAGTCCTGCATTTGGGCAAAACCAATCCGAAGGCACTTTGTGTATAAGGTCATGCTCTCCTAATTCCCATCTTAGAGCTGCTCTGAATTTAGTGCATATTTCAGTGTTAAGGTTTTCTACCTACTGAGTGATTTCTTGTCCTGCTTTCAGGGTCAGGATCAGGCAGTTGGGTAAAAAACATGAGTGTGTTATTAATGGCTGCAAATTTTCCCTGCCAGATGAGCAATTATGCAATTATGCACTGACACCATGACTTTGAGTTTCATAATTGCATTCGTTGCGGCATGTTTACACAAAATTTTATTTGTCAGTGTGAAAGATTTCCTAGTGCAATGATTTGAGTCTCTGGCATAGAGATCCTGGATCCTTTCAGCTCCATGAGAAGTTACACAGGAGTAACTTGGCTCTGCAAGAAGTACTTAAAATTTTATAGCTTGGAAGTTCTTTTAAGACCTAATCTCGTATGTATTTGTTCTCACAAGACTTTGTAAGTTTATCTCCTCACACACATCTTCCTTATCTGTTTTAAGACGCTAACCTGCTGTTCTCTGAAGATACTTTCTGAAAGTATTTAGGTTATGATTTCTCTGACTGAAAATCAGCCTCTGTAACTGGAGGAGGCTCAGTGCAGGACTCTGTAGCTATGTTCAGTCCAGCCTCTTTTGTTTGTTCATATTTGTATTGCAGGGGGTTAGCAAACATGACCAGTTAAACTTACTGAAAATCTGGATAAGTACTGCTCTGAGGATCCTAAAGGATTGTCTTTTTTTTTTGTTTACACATTCTTAAATCAAACTTGTTTCCTTTCCTCTCCAAGGACATCATCCCTTTCGGCAATAACCCCGTTTTCCGTTACCTGTTCGGCTGGATGGTTCCTCCAAAAATCTCTCTGCTCAAACTCACCCAAGGAGAAGCCATTCGCAAGCTGTACGAGCAGCACCACGTTGTGCAGGATATGTTGGTGCCAATGAAGACCCTTGAAAAATCTATCCAGACTTTCCACGATGACCTTAATGTAAGAACCATGTGTCTCTATAATGCAGTGAATCTGAAACATTGTGTGATAACAGGTGTGGTGGTTGATCTTGAGACATGGTAATCTGCTGTGTGAAAGGTCATCATTGTATCCTAGGTAGCACTTGTGCTTTGTGAGTCAGTGAAGGAAGCTTTCTGAAAATAAAGATTAACAAAGAAAGTGAGATTCAAACTTCAGTAGAAGGCCAGCACTTCCAGAAGGTTTTATCATTCACTATAAGAACTGAATGGACTTTCCTTTCACCTAACATGACTGTTTGTCTCAGTAATTCCCAGCTGTGGAAATTCATTTCCCTTTCTTGCTTTTCTTTCCGAGTTTTAGTGAGTGTGTGAAGTGCAAGCTTGGCAATTTCAGTTTTGGACTGATGTGGAAAAGACAGCTCTTCATTCTCATTTGAATTGCAGTGTGTAGTCAGTTGCTGCTTTGGGAGAGAAGTGGATGAGGTTTTCTAATTTCAACTATTTAAGGAGGAGGAGATACAATTCTAGGAGGGCAGAACGTGTATTCTGAGCATCTCAGTCTATTTGTGTTACAGTCATGAGAAAGTGCAAACAAGAATTCACAGCAAGAGAATTGGAATGGAAGAGCTGCTCAGGATATGATCCCAAGTTAAGAAGAAGTCCTCTTAGCTCTTCATTTTTCATGATTAGGAGATGGCTTAAAGGATTGTTACATTCAAATAAGAGATGGAGTGTTTTCTCATCTCTGCAGGTCTACCCTCTGTGGTTGTGTCCTTTCATACTGCCCAACAATCCTGGTATGGTCCACCCTAAAGGAGACGAAGCTGAACTCTACGTGGATATAGGAGCTTACGGAGAGCCCAAAAGGAAGCAGTTTGAAGCCAGGGCTTCCATGAGGCAAATGGAAAAGTTTGTAAGAAGTGTGCATGGGTAAGGATCCCACCCCTTTGAACAGTAGCAATACCATATAATTTACACCTGTGGGGTTTCATCACAGTTACTTAATCCTACAGCACATTAATATTGCAGTAATTTTAACAACCACAGCCATTGAAAAATCATTTTAATTACTAGATTGGAGGTTATGATTTAAAATATTACTATTCTACAGTTATTCTATTGCAAAACCAACCAACCAAGCACCAGCTGAAGTTGTTGTAGTGTGTTTGGGTGTGTTCAGGCTTTGAGCTCCAGGCTCCTCTGGAAGTAGAATTCCTGCTGCCACAAATAGCACCCATGGAAGCAGGTCTGTGCTGACTGTATCTGAAGCAGAAGCGGTGCTGCTGTGTGTTGGTACAAGCTCAGCCCCCAAGCAGCAGCCACTGAGCTGGCACACTGTGGGCAGCTTGTCTGGGGCCAATTCAGAGCAGGGCCAGAGCACGTGCTGCTTTGGCCACAGTCCCTCCAGGAATCCCACAGGCTGTGTTAGGGTTTGGACGGCCTCCATTCCTTGTCCTTGGGACTGTTGTGCTGCCTGCAGACCGTGCAGCGTCCTTGCACTGGTGTATCCAGGCACAGGGGGCCCAGCTTTCGCTCTCCCTGGCGGTCCTTTTCCTATCCCACAACTTGTGCTTCCATCAACTGCCTTGTTCCTGCCCTGGTGCTGGTCACGCAGGACTGCAGTAGGTGTGAGGTATGTGCCCGCCATCTGTCACACACTCATGCCAGCCTAATTTGCTGTAGGAGTGTCAGTGGAGAGCGGTTACAGGCTCATTTCTCAGGAACAGGAGAAAAAACCTAACTACTGGGTATTTTTACTCCATCAGTGTGATTTATCCACGTCTCTGTTTTGACCTACTTCTCAGTCTAACACTGATGATGTCCCACGTGGCTAAGTATCAATGGAGGGTCTGCTGTGAGATGATTTGCAGGCTGTCAGTGACTTTAGCTACAATAAATGATCTGCCAGAGAACAAAGCAACTTGAAGTTAATTCTAAGCATTCTTTAATTAACTGGAAATTAAGCTTTTCATTAGAAAGTTTGGTCTCTTCCCTGCCTATCCCTAGGAAGTGAACAATGGGTAAGTATTCAGTCTGAACTGTTTCATAATCACACACAGCAAAAAGAGCTTTGATGGAAGATGTTGCTACATCTGCCGCAAAGGCATTTGGTGATGAGGTGTCATGACTGCCACCTCCCTGGTTCTTAAGAAAGCAGGGAAAATCCTTTATTTTTTGGTTTATTCTGGAATAATGTGGTTTCTGTTAGAAGAAAGAAGGAAGGCAGATTTGCAAAAGCAGTGTGAGAAGTATTTGTCAGGGAGAATTTAAGTGATGTGCAGGTTTTGTGCAAAGGCTTGTGATGTGGGGCAGCTTTTGAAGTTCCCTCTAGACTTATGTTTCTGATATGACCTGTTGGTAGAAGACAAGTTGTCAGGAGATCTGGCTGCATGTGGTTATGATGTCTACACATGAACCACTGCTTTACATGCATTCTTCAGTCCTTCTGCTTTCCTCCTATGAGTACCAAAACCAATGGAAGTACCAACACACTGATGACTAAAGAAGTGTCCCAAAGAGTGTTTTAAAAGTAGCAGTTCTTTTAATCACTTGCTGTTCCCATCTTCCTCTCACTAAAATGGCCACAGCAGCGTTCAGCTCTTCTCACCATTGTATGTTATTTCCTCTTAGAAACCATGGAAATCACAGAATTTTTGGAGCTGGAAAAGACCTCTAAGATCTATCAAGTCCAGCCTGATGTTACACCCACAAGATTAAATTGGCTGAGTGTCCCAGTGAGATCCACATGAAGAGTTAAATTTGCTTGTGGTTAACGAGCATTTTTGATGTTTATTTATTGTTTGTTATTGAGTATTCCCTATTCATTACCTGCCCTCATTTTAATTCATCGATGACACCAAGCTGGTGGGAATGCTGATCTGTTGGAGGGAAGGAAGATGCTGCAGAGCCTGCTGGGTCAATGGGCAGACTTCGAACAGGGCCAAGGGCAGGGCCCTACACTTTCGCCTCAGTAACCCCCTACAGAGCTACAAACTGAGGGTTGAGTGGTTGGAAAGCAGCCTGGCACAGAGGGACCTGGTGGTACTGGTTGACAGCTGGCTTAACAGAAGCCAGTGGGGTGCCCAGATGACACGAAAGGCCAATGGCATCCTGGCTTGGATCAGCAATAGTCTGGCCAGCAGGACTAGGGATGTAATTGTACCCCTGTATTGGGCACTGGTGAGGCCTCCCCTTGAGTATTGGGGGCAGTTCTGGGCTACTCACTTCAAGAGAGATTGAGGAACTGCAGCAGGTGCAGAGGAGAATCAAGGCTGGGGAAGGGGCTGGAGGGAAAGTCTGATGGGGAGAAACTGAGCAAGCTGGGGTTGTTTAGCCTGGAGTAGACTCTGGGGGACCTTACCACTCTCAACAATACCTCATGGCCGATGTGGTGACATTAGGTATTGGACTGGGCTGGAAGAGCTCAGAGGGCTTTTCCAGCCTCAATAAGTCTGTGATTATTCTATTTCAAATCCTCTGTCACTTCTAATACTGAACCTGTTTCTCTTGGTTTTCCTTTCTGTCCAGTTTCCAGATGCTCTATGCAGATTGCTATATGACCCGTGAAGAGTTCTGGGATATGTTTGACGGTTCGTTGTACCACAAACTGAGAGAGCAAATGAATTGCAAGGATGCTTTTCCAGAAGTGTATGACAAAATCTGCAAAGCTGCTAGGCACTGAGCCTGCGTGATCTACTCAAGCAATCAGGGAAAAAAATGAATTTACTTACAGTTAGTCAGTATATCCTTTAAGGAAAAAAGCTTTATTGCTCTCCGAATAAGCTCATTCTTGTTGATGTTTAAAGAGATGAATTCCTGCTTTACAGAGTTATGGTTAGTGTTTCTTCATATGTTTGAAAACCAATTCTCCAAGCTCAAAGTGATTGTTTTTAAGAAATCCCAAGTGCTAACCTTTGTATCTAATGTAGTGACATAGGTGAGTCCACCTATTCCTGAGCATAAAAATAACCAGAGAGGGTGAAGATCCTGGGGTGACACCTGCACTGTACTAGAGCTACTTGTAAAGAGTGGTGGGGAGGGCTCAGAAAGAGGTGCCAAAGCTGAAGCATTGTCAGATGAATCATGATGTTGAAAGCTGTTTGCCTCCAGTCAGAATCATGATGTTGAAAGCTGTTTGCCTGACCAGGACAGCTGAGCTGTGGTACTGTCACTTTTGGGATGTTTGTGATGTTGTGTGGTGGGGTTACACCCTATCTGTGATGGTCTCAGCAGAGCAGATAAAACTTCAGACAGCAGCTTCAGCTTCAAACCCAAGTGTTGAGGCGTGAAGGAAGTGCTTTTTACTTGTGCCTATCAGATTCTGTACTGATTTTTATTATAAAGTGTAAATGGATGTAGGTTTTAGGAACTTTGGCTAATGGTGCATTGGGCTTTTGGCCCCAGAAGTATTGTTGTTGTGGCTTTGCAGACTACAGAGACCAATTGCTGCTATTTCATGTAGCCAAGCTTTAATTTGGGGTTGTACTTGTTATGGGTCAGTGTATTTGGATTTTTTTGGTTGTTTTTTTTTTTTTGAGGATTGTGGTTGTTGCTTGATTTTAGTGCCTTATCAATACTCAGTTGGAGGAAGACGTGGGTTATTTCAAACCGTTCTGGCCGGTAAGAGAAGGAAGTCAAGGCTTTTCTTCAAGCCAGTGGCTGTGGATGAGAGGAACTCCTCTTGCTGTCAGTGTTGACACACAGGCTTTGGTTCTGACTCGAGTGACATTTTTACTTTTCGTTGTAGCTGAATTTGGATTAGGTTGATAGGCTTTGTAAAAGGGCTGTTCCAGTCACCTGGAGAGGCAATCAACAGCAGATCCTATTGGCTCATTTCCCTCCTGCTGCTTGCTGATGAGAATGGCACAGTCAAACACGCTTCGTGTGGACACTTGGGCAAGCATGGAAATGTTTGACCCTGTAGCCAGAAACATGGTTCCAAACCAACCCTGTGTCTTGTCCAAGCAGTGCTTGAAGTTGTTACTTGAATCCTTACAGAGTTTGAGGGAGGAGGAAATGGTTGTTTTGTGGAGGTTTAGGTCATGAGGAATTCCTTAAGCAGTTACCAGTGAGAGGCATTGTCATTTTTCTGTGAGTGCTAAACCAATGATCTTATTTATTGATAGATGGATGTTTACAATCCAGATGAAACCAATGATAAACCAGTCAGGAGAATAAGCTTGGCCTGTTGCTTGGTGAGCTGTGCTGAGCAAATGGGGTGCAAATAAGGTACCCCTTGAAACCCCAGGGCAGGGGCAGCTGCTGAGGGGAGATGCAGTTGACACAGTGCCTGTGCCACGGAACCGGGCAGCATCAGTGATCCAGGAGCAGCTGCTACACCGTGCCAGGCATCAGGGACAGCAAACACTGCCCTGCCCTCCTGCCCTTGGGAGGGAAGTGGCACAAGCAAAACCTTTCCTTGTCCTTGGCACTAGGATTTAGCCCAGTGCTTGTAAGATAAACTGCACAGAGCAAGAGTGGGTTTGGTTAGCTAGAGGATATGCACATCCTTTTTTACTTAGGCCAGGTTTCTCTCACTTCTGTACTGATGATCTGTAGGTATGCACTGTATTTGGGGTTTTTTTTTCACTCCTTAATTTATTGGCAAATTTTGTATGACATGATTTGGTACCATACCTGTATCAGTCTCACACATGCACTTGTGTAATTGCTCTTGCTCTTATGTTTCAGTTGTACGGGCTGTTCAAAATAAAGATCTAGCCAGCATACTGCTCAAAGCAGTGTCTTTCTGTGAATGATTACTTCCTAGCAGCTCTGGTTATCATTTCTTGTGCCGCTACAGCCAGTTGATGATGACTGGCAGAAGCTGCTGTCTGAGTAGGAGGCCAGAGGCACTGCTGGGTGTGTGGGAGTGAGGACCCCCATGCTGCACACAGCTTTGAAAGGATCCTTTGAAGTCTGTGAGCCTATGCTTATCTCTGCCCCAAGACACACCTGTACAAAGCAAACACATTACAGCTGAGCCTTAACCCTTCAGTTATGCCTCACAAACTCCACAGAGCCATCTGATCCAATTATCCAGAGTTTTATACCCCACACTGCCTCATCCTTTTTGTCCAAGGAGAACAAAGGACTAGGGATAGGGCAAGAGAAAATGGGGTCAAGTTGTGCCAGGGAAGGTTCAAATTGGATTTTAGGAAAAAAAAAATCCAGAAAGAGTGTGGAGGCCTTGGAACAGGCTGCCCAGGGAGAGGTTGGAGGCACCATGCCTGGAGGGGTTCAACAAACAGGCAGACACAGTGTTTCAGGAGATCAGTAAGTGGCTGGGGGTTGTAGGGCAGACAGTTGGACTTGACAGTCTTGAAGGTCTTTTCCAACCTTGATGATTCTGTGATTCTATCAGAAAACCCCATTTGGGGTGTAGGTGCCACAGCTGTTGTCATGGACATCTACTTCTCACTAAAATTCCTGGTTGGAACAAGCAGACACAGAAGTGAGGATGAAGATTCAAAGTCCTCTGAAGAGGAAGAATCAAGGGAGATAAAGCCCAAGAAGCTTCACATCCACATCTTCCGCCTCCTTGAAAAACACCTCAGCAGCAGCTCTGTAGGCTCAGACCTATTCCTGCCCCAACTTTGGTCACCACTGGTCTATTCTCTTAATCACTCCCTTCCCAGAGATAAGCTCCTGGATTTTCCTCTGAGACTCAGGCTGTCCTACCTGCAGTTCAGGTACCAAAGCCTGTGTTGAACCATGCTTTCTATTGGGCCTGTCTTAAGCTGTTTTTGCAACCTTCTCCATTAACCTATCAGTGTTTCTGTTGCCTTCACTTGCCCACATCGCTGCTCAGGTATTTTTCCCTTCAGAGACCCTTCACTTGCCTCTCTAGAAACACAGTCAAGGTTTCCTCAATCCACTGCAGTTTTACCTGTATTCATCTGTCCCCCACCAATAGGATAATTACCAATTAATTAACATGCTCAATAAGCCACAATGAACATGTAATTACACTTAGATTTAATTATTCCAATCTGGGCTAAACACTAATGAGGGATTTAATAAAGGTTAACTACATGAACCATTGGACCCCCAATCCAGTTTTATAGCCATCCTTTGTCACCACCAACATAACCCTCCTTTCATGGTACTTTCTCCGCTACCTCTAGGTTTTAATACCCTACACAATTTGGAATGACGATGGTAACTTCTCCCTGGTTCACTCCAGCAACTTATGAACATCTGCAGTGTTAATTCAGGTGATGAAAATCCTTGCATGCAGCTACTTCAAAACTGGCACAAGACAGATGTGTGGGCGCTTGCTGAAGGTCTAACCACTCTCCTTGGCGTTAAAAGTGCTTTCTCAGACCCAGCTGTCTGTTGAGACATGCTGGTGGAGCTGGGTGGTAACACCACCATTCCCATAACAGGGATGTGCAACCTGTGAAGCACAGGAACAGGTTTCACACAGGTGAAGCACTGGCTCAGGTGGCCCAGAGAGGTGGTAGACCCTTATCCCTGGAAATATCCAGGTCACGTTGGATGGCTCTGGGCAACCTGCTCTGGTTGGAGATGCTCCTGCTGACTAGATGAGCTTTGAATGTTCCTTCCACCCTAAACCATTCTGTGATTCTATGGACTTTTAATAGCATCCCTTGGAAAGAAGAATTTAACCCTGCATGAGCTGTGTGTGCCAGCAGACCTTCCTTTGGAGGACACATGGTATCTGGCATCCTCTTCCCAGTGTTGTTTGTATAAAGGCCAAAGAGGAAACAACGAATTATGGGACAGAAAAGTTAGACTGTTGGGTGTCTAAGAGTGATTTGTTAGGCCAGAACAAGACTTGGGCAGTTTTCTGCACTGGATTCTCATCTACCCCATTTCATCCACTGTCACATCTGCCATTTATTCACCGATTTGGGCTTCCCAGAACCATCCTATGTTTGGAAAACAATGAATTCTTCAGAGGTACATGGACAACATAGAGCAGAAATCAAATTATCCAATTGTTTTTCACAGCAGGCTTGAGCCATTCACTGTGGAAAGAGAAGGCAAATCAGTGAGTTCACATTATTGGCTGCATTAATCTCATTAGTCTTAACAAGTGCAGAGGTGAACAGAGCTCCTAAAAGCACAGCAGTAGCTTGGAAACTGATTTTGAAACCGGTGCTATTTGATCAGTGTTTCATTTGAATCCCAAGTCCTACTCCAAGTTCAGAGACTTTGTTTCACTCCTACAGGGACCCCCAGCCTGACTGGGCAAGATGAAAAGCCAGGTTTCACTGTGCTAACTTCTGGCTGCCCTGCTGAAAGCTGTCAAGTTAAATTCAGCCAAGGCCGCTTTCTAACTACTCTCTGGAGATGAAGAAGGACCTCTGCAGAGCTGATAGCCCATAGTGCCACCACAGCAGTTTGCTAATCTTGGCCACAAGCAAAGGTGAGAGCAGAGGGCTACCCCAAGGTCTCTCATTAATGCAGTTCCAACTGCTTCACAGGCTTTTCATGCCAACGATTACAAAGCCACTTTGCACTGGGAATGAGCCTTGTTATCTTCCTCCCTCAGATGGGTAAACTGAGGCACAGCTGGAGAAGGGTAATTTTTGTTTGAGGCCATTCAGCAGTCCAGTGCCGGCACTGGCAATGAGTCCAGAGAGCTTGATGATCGCTCCACCTCCCAGTGTCTTCCCAGGCTGTCTTCACTTAACTTGATGAAAACTATCATCCTACACTTCTACTGCAGGCAAATTGCTTTTTACAAGAACACACCACCACACACCTTAGTGTCTGTGACCTGTCTTGAGAGCCTCTTTAACCCTCCCACTAGCCCTGTGCAGTGGGGAAGCATGAGGGGCTCCTTGCTTTTCTTGGAGGGGAGATGCAGCAGTACCAACCTCTCTGTCTACAGAGGGAACCTGTGCTGAGGCTGGAAGGTTTTTCTCAGTTCTGATCCAGTGTTTTACCTACACAGTCATCCCACCTCACACCACCTGTAGTGTCAGTACCATGAGCTCAGTCTCCCCAGAGTTGCTTGAGATGATTTTCCTGTAAACCAGTGTGGAACCACTAACAGCCCCCTTGTTTGACAGACTTACAGCAAAGCAGCATCCTGATTCAAGTTGTACCCTGTGTGTCACACTGGTACAGGGACTGGTATCTCATCTCCAGAGGGTATTTTTCATGCTTGGTGATGTTGTAGTGACCAACACCTACAGGATTCTGAAAGGAGAAGGTTTTGTGTGCTTCCCCATCCAGAAACAGCATGAGGACAAAACTAGGTAGTGCCTTCATGTGGAAAGCTCATGGAATTGTTTAGGTTGGAAAAGACTTTTAGGTCACTGAGTGCAACCAATAACCCAATGGTGCTAAGTCACCACTAACCCATGTCCCTCAGCATCACATCTCCATGTCTCTTAAATCCCTCCAGGGATAAGAACTCCACCACTGATGTGGGCAGCCTGTGTCAGGGCTCAACAACTCTCTTGGGGAAGAAATTTTTCCTAACATTCAGACTAAACCTCCCCCGGTGCAACCTGAGGCCTTTTTTGGCCCTCTGGATCTCCATCCTCTACCTCCACTGAAACAGAAGACTGAAGGATCTTGCTAGCACCTCAAACACTGCTGTGCTGCCTTCGAGCTTCTCTCTAGTGACTCTGTGTTCATTCATTACCCCTTCAAACCTTGTTTAAAGCTCTTTTCATGAGCCCTGCTAACTCCTGTGCAAAGGTCTTTCTCTCCTCTACAGGTTCCTGGTGGGTCCTTCCTCTCCCCTGGTTTGAGAACCTTCCTGCACACCCTAGAGTGCTCTGGGCTGTGCTAGCTCTAGAGCCACCCAACTCAGCAATTGATGCAACAGTACACAGTATCTCTTAAACAAACCAAGCCTGTGCTGCAGGGGAGGGAGGAGAAGGTACATCAATCAGTGTTAGTCTGGCCAGCTCCCTTCTCCCCATCACAACAACTTGTAAAGAGGCTGATTAGCTCTGCAGCTCCAAACATGCTCACCAGTTGCCTCCTGGTAGCTATGGTGAAGGACTGCCCTGTCACAACCTCCCTGCTGCAGTATGATCTGTCAAGTTCCCCAGCAATTATGAGGGTGTCTTCACCCTTGACCTCTTTCAAGTTGCCTGTTCCAAACTCAGTCAGAAAAAGGAGAGAAGCAATGTGGAAGCCAGCTACTCGTCCCTAGCCAAAGTGGACTATTTCAAACTGAAGCCTTCCCTGTCCACTTTGAGCCCTTCACACTTTGTTCTGGTTCTCTGTGGGGAAGCTGCTGTGATGAATACACTCTGAGAACAGGCACTAAGGGCAGGTCTCCTACCCATTCTGCCTCTGCACTGTGCTGCTGTGGCTGTCGAAGGAGAAACGGGCTTTGAAGCAGCAGAATATGACTTTCTGGGAGGATACCAGAAAAGGCAGAGGCACCTGAAAAGACTCAAAGCCACCTGCTCTCATCAGTGAAGTGCATCCACTTGCTTGCAGTTGATGTAGAGCAGAAGTAAGGTGGAGGGTTATCTGAGCATCCCTTGAAAAGGGCAAAGGCATGAGGATGCAGGCAGAGATAAAACGGTTGCTGCTGAGCCCCTGCTGCTCTGCTCACCTGCCTGTAGGCAGTGTGTGCTCAGTGGTGGGTGCTCAGCCTACTGCTATAAGCAGTGGGCACCTTCCCCCTTTATCTGGCAGGATGTTGCAATTTCATGTAATGATAGGATGAGAGGTCAAGGTTTGAAGCTGGAAAAGGACAGACTGCTGCTAGAGATCAGGAAAAAGCTTTTTAATCTGAGGGTAGGGGATCCCTGGAACAGGACGCCTACAGAGATGGTGGAGGCCGCCTTGACGATCTCAAGGGTCTTTTCCAACCTGAATGATTCTGTAATTTTTAGTTGCCTCAGAAGAGTTTCATCTTCTCCCAGAGCTGCTGATAATGGGTTGGGAATGGTCACAGAGAAGCTCAGAGCCTGACCATTCCCATGTCCTTCTCTCACAGCCATATCTGTTACCTCACCTCGTTTCCAGTGAAGAGCACGTAGGACTTTAGGTCAAATCTCTTGGCAGATGACCAGAACGGGGGTTGGCCAGAGTACACTGATCTCCCAATGGGCTTTGGATTGTAGAAGTCTGGCCCTACTGAACACTATGCAGAACAAGCCTGTTACACTACAGTATATTGGTAAAAGAGCTACACAATGTCAGAGATACATCCATCCCTCCATCCACCCATCCCCCTAAGACCTAATGTATCCCCATCCTGGGCCCCCTACTGCACCACCAGGGATGCCAGTGATACCAGCAGGTGCCAATAATGTCCCTGCTCTCACTGACTGCATCCTTTGTGCACTGGCTGAGCATGGCCCAGAAGATTCTCCCAGTGGGGCAGCTTGGGTTCCTCAGCAGGGTGCTGAAGCAACCTTTCTTCTTGTTCTCCTTCAACATCAGCTCACCCACAAAACTTTTCACAGTGGCAGCACTCAGCTTGGTGCCTCTCTGCTAGGATAAGGGAGTGGCACAAGAGGCTCAGCCATTGGTGGTCTCTCAAGCCACCCCATCCATCCTGTGCCACAAGAGCTCAGCCCTGCTCCTGCTCACAAACATCAGCCTGTTCTTTGCATGGTGCCCACAACCCACTTCTCCCCAAACATTGACGTGTGTTTTTCCCAGTATCCAAGGGAAGTCAAAGAGCAAGATCCAAATGAGGCAGATGTTGGTATAAGGCAGATCTTTCTCCTCCTCGTAGTCTCCCGAAGAAACTCTGTCTAGCTGTGAGAACCTGGGGCAACGCACCTCTAAGGCATGATGGCCACCACTGGTGGGCTTTGACCTGTCCCTAGAAAAGGTCTGGCATGGTCTGCAGCTACCTGTCTGCCACAGACCCTCATCAATGCTGCTCTGCAGGTTGTAGGTGCCAGGTCCCAGGCTGCTGCCCTGCAGGTGTGGGGGGAAAGGTGGAGGGAGCTGTGCTCAGTGGGGCCAGGGCCACCCCATCAGCCTGTTCACAAATCAAGGAGGAGGACTCACCATGGCTGCTGGCAGGGCACACTTTGCCGTACTGCTGTCCTTCAGCCCTTGTGTGTGCCGGAGTGCCTGTCCCTCTGCTTGGGGTGTGTGTAGGGGTCCCCTAGGGGGTCATATGTGCCAGGGCCAGGGAAGCAGTCCTGTGGGAGAACTGAGGTAGCCATGAGCTGCCTTGGCAAAGGGTATAGTCCTCAGCCCAGCAGGAAATGACACCTCTCTAACTCCCCTACAAAGGGCTTTTTCTCTGGAGACATCAGCCCAAAGCCAAGTGCTGCAGCTACCATCCCTGGTAGCTCTTGTGTCAGGGTACCACATACCCCATGGTCATTCCTGAATCTCTGCTCCCTTGTGTCACAGATGCCCCAGAGGCTGGAGGGCCATGTCTTCTTCAGAAAGTCCTTGATGTTGTACATCCCTGCAGTCAGCTTTTCCTTCTGCAGGAGAGTGGGGAGGGTGAGGAGCCTGCACTGCTGGCACCTAGCAAACCTGCATGGAAGGTAGGTGGAGCCCAGTTCTTACCTGGTGTCTGCGCATCTTCATTATCTCCTTGAACTGGAAGTGGCACAGCTGGCTAAACCAGGAGTCCTTCTCTGCTCTGGCCCAGCCCTCAGCTGATGACCTTCCCTGAAAGGCAGAGCCCAAGAAGTTCCATCAGCAGCACCACGACCAGATTATAAGGCTAAGCCATGGTTCTGCAGCCAGGTGATAGGGGAGATGAATGTGTGGATCTGTTGCTCCACATCCCACTCCTCCATGTTCCATTGCTGAGCACCAGGAAGGCACTGACAAACTCCAATGTGAGCAGCTTACCTCCCACATTTCCACCCTAGGGTGCTCCCAGGCTTAGTTGGGTGTCCCAGACGATGATGTGTAAAGTTTCCTCATGTAAAAAGCTTCTCCCCAGCAGGCACAAATTATGTGATAGTTGAAGAGGGCTCCACCAGTAACTCTGCATCTCCCCACACATCCAGACAAGCTTGGCCAGTGACCACCTCACCTGGCTCTCAATGTCCCTGGCAAGCACCTGCAGCCCCATGCTGGCAGCTCTGGTTGCTACAGAGATGGAGGCAGACCTTGCCATGGTAGCTGTAACCATGGCACCCAGTATTCCCATTCTGCACGGAATGTCCCCTCCTGGAAGCAGACAGAGCAGACAAACAGAAGGGTCAAGAGACAGATCTCGGTTGTAATGGAGGTTCCCAGCCTGCCTAAACCACATGTTTAGGGCTTGATCCAACCAGACCTTCACAGGGACAAATTATCTCTAACCTGATAAAAAAGGGAGTCTTAATGCACCAACCCAATGTGCCCATCCCAGTTAGTACAACAGAATTATGCTGTTGGTGTTCATGTCCTTTGTGACGCTGCATTGGCTGCCTCTGTGAGCACTAGCAGGTCTGAGCTGGGTGATCTGCACCCATAATTCTTGCAGGAGAGGCTCACCAGTCCCCTTAATGCTCATGTTAGTTCAGAACAGAGCAAGCGAGTCCTGGGAAAGCTGGGTCCTTGGTTTGGTGCAGGAAGCACAGTTTTCTGCCCAGTCACAGCTATGCCTCCCACTCCCATTTCATAGCAGAAAGGGGAAGAAGAGGCTGCCTGTCTTCACCAGGACCCTGGTGCTGCTCTGATAAGTCACCAAGTCCTCCAACACTCACTACAGAGCTAAGAGAACCCGATTATTTCAGCAGAAGGGGGGCCTCCAACCCACCTGTGTAAACCCTCCTCATACCCATGGTGTAACACATTAAGCACTGCTGGGTACTGTGCATACCTATATCAGGTGGCCCTGAACCTCAGATGAAGATACACATCCTTCTGGTTGATTTAATTATTGGGGTAGTTTATTTTCAGAGTGTTTTCTGCTCAGGAGGTGCTGTCTGAGGCATCTCAGGGTCACCTGGGAGTACCTGCACCTTGGGTAGCTGTCAGAGTGCTGCGGATGTGCAGTAATTTATATCCCCCAGTAACTTCCCAAGGGGTGAGTTTAAGAAAAACCCTACAACTATTGCTTCACTGGGATTAAAATCATTGCCATGCCGACATGCAGTTGCAGTAGCATCACCACAGGGAATGAATGTACTTGGGAAATTTAGTCAGGAGCATGAGTCAGTGCTATGGGCTCATGGACCCTACTAGCAGGGTAAGAGCATGCTCAGGGTCAGTTGGGATGTGCTGTCTCTCTGTGCTGAGATCCCAAAACCAAATTGCAAATCCTCTGCAGGATGGAGAGGGGTTCAGCTGCTGAATGACTACTCTTCCCCAGTGCTGTTCTGGTGCTAGCTGGGGATGTTGCTGGAAAGGAAAGGAACATTTCTCCCCAAGTCTCCTTTTCTCCAGGCTAAACATTCCGGCTCCCTCAGCCTCTCTTCATAAGACTTCAGTGAAAGGCTGCAGGGACAGCAGGACCTTTACTAGGCTCCCCCACAGATGGAAAAAATAAGGATCACAGACATGCTTTCAGGCGCATAACCCTTGAGCTCAGCCCTACATCCAATCTGTCTATTGATTTAATAGGAGATAGCAGGTTTCCCGACAGACTAATGTCTCTTTTAAAGCCTGAAACCCTCCTGGTTAAAACACACCTCCCCAGAAAATCAATCCAAGATGCTTTTGTCCCTTTGATCAGCGCAGCAGGCAATAAATCACTATTGGAAATGTCTGCCATAGAAACAACGAAAGACAACCCTCTCTTCCTGAACTGCCTGGTGAAAACCTTCCATCTCGCTGAGCAAAAGAGAGATGAACTAAAGGATGTGTAGTATGGCACTGGAAGTCTACTGGCAGGTATACTGCAAGCAGGTCCCTTTCTTACAGCAACTTCTCCTTCAAGACAGCACTTGCACTGTTCATATGCAGTGAGAAACATGTGGGAAGAGGCAGCCGCCTGACAAAACCGGTTAAGGCTGGTCTGGGAGTGAAGTTGCTACTCTAAATGCAGGCCAGATTCTGGCTCTGGCACTGAAGTGCTCAGGGAGCCTTCAGGTACCTCTGGGCGACAATTTATGGAATGCCAAGTCACCTGGCATTACTTTAATGCTCTTAAATCACTCAGGAGCATAAAAAATCTGCCCTGTAATCCCTTGGTTTTACCCATTTCCATCCCCTTGTGAACAGTAGTGCCCATTATTATTTCCCAGTTTAGAAGAATCATGAAGTTTTCTTCAAACCTCATTTTAAATGACTCACTCTTCTTTCTGTGTTGTTAAACAAGATTCCTTGGCTTCTCATAAAATGAGGCTCAGAGAAGTTAAATCCTCTCATCTAGTGGAGTACTTTAATGATGAGTACTTTGACAAAGGGAAATGGCCTCAAGTTAGATCAGGGGAGGTTTAGATTGGATCTTAGGAAGAAGTTCTTTCCTGAGAGAGCAGTTGAGCACTGGAACAGGCTGCCTAGGGAGGTGGTGGAGTCCTCACCCCAGAGGTGTTTAAAAAAACAAGTAGCTAGAGCACTAGAGGCCATGGTCTAGGGGTTGGGGAGATGTTGGGATGAGGGCTGGACTTGATAATCCTAAAGGTTCTTTCCAGACATGATGATTCTGTGATTTAACATGTGCTTACAACTGCTCTTCAGAGATCTGTAACCTCCTTTGAGCTGGAGGCAGGAGGCTGATGTGTGGCAGGTAGAGATGGTTTCAGGGTGCCAGCTGATGTCTGTCTGTCAGGTGAGGCTGGAGAAGTCTGCAATGATGTAAGGCAAAGGCTTCTGAAGTCTCAGCCCTTTTTCAGGCATGTTCCACTTGCAAGTGGTTCAACCTTGGGACACATTGGGGCATTCTGCCCCCAGGTCCTGAGGGTGGAAGGGGGAGCAGGTGGGTTGGGTGCTTTCAAGGACCTCATGAGAAGAACGTCTCAAGGACTTGGAGAAGGCTCTGGCCAGACCTTGTTGTAGCCTTTCAGTACTTAAAAGCAGAAAATAAGAAAGATGGGAACAAAGTTTACAGCAAGGCCTGCTGCAATGGGACAAGGGGTAATGGGCTTCAACTACAAGAGGGGAGATTTAGACTAGATAGAAGGAAGACATTTTTGACACTGACGGTGGTGAGACCCTGTCCCAGGTTGTCGTAAGAGGGGCAGGAAGCCCCATTCCTGCATACATCCTAGGTCAGGTTGAACCTTGGGGCTCTGGACAGCCTGCTCGAGTTGTCTATGTCCCTGCCCACTGCAGGGGATTGGACTGTTTGACCTTGAAAAGCCCCTTTCAACCCAACCTCTTCCGACCGTTGCTCCTGCTGCAGGTTGCGCCGCCCGTTCAGCAGGGGGCGCCCGCCCGCCGCTAGCTGGTGGAACCAGAGTGCTCCTCCTCTTCGCGCCAGAGGGGAACCCCTTCCTATCCCCTTCCCCCCACCGGCTTCCGCTCGAGCTTTCCCCACGTGACATGGGCTGTAGCTTCTACTGGTTGTGCTGGCGGAGCGGCCTGCGCGTCGTCGTGAGCGTGTGCGCGTGTCCGTCCCCTCTTCCGCCCCGGTGTCCCATAGTTCGTTCTTTGTCCGGGTCTGCTCGCCTCAGCCATGGAGGCCCTGCTGGGGCGCTGCTGCCGGCTCCCGGCACAGGCCGCCCGCGACTGCAGGGCCCGTCACAGCACCTCCGGCAAGGCCCGGCGGGTGCTGCTCTCGCAGCTCTTCCAGCCCCTCAACCTGCAGGGCGAGGCCGGGGTGGAGGGGCGGGCGGTGGAGCAGCCCTCTTGCCGCAGCCACAGGCTGATGCTGCAGGCCGGGCTCATCCAGCCCTGCAGCCCTGGCTGCTTCGCCTACATGCCGCCTGCCGTGCGTGCTCTGGAGAAACTCGTCAGGGCCATGGACCAGGAGATGCAGGCAGTGGGTGGACAGAAGCTCAATTTGCCTAGCCTGTGCTCAGCTGAGCCGTGGCGAGCCAGCGGGCGCTGGGATCGCATGGGGCCGGAGCTGTTTCGCCTGGCAGACCGGCACGGCAAGGACTATTGCCTGGGCCCCACTCACGAGGAGGCCATCACCGAGCTGGTGGCCGCTCATAGCAACCTGACCTACAAGCAGCTGCCACTGCGCCTCTATCAGGTAACGAGGAAGTTTCGGGATGAGCCGAAGCCTCGTTTTGGCCTGCTGCGCAGCCGCGAGTTCTACATGAAAGACATGTACACCTTTGACGCCTCCCAAGAGGCAGCTCAGCATACGTATGACCTCATGTGCGACGCATACTGCAGCCTCTTCAACCGCCTGGGCCTTCCCTTTGTTAAGGTTCAGGCGGCCACGGGCAACATCGGTGGCACCATGTCGCATGAGTTCCAGCTGCCAGCAGACATCGGTGAGGACAGATTGCGGCTGTGCCCTCAGGGACATTTTGCAGCCAATGTGGAAACGTTAAACAGGGAGCAAACGTCTTGCCCTACATGTGGAGAAAAACTCACCCAAACCAGAGGGATTGAAGTGGGGCACACGTTTTATCTGGGCACGAAGTACTCCTCTGTCTCCAACGCAGTCTTCTACTCCCCTGAGAACAAACCCCAACTGGCAGAAATGGGGTGCTATGGCCTGGGCGTTACTCGCATCCTGGCAGCCTCCATCGAGGTGCTCTCTACAGACGACAGCATCCGCTGGCCGAACCTCATTGCGCCCTACCAGCTCTGCCTCATTCCCCCCAAGAAAGGCAGCAAGGAGGAGGAGCAGGAGGGAGCAGCGCAGCTGGAGCGGGTCTATGATAACTTGGCTGAAGCGCTTCCTCACCTCACGGGCGACTTGGTGCTGGATGACAGGACACAGCTGACCATAGGCAAAAGACTAAAGGATGCCAACAAGCTGGGTTACCCCTATGTGGTCATAGCTGGGAAGAGGGTTTGCGAAGACCCCCCGGTATTTGAGGTCTGGAGTCAGAACACAGGCGAGGTTTTGTTCCTCACCAGGGAGGGGGTCATTGAGCTGCTGAGTAAAGTGCAAGTTCCTTAAACTCCCCATCTCTGAATCATGATTGCTGCACAAAGTTAGTCTGGACAGCCCTTGTTCCTTTTCAAGGCTGTGCAGGATGTTGACAGCTCTGGGTGAGTAGAGCTTAGTCCAGCTTATGGTAGAACTGGCCACAGTGTCTTGCAGCTGCTGCTGAGGATAAGCTGGGGTTAGCCCACCTTTCTGTGTGGGGCTGGGGCTGTGTTCCCCTGTGGCTGCAGGTCCCTGTGACCTGCTTTTACTGGAGTGCATAGCCTTGTGTGGTAGGGTTGCCCCCTCACTGCCTGGCCATGACAGACACAGCTTCTGTCAAGCATATACAACAGCAGAGGCTGCAGGAATGAGGATCAAGAGGGCTTCCCTTACCCTTTACAGGTGCTAGGCTCTTCAAATGAGGGACTTAAGGAGAGGAAGGAAAGTGATTTGGAAGGCACAAACACCCTGTTTGCAGGTCAGTCCAGCAAATGAGACATCAAGAATCTGCTGGGCATGGGTTGTGTCAGGAATGCAAAAAAACCCCATAAATTAACAGGAATTGTGATATTTGGGGATCTGCAAAGCCTGGGGGTAAAAATGTCCGGGCCATGTTTTTGTTAATCACAGAATGGCTGAGGTTGGAAGGGACCTCAGAGATCATCCAGTTCCACCATCCTGCCATGGGCAGAAGCACCTCTGACCAGACCAGGCTGCCCAGAGCCCCATCCAATGTGGCCTGGAACACTTCCAGGGATGGAGCAGCCACAAACAACCCTATTCCAGGGCCTCAGCACCCTCACAGAGCGATCTTCCTAAGAGCTAACCTAAATCTCCCCTCTTTCAGCTTGTAATCATCCCTCTTGTTCTGTCACTTGAGTCCCTCGTAAAAAGTCCCTCTCCAGCTTTCCTGTAGCCCCTTTAGGTACTGGAAGGCTGCTGTGAAGATCCCCGCTGGAGTCTTCTCCAGGCTGAACAGTCCCGACTCCCTCAGTCTCTCCTCATAACAGAGGGTCTCCAGCCCTCTGATCATCCTCCTGGTCCTCCTCAGTTGGCCACAGTCATCGTGTCCGGGCGGGCGGTGACATCCTGCTCCAAGACCCAGGGGGGTTCGCCAAGCAGGAGCAGCAGACCCTACAGACCCCATAGCAGGGGCCGCCTAACCCCAGGCCTGGGTAGCTGAGGGGACCGGCGCTGAGACGGGGGGG
Organism: Upupa epops; assembly: GCA_013397515.1. Classification (NCBI taxonomy): domain Eukaryota; kingdom Metazoa; phylum Chordata; class Aves; order Bucerotiformes; family Upupidae; genus Upupa; species Upupa epops. The sequence continues at coordinate 428,567 of VZRI01007403.1, forward strand.
TCAGACGGGGAGAGGGGGTGAGGGGCGGTCCCGGAGAGGGAAGGGGCGGTCGGAGTGGGGGAAGGGGCGGCCCCAGAGAGGGAAGGGACGGTCTGAGCGGCAAAATGGCGGAGCCAGGTGCTGAGGGATGCGGGTTGGAGGCCAGTTCGGGGGGGAGCGGGCGTTACCGCGGTGCCTTTCACCCCGACACGTGGGAGCAGGTGAGGCGGCGGGGCTGGGACGGGGGTGTGGGACGGGTGGCGCTCAGCCCAGTGCTGAGGCCCGTGCGCGTCCCCACAGGAGCTGGAAGCCATCCCCATGTTCATGAAGCGGTGCCCGGCTGAGATCGATGCGGCGCGGCAGCCCGAGCTGGCCTGTCTGCAGTCCCTGCTCTTCGACGAGGAGCAGGAGCCCGCAGGTGGGCAGTGGGGCTTGGGGAGGGTCGGGTCTGTCGGTCTGTCTGTCCCGTGCTCAGGCCCTGTGTGTCTCACCCGCATGACCCGCAGAGCTGGCCCGGCTATACAAGAACGAAGGGAACGAGTATTTCAGAGAGAAGGACTACAGCAGGGCTGTCATCGCCTACTCTGAGGGGCTCAAGAAGAAGTGTGAGGACCCCGAGCTGGGCGCTGTTCTGTACGCAAACCGGGGAGCTGCACACTTCCACATGGGTAAGGAAATGTGCCACAGCCTGTCCTGGGCTTTTCGTCCCCATTTTGTTTTGTTTTGTTTTTTTTTTTTTTTTTACTGTGTGATACAGAAGCTACACAGTAAATATCTTATTCATGAGAAAAAGAGGCCTTGAACCCTGAGGGCATGACTCGTTTCGGAGTATGGTTGCACATGCAACTTGTGCTTTGTCCATTGCAACTGTCACTGCCGCAACAACCCCTTGCAATGCTGTAGGCTTGGAGAGGCTGGAGAGCTGTCTGGCAGAAAGAGACTCGGGGGTTCTAATCGACAGGCAATGGAGTATAAGCCAGCAGTGTGCCCAGGTGGCCAAGAAAGCCAGTGACATCCTGACTTGTATTAGAAATAGTGTAGCCAGCAGGAGCAGGCAAGGAGATGATTGTTCCCCTGTGTTTGGCACTAGTGAGGCCACATCTTGAGGACTGTGTTGAGTTTTGGGCCCCTCAATACAGGAGAGATATCAAGGTGCTGGAGCTGGTGCAGAGAAGGGCAACAAAACTGGTGAAGAGCTTGGAGACTAAATCTTAAGAGGAGTGATTGAAAGGCCTGGGGCTCTTTAGTTTGAAGAAGAGGAGGCTGAGAGGAGACCTCATCACTCTACTGCTACCTGAAAGGATGTTGAGAGGCTGCTGCTAGTCTCTTCTCACAAGCAGTAAAGTGATAGAGCAGGAGGGAGTGGCTTCAAACTACAATGGGGGAGGGTTAGACTGGGCATTTGGAAAGTTCTTTTTCACATCAAGAGTGATCAGACACTGGAATAGGCTGCCCAGGGAGGGGGTTGAGTCACCATCTCTGGAGGTGTTTAAGGATCCTTTAGATGTGGTGTTGAGGGATCTGGTTTAAGGGTAGGGTTAATGGTTTGAATTGATCTCAAGGGTCTTTTCCAACCTGAATGAATGTGTGATTATCTGCTGCTTTAGGTTACAGGAAGCCCTTCCCTGTGAGGGTGCTGAGGCACTAGAACAGGTTGACCAAGGAGGCTGTGTGCCCTGGCCCTGGAACTCAGGGTCAGGTTAGATGAGTCTGCGGGCAACCTGGTCTAAGTCTGAGCTGCCTGTAGCAAGGAGGTTGGAATTAGAGTATCTTAAATGTCCTTTCCAATTCAAACCATGCTGTGATTCTGGGCATAACCAGGAGAGGGCGAAGCCACTGGCTGTTAACGCTGAACAGATTCACAGGGTGATTGAACAACAGGGGGTTGCCCTGATTTCAGAAGTATGTTGAAGCAGCTCATTCTATCACACTTTCTTGGTCGTGTTTTCCTCAAGCTACCACCCATCCCACCAGTAACATCTGCATAGCATGGTAGGTGTTCTTGGCCTTTCAATGCCGATGTGCGTTGCAGCTGGGAGATGGTTTGCTCAGTCATGTTGCTTCTCTCTTATGCGATAGATTAATTTCCTTTCACTTCTTGCTGTTACTTTGCTCTTTGTCCCAGTAGTTGCCTCACAGTGATTGTAGAAAGGGTGAATTCCAGAGCCTCTGCATAAGCTATTTTATTACCTCGGGATCTAATTTGGCTTAACATATAAAAGATTTTCGTGTTTTTAGGTAACTATCGTTCTGCTCTCAATGATGCCATCCAAGCGAAAAAGCTGAAACCCACTCATCTCAAAGCACTCATCAGAGGTAAGAGTTAAAGCAAGGGTTAACTGCATGGAACACAAGGAATATTGTTTCTAAACATCATCTTATGTGTTTATAAAGCTGTTACAAGTGCTGGAACAGGCTAGATGTTGCTGCTGTGTTTCTGTGCATTGAGTAACTGTTTATAAACCTTAAGTTACTTGGAGTGAGCATCATACTTTGTTTCTGAACAGCTTTCATTTCAAAAAAGTAAAATTGTTACTGGACGAGAAGTTTCCCTAGTTTCATCTTGTCAGTCCTCCCCAAAACAGAGCTCTTTAGAGCTGTAGATACTGGGTTTTGCTTTAGATATTCAGTCAAAACACTGTCTTTTTGCTGTTCAGCCTGTATATCTGTCAGAGAGGCATTAGATCTGCTTCTGCAGAGCACAGATTCACTTCTGCTGTGTGTTTGGATCTGCAATATTTTCTCCACCATTTGTCACTCCATGGAAATGGCTACTTTACTTGAGACAAAATGCTGATACGTTAGTTATATTGGTAAAAGTTTGCTTTCAGCAAACATTTCTACTCTGACTATCGTGATTTCTGTGACTAGTGAGCAAATAAGAACTGCTGAAATATTTCAAATTGCCTTCACAGCTGACCTGCAGGAAGCCTGCAACTGAATATGATGCCACAAGACAACAGAGTGTTTTGCTGTCTAGGCATCCTGATAGGATAGGGCTGATAACTGTTGTTTGTTGTCACCACCACTGGCTGTAATAGTTTTGTACTGACTCCAATTCTAGAAACTTAAACCTGTCATCCTTCCAGGAGCTCTCTGTCACATGGAGCTAAAGAATTTCTCTGAAGCAATAGCGTGGTGTGAAGAGGGCTTGCAAATAGATTCAAAAGAGAAAAAGCTTGTGGAAATCAGAGCTAAAGCTGACAAATTAAAGGTAAATATTAAGGCAGTTTGGTGTCTATGATGCTTGCTGTCTGCTTGGTGTCAAGAAGCACTTCGGGATCCATGGTTAAAGAGTGCTCAGTACAAGTTTCTGTGTGGTATATAACATCCCCAAACAGAATTGAGTGGTGGTTCTATGAAGCAGGTGTTTAGCTGTGCAAGGGAATCAGCCAGAGAGGACCCTTCTGGGGATCTGAACTTATTTCTCTGCTCATTGATAGCGTAAAGCAAGGCTAGGTGTTGACTTGCTGTGTGTGACCACAGTGCAACCTTTTCTTCTGTTTAGCGAGCTGAGGAGCGGGATGCAAGGAAAGCAAAGGTGATGGAGAAGAAAGAGCAGCATCAGAAGGAAGTCTTGCTTGCAGCAATAAAGGTGGGTAAGTGAGTGGTTTGGATTTGTGTGATTTGATTTTTCTGTTTTTTGGCTTTTTTAAGAGATCTCTCATTTGTCCCCAAGAAAAACAAGGTGTTCCGTAAGATGTTCTCATATGCAAACTCTTATATGCTAGAATGAAAGAACAGAAATAGAAAACTGAGCCAAAAGCCTTCTTGCAGGTTATCTGTGTGGCTCTGGCCCCATCTCCCAGACCTGTTTCCGTGTCTCAGGTAACAGTAAAGCAGAATTCAAACTCACTGTTAGGAAATGTACTGAGCACCTAAGAGAGTGCACCAGCTGCTGGGCTATGGCATCACACTGCCAAAAGGAAACTTTGCTGTGTTTTGCTGCTGATGGGTTTTGCTTCAGTGGAAGGATAAAGATAACCATCTAGCAGGATGCAGGAGAAAATCAGTCCTGGATCTTCTCCTTCCTCAGCAAATGTTTTGGGCTGTGCTAAAATATTTGTGTCTGTGACATAAAAATCTGATCTCCTGTTCTGTAGTTGTCTTTCCAAAGAGAAGAGGGACCTTCCTTCAGTTCTCTGAGAGAAAACTACAGTTTCTTAGGAGTTGGTGCATGAGGCAGACTGAAATCATGCCTGCCAGGTCCCACAGAACAGCATTTCAGATGCATCCTTTTCTTCATGTTTTCTCAGGCTCTTATTTGAGCCTGCAGCCTCCTGTGGATTCCTGCCTCGTCATCATTTTATGAGGAGGCTGGGTGTCTAGTTGTGATTCTGGGTTTTACTGGGAAGACCACTCACCTAAATCTAACTGTAGGGAAGCTTTTCAGTTCAAGAGCTGTCTCTCGTTAATAAGAGAGTTGCAGTTTGCCCTTTTACTGACAGCTGATTCATAGAATGGTTCAGGTTGGAAGGGACCTTAAAGATCATCTAGTTCCAGCCGCCTCTACCATGAGCAGAGACACCCCCAGCATTAGACCAGGGTGCTCAAGGCCCCATCCCGTCGGCCTTGAACACTTCCAGGGAGGGGGCAGCCACAACCTCCTTGGGCAATCTATTCTAGTGCCTCACCACCGTCATTGTGAAGAGCTTCCTTCTAGCTTCCAGTCTAAACCTCCCCTCTTCTAGATTGAAATCATTAACCCTGTTCCTACCACTACAAGCCCTTGTAAACATCCCCTTCCCAGCTTTCCTGTAGCCCCCTTCAGGTACTCGAAGGCTGCTCTAAGATCTCCCTAGAGTCTTCTCCAGGCTGAAAAGCCCCAACTCTGTCAGCCTGTCTCCATAGGAGAGCTGCTCCAGCTCTCCAATGATCCTCATGGCCCTCCTCTGGACGTGGTCCAACAGTTCAATATCCTTCCTGTGTTGGGGGCTCCAGAACAGGACACACTACTTCAGGTGAGGTCTCACGAGAGCAGAATAGAGGGAGAAGATGACCTCCCTCGACCTACTGGTCACACTTCTCTTGATGCAGCTCAGGATGCAGTTGATTTTCTGGGCTGCAAGTGAATATTGCCAGCACCCCCAAGTCCTTCTCCTCAAGGCTGCTTTCAATCTGTTCCACATCCAGCCTGTATTTGTGCCTGGAATTGCCTTGACCCAGATGCAGGGCCTTGCCCTTGGCCTTGTTGAATCTCATGAGGTTGGCACTGGCCCACCTCTCAAGCCTGTACAGGTCCCTCTGGATGCCCTCCCTTCCCTCCAGCGTGTCCACCACATCACACAGCTTGGTGTCAACAGTGAACTTGATGAGGGTGCACTCATTGCCACTGTCCATATCACCAACAAAGATGTTAAACAGCACTGGCTCCAGTACTGACCCTTGATGTTTTGCTCTTATTCTTCCCACTGTATCTATTTGGCTTTTGATGAAGGTTGGATTTTATTTTCTTCCTGTTATCCAGGAAAGAAATATCCAGCTGGTTCTTGAGTCTTCGAATGGAGAAGAGGAAATAGCAGATGGTCTGGCTGAGATATCCTTAGATGGGTTCCACTCTGACAATGCAACAGGGGCCAGGGTGCACTTGGATGCTGATGGCAACCTAAACTGGCCTGTCCTTTTTTTATACCCTGAGCATGAGCAGACAGACTTCATTGCAGCTTTTCATGAGAACTCCAGGTAATGCACTGTCAGCAGTGTTCCTGCATAGAGGAGATGCTTTAGTAGATGAGAACAGACAGCGAGTGAAATGCTGCCATGCTATGGAAACAGCTCCCACCAGACTGGATGGAGCCTTGAGCAACCTGGTCTAGTGGGAGGTGTCCCTGCTCATGGCAGGGGAATTGGAACCAGACAATCTTTAAGGTCCCTTCCAAACTGAACCGTTCTAGGAATCTATGAATCACTTAGCTGACCCTGCTTTTGAGCAGGAGATACACTAGATGACCTCATGAGGTCTTTTCCAACCTGAATTATTCCAGGATTTGCAAATGCAGCTTTAAAATATAATGGCCGAAAATCTATGAGGACCTAAAAGATGAGGCTGCAGGAACGTCATATCTCATCAGCGTGATTGAAGGGCCTTGCAGTGCCAGCTTAGGCCAGTGGCCAGTAATACCAGTCACCCATCCCACACATGGCTCCCAGAGGTTTACTAATGAGCTGTTGTGAAGTCCTAAAAACATGGGATCTCAAAGAAAGGATTAGATTTTAAAATTATATAAAGTTTCTGAAAGGAACCTTTTGTAACCACCAGCAGTCCAGTAGTTTCACAGAATTATTGAGGCTGGAAAAGCCCTCTGTCATCCAGCCCAGCCCATGATCTGACATCACCATGTCAGCCAGACCAGGGCACTAAGGGCCACAGTCAGCCTGTCCTTCAACACCTCCAGGGTTGGGGACTCCGCCACCTCCCCAAGCAGTCTACTCCAGGGCTTCCTAACATCCAATTTTAACCCTACCTGGTGCAGCTTCAGGCCCTGCTTTCTTGTCCTGGCACTGGTTGCCTGGAAGAAGACCCCGACCCCCACCTGTCTACAACTTCCCTTCAGGTAGTTGTAGAGAGGGAGAAGGTCCCCCTTGAGTTGCCTCTTCTCCAGGCTAAACAACCATGGATCTCTCAGACTCTCTTCATAAGACTTTCCCTCCAGTCCCTTCCCCAGCCTCATTGCTCTTCTGGACCTGCTCCAGCCCCTCAATCTCTTCCTTGAAGTGAGGAGCCCAGAACTGCCCCCAGTATTCAAGGGGAGGCCTCACCAGTGCCCAGTACAGGGGCACAATTTTATGCCTAGTCCTGCTGGCCACACTACTGCTGATCCAAGCCAGGATGCCATTGGCCTTTTGTGCCACATGGGCATTTTGCTGGCTCCTGTTCAGCAGATTGTCGAGCAGTACTTGAAGGTCCCTCTGTTCCAGGCTGCTCTCCAGTCACTCATCCCCCAGTCTATAGCTCTGCAGGGGGTTACTGTGAGCAAAATATAGAACCCTGCACTTGATCCTGTTAAACCTCATCCTGTTGGCCTCTGCCTGCTGACCCAGCCTGTCCAGCAGGTTCTGCAGCATCTTCCTCCCCTCCAGCAGCTCAGCGCTCCTTCCCAGCTTGGTGACATCCGCAAATTTTGTAAGGGTAGATTGAAGCCCCTCATCCAGGTCATCAATAAAGATGTTGAACAGAACTGGGCCCAGCAGTGATCCCTGGGGGATACCACTGCTTATTGGACACCAACTGGGTGGGGCACCATTCACAACCGCCCTCTGTGCCTGGTCATCCAGCCAGTTTTAAACCCAGTGGAGGGTGCATCCATCCAAGGCATGGGCTGTCAGCTTTTCCAGGAGGATGCTGTGGGAGACCGTGTCAAAGGCTTTGCTGAGGTCTAGGGATTACAGCAAGCATGACAAGTGTTGCAGAGCTGCTAGACTCAGCCAAGTTAAAATCAGAGCATAAGCAGGGAAGTTCTGTACAGTTGTGTTTGTTTTTTCATGACCAAAGGAAGTGAAGATGGGAAGAAACCAGCCACCAACACTCCTGAAGTACCCAAACAAACAAGTCTCTGGCACACAAACATGTTCCCAGCACTCTGATTTAACTAAGTGTGGTGCTAGTGGGACCACTCAGAAGGAAAATCAATCTTGGGCAAAGTGCAGGGTGTTGTTTTGACATCTTTTTTAGTATGTAAGCAAAACGTTAAGAACAATCTGCTGTTGCACTGCTTAGGTTTGTAGCCAATAACATGAGGTGCAACCAGGGACTTGGGAAGGTGCTGAGTTTGAAGGGAAGAAGCTATTAGTGATCTAAATTGACTTTGAAGTCTGGCAGCTAATTTGTGAGCATGTTTTTACTATCATTCAAATGAAACTACAGATGACTGAGGCTGAATGTTTCATCTCAGCTAACCAAGTGTATTTTGGCTTTTAGATTTATTGATCACTTAATGGTGATGTTTGCCGAGTTACCTCCTTGGGATTTAGAAAGGAAATACCTTCCCAGCAATCTTGAGGTGAGAAGTCTTGACTTTATTTCAAATTTGTTGTTGTGTGGGTTTTCTCTGGAGTGAGATAATAGCCAGGTTTGAGTTCATGAAAGCAGTGACATAATTTCCTGTTTATCCAGCGTAGATGTGAAACAAGGATCTGGAGAGCTACGTTCACTTAGAAACTCTAACACTTTCCAGATGTGCTGATGTGCACACAGGATTCATTCATGCAGATCCTTCAGCCTTTTGATAGAAGGTGTTTACAGATACTGCTGAGATTCCCATCTTTTTATAACATGATGAATCACATAATTATTGAGGCTGGAAAAGACCTCTGAGTATATCCAGCCCAGCCCATGACCTAACCACCACATCAGCCTGAGCAGAGCACTAGGTGCCATGTCCAGTCATTTCTTAAACACCTTCAAGGTTGGGGACTCAACCACCTCCCTGGGCAGTCCATTCCAATGTCTGGTCACCCTTTCTGTGCAGAAGGGCTTCATAACATCTAATGTAACCCTCTCCTGGCCCAGCTTCAGGCTGTGCTCTATCCCATCACTAGTTGTCTGGGAGAAGAGCCCAACCTCCACCTGTCTACAACTTCTCTTCAAATAGTTATAGAGGAATTATAAGGTCCCCCCAGATTTAGACCATCAGACTGCCTGAGTTTTTTTAACTGTTGTGTGAAGTTGCTCAATACAAATGAGAGAATGTTGTTTTAAAAATGGGTTCTTGCCACAGCTGGCACTTAGAGTGGCTAAGGTTGGAAGCAACCTTAGACAGCTATACCTACCACCATGCTACTTGAGGTACTTAATCCCAGTGGGACAGTCTGCATCTAGTAAGACTTAGCAAAAGTGGGATGTAAGTTGGTTGTGGTGACAGCAGATTTGGAGATTTTCTCAGCAATTGTGCAGGGAAGGGTACGTATGCTTAGTTTTAGTTTTCCATCTTGGTGTCATGTGTGCCAGGTGACAGCACAGCCCTCGGTGCCCTGAGCAGGCAAGTCCCAAAGGACAGTAGCTGTGTACTTGACCAGATCAAATCCTGGGATGCTTGCTCTGTATGTCCAGTCCAAGACAGTTGCTGTATTCAAGTCTCTTAAATTTAGTCCTGTTTTCTTCAAAGATCACAGAATCACAGACTATCCAATTCCCTTGCCACAGTACGATCCCCTAGATCCAGTCACACAACAACATGTCCAGGTGGGTTTTAAACGTCTCCAGGGAAGGAGACTCCACAACCTCCCTGGGCAGCCCCTTCCAATGTTCTTTCACTTTCACTAGGAAGAAGTTTCTTCTCATCATTATATGGAACCTCTGACACGCATTGTCCCTTGTCCTATCATTGGATGACACTGAGCAGAGCCTAGTTTCTTCCTCCTGACACCTTCCCTTTCCATGTTTGTAAATGTTAATGAGGTCACCGTTCAGTCTCTTTTTTTCCCAAGCTAAAGAGACACAGCTCCCTCAACCTTTCCTCATCATGGAGATGCTCCACGCCCTTCATCATCTTCATGGCTCTGCGCTGGACTCTCTCAAGCAGCTCTTTTTAAACTCTACTCAGTGTAGCTCATAGCACTGCTGCATTTTACCTGTTAAAAAGAAGCTTGTAGACTTGGGTTGCTTCTCTAAAGCTCAAGAACGTCCAGTGTGTTTTGCCTTCCCATTGCTGCTGTCATAAGTCTAAACTGGTTTGTACAAGGAAGATGGAGAATTTACACAACAGTTTTTGCATTGCTGACACAGTTAGGCCAAGCGACAGAAGACAATCAATCTTTAATTGATCAATATGTGGTGTGCCACTCCTAGACTTTGAACAGCACCGTTCTTACCTTCCACATTCCTTGTGAATTAATAACCTTCCAAATATTTTTTCAGCTCTATTTTGAAGATGAGGAGCGAGCAGAAATGCACCAGGTGAACCCAGAACAGACATTGCTACAGCTGCTGCAGCATCAAAGGTGAGGGTGCATTTGCCAGAAGGCAACAAAAGCTTTGGAGGGCAGTTTGTTTTCTGGTTTAGCACTCTCAAATCTTGAAGGTTTAAAGCAGGTGGATTTTGCTTCTAGCCCTGGCCACTTTACGTACTATATTTCAAAAAAAATTAAGCAACTCTTTCCATGACTGGGAGGGGATTTGGGCCACATACAAGCAGCAGCATGAAAGGGCTGTTGCAGGTCCCATCTACGCAGTACTACCTTAACAAAAAAAGGCAGTAGCTTATAAACAGATTGTGTTGAAGGTTAACAATGCTCTCATTGTTAGTAATGCTGTGGGAGCAGCACCCAACACAGCACGCAGTACAGCTTTGCTCTGAAACGGACTTTAAAGCATGGAGCGGTTACTGAGAGGGAAGAATTTACTGTTTGTGAAGCCAGGAAGCTGCTGTAAAGCCTGTGCTATTAACTCGCACCATCTTGCAGCTGGTGGGATAGAGCCTGCAGCACAGCACCAGTAACTTGGTCTGTCACAGTGGGAACAGTGCTCTGGGTCCACTGCTGCAGGTTCTGCCTGAACTGTCATACTATAAAACTCAGCAGCATGCATGAGCCCTCAGATTTCAGGCTTTGAGGGCAGTTGCGAAAGAAACCTCCTCTCAGAGGGTGAATAACAGCCGTTCTAATTAGACGGAGCTGTTGGGAAAAGAGTTGGTTCACAAAACGCTCCTTCTCAGATGTATGTAGCCCTGGCTTTGAGAGGGCTCTGCTAATCAGAAAAAAGCTTTGGGGAGTTCAGTTCAAGCTGAGTGGAAGCCACTCAGTGTGCATGACGCTCAGCCAGCTACAAGGGAGCCAAAGGATGTCTTTTAATCTTTGCAGGTATTTTGTGAAGGCTGGGACTCCAACTGTCCTAGCGTTTGTAAAGCGTTCTCCTTTCTCTAAGAATTATTTCTCTGGCAAGAAGGTGCATCAGCTACAATAAGTGCGGGTGAAATGAGGAATCCAGCGCAAGAGGCTGCTGTTTGTTATGCCTGTGATCTTCTGCTCGAACAGAAACACCTTATGTGCTTCAGGAGAGAAAAGAGCTTGGCACCTGGAAAACCTTCCAGGAAAGAGGCACAGGAGAAGGAAGGGCTTAACAAGAGGGGATTATTTGTCTAAAAAGAGTCCAGCTGGCTTGCAGAAGGTCTCTTCTGTGATAGGCTGCATGTTGTTCTGAAATAACCCTGACACTGTGCCAAACACTGGCTGCAATTGGAGCAACAGCAGCTGGGAATGTACTTAGTTACCTGTGAGGAATGGCTGATTGCCTCAGATGGGTGGGTTGGAGCTGCTGGGATTTAACAGCGGTGGTCAGGAAGATTCCTGCCTATGGCAACAAGGTGGATACAGGCAGATTTCTGCCTGGAATGGAGAATCTGGTGGGTTTTCACCACTTGGCCCTGCTGCTGCTGGCTGAGGGGAAGCCCAAGGTCTGTGTTCAAAGCCATGTTTTACCAACCCTCTTGCAGACTGACTTCTGCTTTGTAAATGAGACAATCAGTGTTCTCTCCTCCTGAAACACAGGAGAACGACAAAGAGTAATTCTAAACCCAAACATAACCTCAGCCCCTGCTCTAATTGATGCAGCAAACATACAGGAGTCTTCTCTGTTAGCTTTCAGCTTTTAATTAAAAGTAATTCCAAAGCTCTTTTTTGTCTGCCACTGCAGAGACCCATTACAGTTTTAGACAGCCAGTGTGCAGAGCCTTAAAAAGCTGTTCAGCCATAACCCTCCCACTTAGGTCATGGAGGATTTTTCTCATTCCAGAGCTGGGCTCAGGCAGCTCTAAAGCATTTCCATTTTGCTGTTCCTGAATTCCTGCACCCTGCAGCAATACAGTTAGACGCTTCTCCAGCTAGGGATGATGGAATTTAATCTCCAAAGCTCAGATACTTTACAGCAAGGCAGGAGGATGGTCCCTTTTTCTAACAGTGTCCCTCACCTCATGCTGTCCTCCTCACAGGGCAGGGAGCTGGGCAGCCAAGTGGTACAAGCTCAAGCCATTGCAGGCAGTGCAGCAGAAATTGCAGAGGGAGGACAGAGTGCGGTAGAGGGTGAACTGCTGTGACAGCTGTCTGTAGCTAGGGTTGGATGCACGCAGCTCCTTGTGGGATTTGCTGGTGACCAGCCCGACCTCCTGGCCCAAGCTGTGGCTGCGCTTGATGAGGTGCATGTCTGCCATGATGTTGGAGGTGACCTGCCCGAACCACTGCGTGTTCAGCACAGAAGCAGTGACACAAATGAAGAAGATGATGATCTACAGGGGAGCAAAGGCCACCATGAACATCTCTCAGGGATTACATTTCTCCCCCAGGCCCTCTTACAACAAAAGACTGCAATCTGGATGCTCACAGGGTTTGTTTAACCAGAGCGATGTGTAGACCTCAGCATCATGTTCACACCCGAAGCAGAGCAGAAACCCTCAGAGAAAAGGATCTGGGCTATGACCAGCCCACATTTTAAAACAGGAGGTTACCTGGATGGTTTGTTTGTCAGTGAGCAGCTCGCTGGGGTGATACATAACAAACAGAGTCAGATGCTGATATGGAAGTAGTAGGAGAAGAGCTCATGCTGAATAAAACCAAAGGGGTGACAAGGGAGGTGACTGCTCGTCACAAACCCTGCGAAGGGGAGAGTGTGTAACTTCTGGGCCAGAGCCCCCTCCCCTGGTTAGAAAGCCACAGTGATGGGCATGGACTGCAACGTACCAGCCACGGAGGTCACCCAGAACTGCATTCCCCAGGAGGTGGAGAAGAAAACCAGATGCAGCAGTTTGATGGTGTTGGAGGGCTCTGTGTCAGTCGGCCTGGCATCCTGGGCAGGGATAGGCCCCGCCATGTTGGCCAGACTGCCCCCAAATTGATCTGTGAGCTGCTGCCACCTAGCTGGTTTCACTTTGGCTTCACACGCCTACTTAGTCTGGAAGAGGTTTGGAGGTGACTCGGCCCCTGTCCAGCCCCACTACCATGCACCCAGCTGGGCTGCAAACCGTGTTGTCAACCCTCTTACTTTTTAGGGGCAGGGCACTGCGTCAGCACCTCGTAACTGGCCCTTTTGGATGGAGTTTCAGCCCAGACCAGCTCCTGGCAGCAGGAACAAGCTGAAAGTCAATAAAAATGGAAAAGGAAAAGCCCTGAAAATCCATCTGCCCATGCGGCAGCCATCAGAGAGGCCTCTTGGCCCAAGGCAAATCCCCTAATTTAGAAATAGCAGCAGCTCCTGCACACTTGAACCAAAAAGCCTTGGAGGATCGAAGAATTGAGATCAGCTCCTGGACTCAGCCTGCTGCCCTGGCCACGTACTGACACGAGTGTGAAAGCAAGGACAGTAGTGGGTGGAAGGAGGCTTTGAAGAAGCTGCCTGCTCCACTACAAGGAGCACTTTGGAAATGTATTAAATCAAAGCTGCTGGGAGCAGCCCATTAGTTCTGCCTCCTGCTTTATTCTTCCTCCTCCCCATGGCCAGCCACCTCTGAGCAGGAATTACAGCAGGAAGAGCCTTGAGAGATGCTGCCACCTAATTTCATCACTCTCCCCCTAAAAAACAGGTAAATACAAAGGTGCTTTAGATACCAATTCCATCTATTTATTGAGGCGTCTATCAAAGTAGGTCCTTCAAATCATCTCTTAATGGTTCCACCACAGGTTGGAGAAGCTGCTTAGCCCCCTACCTGTGCTGCTGGCCTGTAATGTGCCAGCTGTTTTCATGGCCTTTACTTTGCTGAAAGCTTTTTGGCATTTCTGTGATGCTTCCCCTCCTTCCCCTCTTGGTTCCCTTGCAGCCCTGTCCACTGCACCACAGGAGGGCCTGGGAAAGGTGGCCATGGGGCTTTGTTCCTTGCATCAGTCAAGAGATTGCAGGATCCGAAAAGCAGGATCCCACACGTGCCTCTTCAAATTGTTTGCCTCTGTGCAGGAGTTAGCAGCTGAGAGCAGACAAGGCAGTTGGGTGGGTTTTGTGCAAAGGAGGACTGTTCAGAGCAGGGTGCTTAACACCTTGCTGGGATTTCTTCTTGTTAAAGGAGAAAAAAAACAGTAATTGATTGTTAAATTTGCCCCAGAAAGGCATTTGGTGGGGAGGGCAAATGAGGCTCTGGAGAGGGTTGGTGAGAATAGATTACTCCCAACAGGCTCCAACACACCACCCAGCACGTCCCATCTGCCCTAGAACTTGGTTGTGGGATGATGTAGTTGCGGATGGGTGCTCCAGGGGTGCTCCAATCTGCTCAGTCCTCCTGCCCACCACTCTCCTATTCCTCCTTCCAACAGAAGTTGCTGTAGGACTGTTTTTTCCCACCTGTGCATAAACTACAAGTTGCTTCACACCATTGCAGCTCCTTGTGGTACTCCCATCCAGTTCCCATTGACCCCAGCTCGCTCCCAGTTCATCACCCTGCACCCCCAGGGGCCCAGCCAACAGATGGAGGTGTGCCAATGGCAATGTCTCCAGACAGTCCCCAGAAGCCCCTTCTGTGGAGCACAGGCTGACACTTCTGTGAGTAGCTCTCAGAGTGGGTGACCCTGAACAGCCCCATTGCCCTCCTCTCCCTGTGAAGCGGCACCTGTTGAAGGATGCACGACCCCACCCCACACTCTCTGGCTAGGCAGTTGCACAGTGACCCCAGAGCAGATACACAGAGCACATACAGGTATTTGTCCCTTTTAATGCTTTTCCCGTGCCACTCCTTCTACAGCCCCATCGGGTGGGATTTCCACTCAGTGAGAGCAGGGACTGGGAAAAGGAGCAGCACTGGGGTGCTCCGTCAGCCACCTGTAGCTGCCCCATATCAGTGCACCCTCCCTCTCTTCCTTTGCTGCTTCAAAGGGAACCAGTTTCCCTCATAAAACAGTAAAAAACCCAAAAGGATCAGTTGTAGGAAGACTGGATCATACAAAGATTCAAGTAGTGTTAAGTGAACTAGAAAACCAACTCCTGTACATCAGGCTATAAAATGTCTACATAAAAAAAGGAAGAAGAAAAGACACAACATGTTAGTGTGTAAGGGATGAGGTGCTACGGTGCTGCTCCTCCACCCCAACCCCTGGGACCTCACTTGGGTCAAAGCCCCCAGGGAAGCAGGGTCTGGGCACCATCTTCCCATGTCCTCTTCCACCATGGGTGTGCCCCTTTGTCTGTCTGTCAGCAGTGGTGTTGCAGCTCTGGAGATCCTACAGCCGCACGATCAGGGCCTCGTTGTTCTTCAGCAGGAACTTCTCACAGGCTTCAAAGGTGGCACAGAGGTTGGAGGACAGTCCTGCCACATTGGTGGTGACATAGTTGAGGTACCCTGGCGTAGCCTGGTTGTAATAAGCCACCTGCAAGGCACAAGAGATAGTGATAGGGGCACATGGGGATGGGGAAGCCTCCCCAGTAGGGTGTGTGAGGCATGGCCCCATGGAGCAGCTGTCATATCCTACCTTGCTCATCTCCTCTGACTCTGGCCAAATACAGAAACCAGAGCAGACTGTCTCCCCTCGTGAGAAGTTGGTGCTGGCAGGGTGGGTGGGCAGTGTCACAGACCGAAAGGCCACCACATATGGGTCCCTGAGAGGAGAAAGTTCAGTGATCCAGTGCAGCCTGGCCAGTGGGGGAAGGAGTTTAGAACAGGAATGGTTACCCCTTGCTGCAGGGTTTCCTTCGGGACGCCAGAATGACAAAGTCCTGTGGCTTGTTGTCACAGCTGAGGGTCTGGCTCACCACGTGGTAGATCATGTCATCATCGTCTACTTGCTGGACCAGCTCAGCACTCCTGTGAACCCAGAGGAGGACCAGTCAGAAGAACCCCAGTGTGGCCCCAGGTCTGAGTCATTAGATACTGGAATGGTCTCCCCAGGGAAGTGGTGGATTCTTCAGCCTTGGACTGTTTCAAGTCTCAGCTTGACAGGGTGCTGGGCCAGCTCATTTCAACTGGATTTCTTTAGTTTAACAGGTTGCACTCTGATCCTTGGGGTCCCTTACAACCTGGTTAACTGGGATACTGTGACTTATAACCACAAAATATTTGGGGAGATCCTAATTTGATGGTTTCTACAGCAAAGTGCAGCCACCTAGCTCCAGGTGGAGCCCAGGACTGGTGGAAGGTCTCCAGGAGCAGTAGTAGCTCCAGGGCAACTCAGATGCATCCAGGAAAGCCCAGTGTTGACTCTTAAATATAGGGTTGTGGGTTTAGAAGGGGTCAAGGTGCCCCAGAACATTCCGCAGCACTCACGCGTAGTGCCTGTCCCACTCATGCCGGCGCCGCAGGTCAGAGAGCAGGGAGAAGGCTCTGTCGGCAGCGATGTGCACCAAGATCTCGATACGGAAAGAGAGGAACTTGTCCTCCTCCAGTGTGTACATCTGCACCTTGGGGAGCACAGGGCATGGGCTGGGACGCTTTTAGCACTGAGGGGCTGAGCCCCTGTGCTGCCCACACTCTGAGGGTAAGGAGCCACTCAGGGATGGAGACAGGGTAGGGCTAGTACCTTTTCCTTTTCTCTGGCCAGTGTCCAGTTCGCTTTGGCCACGAGGGTCTTCAGGGCAGAGACGTTGTTGTAGCTCAGATAAACCTGGGTCAAGGGTAGTGGGTCAGGGGCAGGAGCAGTGAGTGGGAGGCAGTAACTCCTGTGGGACAGTACTTACCTTGTTGCTTTGGTCCCAGGGCACAGAGAGTGGCACCTCAGTCTGTTTGCAGGAGACAACATATTTTCTGCAGGAAAGGAACAGTTTACCCTAGGGCAGGACACTGTTACCCCAGGGCTGAGCCCTCCACTTTCCCTCCTTCATCCCCACTGCTTTTCCCACTCACCGGTCCAGCCGAATCTTTTTCCTAGCGCTGGCTTCTCGATACCTCCTCTCACCCTCCTGATAAAAGCATATTAGGTTAATAAGGAGGGGAAATAAAACCCCAGATACCTTTTTGAAGGTGGATAAAGCATCCAGTGGTGAAAAGCCCCAATGTTCACCAACTGCCACCCTGGCTGTGCAGGAAGGGGTGATTAGGGATTAACAGAGAGCCAGTTCAGCATCACCAGCATGCACTGCCAGCAAGGGACAGGTACAGGACAGGTCACATCCCCTGGAATGTGTGGGTGTCCCCTCCCAGGGAAGTAAACCTCCCATAAAAGCATCTTATCTCAAGCAAGTGCTAGCTTGGTGGGTTAAAGCAGCTGGAGAGAAGGTTTCAGGGAGCCTGGCTTGGGCTGTGAGTTGCTCCCCTGCAGGGTGGTAGGAGAGATCTAGTTTTAAGCATCAAAAAAATGAGGTAGGTGGGCAGAGATGAGCTGATGGTACGAGGGACCCAGAGGTGAGCAGGCATTTGTTTCACTGGTGGGCTTTTGTAAATAATTGGGATCTGAGCTAATTTTGGGTAAGGTACAGAAATGTTTTACCTTTGGAAAGATAAAAACAACCCAAGAGGTTTTTGTTCTTTCTCCTGAAGCGTACGAAAGATGAGCTTGGATTGGTAAGCAACATTCTGTTCAGCCTAATATACCCCCAGCTCTGCACAGGCAAGGGTTTTATCCCAGTTATCCTGAGCAACCCCTTTAAGCCCCATGCTATCGAGCAATTTCCATCATCATCGCTGTGAATCCCTCCAGGGCTAAGCTGGATTCTGGGGGTCCCAATGCCATGGTGGTAGGAGAAGCCAGCGTTGCCCATGCTTACCCCTGGCTCGGGTGCCACCATGGGCAGGGTGCGGGGCTGGCCCTCCTGGTCCAACACCACAAAGGTCATGAAGGCACTGTTGATGTGCCTGCAGCTGATGGACATCTCCTGGCCGTAGGCCTCAGCGCAGACCCCCACCTCCATGCTGGGTGAGATCAAGGAGAGGAGGAAGGTTGAGGGTGTGGAGATCAGCTGGGTGGGTGGGATGGAGACCACTCCAGCACAGGCACCCACCTGTT
This sequence comes from Upupa epops, assembly GCA_013397515.1. NCBI lineage: Eukaryota > Metazoa > Chordata > Aves > Bucerotiformes > Upupidae > Upupa > Upupa epops. The sequence continues at coordinate 446,390 of VZRI01007403.1, forward strand.
TTTGAAGGCATTGTTGACAATGGCTTTCAGTACCAGGCGGTCCCCAACTTGTGATGGTCCCCGAAAGTGGAACATCTCGATGGCTCGCAGTGTGGGGTGGGCATGGCACAGCCGGCTGCAGGGGGCAGGCATTACCCACAGACAGGGCCCATGCACCTACCCCAACCCAGTTAGAACCAAGGAGACCCCAAAAAATGTCACCCCTGGATTTCAACCACCTGAATGAGCCATAACAGCAGCTCTAGTGAGGAGCAGCTGGGGTTGATGGGGCTGTTTAGCCTGAGGAAGAGGAGGCTGAGGGGTGACCTTATTGCCCTCTACAGCTACCTGAAGGGACAAGGTGAAGAGGTCGGTGCTGGTCTCTTCGCACAGGTCACTAGGGATAGAACAAGAGGGACCAGCCTCAAGCTGCACCAAGGGAGAGTTAGGCTGGACAGCAGGAAGCATTTTTATACTGAAAGAGTAATCAGGGATTGGAACAGGATGCCCAGTGAAGGGGTTGGATTTGGTGATCACAGGGGTCTTTTCCAACCTGAATTCTATGAGACAGGGTAACAAGCAGACTGGTGACTATGAAACCTTCCTTAGGGTCCTCCATGGCCTAGTCCCCTCCATGGGACTTCCTGTATGACATCTCCCAAAGGTGATGTGCTGAGGACCATCCCTTTGGAGCATCCCTACAACCCAACTGTGACCTGACTCAGCCACCCAATGCTCCAGCTCTGTGTCCCCTCCAGGAATGCCATGTCCCACCCTAAATCCCAGTCAGGTCACCTGGCTGCGATGGTGGCCACGTTCTCCATCCAGGCCATAATCTGGCCACCAAAGGTGTTGCCCTGGTGGTTGGCATGTGGGGGCAGCACCAGCTCCACACTTTCCACCCGTGTCTTCTCTGCTGGTACCGCTGCACTGCCATCCCGTGTCTCCAGCTCTGCCATGCGGTGAGAATGGGGTTCGTCACACTGGCCAACCAGTGGGACCCCTGCTACCAGCATCCCATTAGCACCTGGATCCTCTCCCCACTGCATCAACCCATCCACAGCTCCTGCCTTGGAGATGTGGGATGATGGAGCTGATCCTCCCCATCTAAGGCTAGGGCATCACCAAACCACTCATAACCCTCAACCAATGGTGGAGGGATGTCACCCATGGGACACAATACCAGTTTCGTGAGGGCTGCCAGTGAGGAGGTTCTTGAGGGTATCCTTGTGGACCAGGCGCATGCGTCGGCGCTCGGCAGCAATGCTGTGCTCTGTCTTTTCCTCCTCCGTCTGTGGGACCAGTGGCTTCAGCTTCACCTGGGAGGGGGACATGGACAGTGCTGCCCCGCTGCAGGAGAGGACCAGGCTCCTTTGGGTGTTGGCACATGCTGTCATAGCACTTCACATGTCCCACCATACCTGTGTCAGAGTTAGCCACATTTCTCCTGGGCTATATTGTAGCTACTGACAGAAAGGCCAGAGGGCAGTGGGCTCCTACAACTGGACAGCATCCCTTAGGAGGTGCCACACAGCAGAGGTGGGCACTGGTGCTAAGAAGCTACCACACAGTTCCCACAGGGAAGTTCCCCAGAGCTGATCTGAGATCACCCCATGAACTCACACATGTGGGATGATCATTGACCTGATCACATGGTCAGGTCAGAAACTTCTCTCTTTCTGGAGGCACTGCCCAGCCCAGCAAGGCCATTTCCTTGCTGTCTTTGCACAGGGGACAACTGGTTCCACACCAGACACTGGCCACCACTCACCTTCATGCCCAAGGGTCCCTGTGCCACGAAGGTGGCATAAGCCTTGCAGATGCTCCAGTGCTTCCCACTGCACAGATCCTCATAGCTCACCTGGATGCCCACCTGGGAGAGGGCACATAACCCCTGAGAGCCAGCTCTGCTTCTCCAGGTCCCACATCCCACCCAGGGAACAAAGATGGGAACCATGGGAGGATTCCAAGATTCCACGTTTGGCCAGAATGAGTGGACCCATGTGGCTGGAGGGGATGGGTATGTGGTGAGTGGGACTGGGACAGGGCCCAGGGGTGAGGGTGGGGGGCTGCACACTGACCTCCATGCTGGAGTTAAAGGCTCGGTTCACCTTGGCTTTGATGTTGACAACTTGCCCAACACTGTAAACAGAATGTGCACAGGGTTACTGGAAGACAACAGTCTGTGGGTATCCACTCCGCACACTGGCACCATGCAGCTCCCCACTGTGTTGCCACAGCATTTCACTCATCCCCGTCTGCAGCGGCGGCTGCCTGGGGCAGTGGGGACATGCCAGGATGGCCAACAGGACATTGGGATGGCCACTCCCAAGATGTGGGAGCCCATGGGTGTCCAGTCCAGTGATGAGACGGGTGGGACACCTGAGGGGTACAGCAGTGCCTTAGACTTGCTGACAGCTGCCACCATGCAGGCATACCCATTCCTGCCAGAGCAAACGGCTCCTCCAGCCTCCCGTGGGCTGTCCTGAACAAGAGGGGGACACAAGGAGCCGCCCGATGGGCCCTTGGCCAGCATCAGCCCTGAAGCTGCAGGCATCTGGCCTGCTCCCAACCTTCCTCTTCTCCAGAGTCTCCCAACAGTGGATGCTTTGGGACACTGGGAGGTGGTGGGAGGCAGGATCCAGCCAGGGGCATTTTGCACTGGATTTCACATGAAATATCTGCTGGCAGCAAACTGCTGCTCAGAACTCAAGAGCTCTCCTCTGAACCCTCAATAGGCATCAGAGTAAGCACAGACAGCTTCAGCTCTGCAGCCCAATCTTCTCCAGGCTGGTACCAACCATGGGAGCAAACAGAGCTTATTGGCAGCACTGACAGCAATCAGATACTTTACAAAACACATTATTCCTTACCCCCTACAAGAGACCATCACTAGAAAACTCAGTGGAAAAATAAACCCTACAACTATCCCTGCAGGTTTGCACCACAGAGGGCTCAAAAGCAGAAGGGAGGAAGCGTCATCATGTGTTTCAGCATCACAGCTCCCTGCTCTGACCCATATGTGACTTAAGGCTTCAATCATCCCAGTTCCTCAACATGCTTTGCACGTTGGCTCTGGCTGAAGCAGGGACATCCCAAGGCTGGGACAGTGTCTCTAGTCATTCCCCAGGATGGATCCCAGGCCCAGTGTCCCCCACAGCATGCTGAACCATTAGCGGTGTTACGTGAGCAGCCTGCATGGACCTCCCAGGCCGTGGTGTGTCAGTGAGGTTAACACTCCCAACTCACGGCAGCACTGAATTAGGCCAGCTGCTCTAGGGCTGCAAACGTCCGTACCAGACACCGCTCTGCCTGTCCCGCTGCCCAGGAGGTTTTATATATGGCTGGCTGGTGCGAAAAGAGAAAGCAAGATGGGGGGAGATGGTTAGAGGCAATGGAAGTAGTTGCACAGATGCTCCTGTCGAGCTTGCAGCAAAAGACATGCAAGGGCAGGGGTCCGGGTGGGTAGGTTGGCAGCCCTAGCTGTCTCTGTTGCAGCCCCCAAAAATCACAGAACCATAGAATGGTTTGGGCTGGAAGAGACCACTGGCCATGGAAGAGACCACAGATAACAGAGAACAATCCTCTCAACTAGGTTGTCCACAGCCTCATCCAACCTGACCTGGGTTGTTTCCATGGATGGGGCTTCTATCACCTCTCTGGGCTACCTGCACCAGCGCTTCACCATGCCAGTGTAAAAGCCGCCTTCCTTACATCTAGTCTGCATTTCTTTTAGTTTAAAACCATCACCCCTTGTCTTGTCCCAACAGGACACTAAAATAGCTTCTCTCTCCTTACCAAAGGTTGTGCCTTAAAATCCACATGAACTCTGGCTCAAGGGAATGTGGGATGGGGAGAAACTGATGCCCAGTGTCTAAGTCAGTGACGTTTTGGGATCTCCTCTGATGCCCTGAGGACCTACAGTTCCTCCCTACCTCTCCCTTAAAGAGGGCAGGGGAGGGGGGGCGGGGTGGGTGTGTGGAGCGGCAGAAAGCACAAACAGCCCTGGCCAAGGAAGACAGCAACCAGCAAATGCAGCCCAAAGCGCCTCTGCCCTCAGCTCTGCTGGGAAGCCCTGCCAGCAGCCTGGCGCACAGAGCACTCAACTGGACCACAGCAAGTGGGATGAGAGCCAGGAGCTGTACAAATTCCCTGAGCCCTGGAGTGGTGCCCAGCTCCCCTCCACAGAGTGGCGAATGCCTTGCAGGACTTGGGTTAAGGTTTGGAGAAGGGCTGGGGTCCATTCTCCTGCTTCTGAAAACCCATGGGAACAGCTCCCCAGGACCTGGGGCTGTATGGTGCCAGGCACAGCACGCACTGAGCCCACTTGGTTCCACCCAGCAGGCACCCCAGCCTCAGCCAGCGGCTTCCTAACATCATGATGTTCGATGTGAGGTGGAGAAACTGAGAGTTTAGGGTTTCCTGGGAGTCATGATGAAACTTCATAGAATCATTAGGGATCGGAAGGGAACTCTAAAGATCATCTAGTCCAATCCCCCTGCCACAGCAGGATCACCTAGACCAAGTTACACAGGAATAGATCCAGGCGGGTCTTGAACATCTCCAAAGAAGGAGACTCCACAACCCCCCTGGGCAGCCTGTTCCAACGGTCTGTTACCCTCACTGTGAAGAAGTTCCTTCTTGTATTTATATGGAACCTCCGCTGTTCCAGCATGCACCATCACCCCTTGCTCTATCACCAGATGACCTTGAGCAGATCCTGGCTCCATCCTCCTGACACCCACACCTCACATATTTATAGACATTAATGAGGTCATCCCTCTTCCTCCTCTTCTCCAAGCTAAAGAGACCCAGCTCCCTCAGCCTTCCCTCATAAGGGAGGTGTTCTACTTTCTTAATCGTCTTCGTTGCTCTACGCTGGACACCCTCCAGCAGCTCTGTGTCCTTCTTGAACTGAGGGGCCCAGAACTGGGCACAATACTCCAGATGCGGTCTCACTAGTGCAGAGTAGATAGGGAGAAGAACCTCTGTTAACCAGCTAACCACCCCCCTTCTGATGCACCCCAGGATGCTGTTGGCCCTCTTGGCCACAAGAGCACATTGCTGGCTCAGAGTCATCCTGCTGTCCACTAGGACCCCCAGGTCCTTTTCTCCTACACTGTTCTCCAACAGGTCAGTCCCCAAACCTATACTGGTCCCTGGGTTGTTCTTGCCCAGATGCAAGACTCTACATTTACCCTTGTTGTACGTCATTAAGTTTCTCTCTGCCCAGCTCTCTAGCCTGTCCAGGTCTTGCTGAATGGCAGCACAGTCTGCTAGGGTGCCAGCGACACCACCCAGCTTTGTGTCATCAGCAAACTTGCTGACAGGGCACCCTACTTCTCACCATCAAACAAATCAGTGCATTGGGTGCACTGGGGGGGACCTGCATGGTGGGGAGCTGCTAGGCAGTGTGGATCTCTGGCATGGCTTGACCAGCTGGGCCAGCTTTTGGCCAGGAGATGGGGATGCTCAAACGCCTCTGATGGCAGAGGGAGCACCACCATCAGACCCATAGGTGCACTGGAACACCCACCAAGCTCCACATGATGGTACCCATGGGTGAGCAGAGGGGCACAAGGGGGCACAGGGGCACTGAGGGAGCAGTAAAGGTGGGTGGCAGCTCCTTGGCTTAGTGGAGGTGGTAAGGGAGAAGACACCTTGGGCAGGTAAGACCTGTGCCAGGTGGGAATGATCATGATGTCCTCTGCCACATGGTAATGAGGGGGCCGCACACATCAGGATGGGGCCCACATCAGTGGGGGGCACTGCCCAAAGACATGCCAGGAGGAGCTTAGAAGGGGATTCTGGCTGGGCAAAGCTGATGCTCAGGAAGATCCCACTGTCCCCTGTACCCAGTGAGTAGGTGGGTGGGTGAGGCCAGCTCCATTTCAACCACCCAGATGGCTGCCACAGTGGCACAATCTGTGGGATTTCAGCTTCCCAGAGCATTGGGATGAAAGATTTCAAAAGCACTGGGATGTAGATTTCCCAGAGCACTGGGATGTAGGATTTCCAGAGCACCAGCATGTAGGCTTCCCAGAGCATCAGGATGTAGGCTTCTCAGAGCACTGTGCTTTAGGATTTCCAGAGCACTTGGATATAGACTTCTCAGAGCACTGGATGAGAGCTGTTCCTTGAACAAAGCCAGGGAGGAGCCAAGATTGGGGGAAATACCAGGAAGCCAACACAGCAGAAGCATCTCAGGGGAGCAGACATCAGATAAATCAGGGCACACAGACAGCCCCAGCCCTGCCATGGAGCCAGAGCTTCCTGCCTGCCCCATGAGCCTGGAACTGCCACCCCCTGCCCAACATGCTGCCCCCTGCACCATCTTCAGCCCTACCACTTACATTGGACCTAATAGACAGGGTAAAATCCATCAGCCTTCCACAGAGAGTGGAGCATTTACCTGATGGTGTGCTCAAAGTAGATGTCATCCATGGATGCCGTGACACATGGGCAGCCGGCGTGTCGCTCAGCTGCAAAGGGAAAACAAATGGCATCACCAACATGCCCCAGCGACACTGCCTTGGGGCTGGTGACACAGGGGAAACTCCCACTGCTGAACCTTTCCTTGCTCATGCACATCGGCCACATTTGCAGGGGAAAAGAGTGGGCTTTGGGGTTTCTCCACCCCTTAGCAGCTTGTTGTTTTATGGGTTTGGAGGGTGGGTAGTATCTAAGAGGGGTCTGCCCTGCTGTTTGCCATCCCCTGATGCTTTCAGCCACAGTGAGGATGCACAAGCAGCAGCTATCTTTTCATATGCGGCTAATATTTTGAAGCCATCTTGCCATTATGGCTTTCCTTTCCAACCCTGGGCACCCCCAGTTACATGATGGCACTGGGACCCCCACTGAACTACAGTATCGCACTCATTTGCCTTCCCTCAGCCCCATGACAGGGGTTCCTGGCTGCTGCTGGGATGCCTAGGATGTCACCGTCCCAGTCTCACTGTGCACTGCACGCCAAGCAAGTCAAAGGGCAGTGTACTAGAAGAAGCAGACATCAGTTTTGGTCTGTCTGCCTGCTGTGGCTCACATCTCCTTCTCATCCCACTGCTGTTTGCTCTCTAATTACTCAGCAGACTGCCATGACGTGGGCTCCCAGCTGACGTCAGGCACTGGGTGGCTAGGCATGCAGTCAATGAACCAGCTTCTGGGGGCACAGCCAGGTCACTTCCCTCCCAGCCCGGTGGGAGTGTGGCCCTGATGGGAGAGGAGAGCTCACCCGAGAGGCAGGCAGCCGTGTCGATCCACTTGAGCAGCTGGCCAGTGCTGAGCTCGCCGCGGTGATTGGTGTGGCAGGGCAGCACCAATTGGCTCATCTGCACCTCGGTGGGGTTGCGGGCAGGTGAGGGGCTTGCCATGGTCTCCAGCATCTCGTCCCACTCCCCTGGCTCTCGGGCACGTGGCGGAGAGGTCGAGCCCTGTGGGGAATGACACCTCAGTTTACCCAAACAGGAGGAAAATCCACCAAGAAAAAATTCCCTCCACACATAGGCCTGCATGGGCACCATCAAAACCCACCCAACTCAGTGCCAGAGATGTGATGCCCACAGCCCAAAGGAAAACAGTTCCTCTTAAAATAGCTCCCTGGGTGATCACTGTAGTTTTCCAGGCCATTTGTCACCAAACCCAGATACATCCTCCCCAGACTAGTGCAAACTCCCTCCCAAAGTCAGTCAGTTCCCTGGGAAGGAATTTTGCCCCCCAACAGCTTCTACTTCCAGGGTGCTGCAACAAAGGCTGGTTTGTGCTTCCAGGGCTCGTGACATCCCACAACATCCACCTTCCCCAAAGGAAACCACACTTTTACTCTGGAGAAAAGGATGTTGAGGGGAGACCCCATTGTTCTTTATAGCTATCTGAAAGGAGGGTGTAGAGAGGTGGGGGTTGGTCTTTTTTCCCCAGTCATCAGTGACAAGACAAGAGGAAACAGCCTCAAGTTGTGCCGGGGGGGGTTAGATTTGGCATCAGGAAAAATCTTTTCCCTGACAGAGTGGTCAGGGGTTGGAACAGGCTGCGCAGGGAGGGTGGGGGAGAGTTGCTGTTACTGGAGGGGTTCAAAAAATGAGTAGAAGTGGTCCTGGAGAACAAGGTGGGATTGGGGTGATGATGGACTGGATGATCTTAATGTTTCTATGAATCAATGATTGATGATTCTTTGACCAAAGCAGTTTGCAAGCAGTGGAATGGAGGGAAGCATTCTGGGTTTGGGGCTGTTTGCCCACTCAGATGAGATCCTCACTGACTTTAACAGCTCGCTGGGCTTGCAGCTGCCCCTGCCCATCACCGCTGAGTGTGTCAGCAGGAAAACTGCCGTGTGGGTGTCCAGTGACCCCTGTTTCACAAGCAGTGAGCTGAGCTAGCCTGGAGAGGAATTGAGGAAACACCAGAAGCCGTCTGGGCTTTGTCACAGCCCTTCCTTCCTCTTTCTGCTCCCACCATGTCTCTCCCCTGCAGCACTTGTTGCAGCAGCATCCTCACCCTTTGCTCTGCCCGGCTATGTTTGAGGCTGGGTTTGTGCTGGAAACGAAGCCTTCCCCACCAGCCCGAGCTCACCAGCTCTCACAACAGCCTTTTCCTCTCTTGGCTCTAACCTCTGTTTCCATAGCTACTGCTACACGACATCCCAGGCACGGCACAAACCAAGGCTCAGCAGAGACAGCGGCCAAAACAAGGGGAGCCTATGACAAAGGAGTCCTCACCCTACAGGGAGACAGACCTCCATCCCTTGAAGCCCCTCCAGCAGGCTCCAAGTCCCTATGAAAACTTCCCGGGCTGTTTCCAGGGTGCCTACACCAGTCCCACAGAGCTATTTCAGGAAGCCAGAAGGCTCTGCGGTGTGAGCCAGCAATGCAGAGCGCTCCAAAGCCACCAGCAGCAAAGCCAGCAGCAGCCTGGCCACTGCCCCCACTACTCGGTTGCCCAGTGCTTGATGTTTCTAAAGTTTAGGAGAAAAGTTAGCACTACATGGGAACAGCCCTGATCCCACACTCACTAGCCAGGATGGTGGTGGGGAGCCCAGGGGGATGGATATAATGGGACTGGGAGCAGCTTCTAGCACGGACTGGCATCTGGTTAGTAGCCACTGTCACAACAGAAAGCCCTTGAGGTTAGCTGCACGGCATGAGGGGTACCTGGAGGTCATTGCAACAGAACCTCAAGATCTCTTCAGGGACTACAATATTCTCCTTGACCATTTTTAAGAGACACCTGGAAAGGAGAAGAACGTCTCCAGTTAAGGCTGGCAGAGCTGGGGCTGGAGGATGCCTGTGGCTGCGTCCCAGCAGGGATGAAGCAGCACACGTTGCGCATTGCCACTCCTGTTCCCGTTTTGATGGCCCTCCCCACCCCATCAGCATCTGTTAGGGGGCTGCTGGATCCAGAACAAAGCCGGTCAGACCCAGTGCTGGCACCTGCCATTCACAGGGGTCAGCTCCAACAGTCACAGCCACGATGCAAAGATTCCCATCTATTCTGGGGCACTGGACAGAGCTCAGGACATGGTGCCCTGTCCCGTCCCTCAGCCAGTGACCCTGTCAGTATTTTCCATGCTGTACATGTGACAGATGGCCGTGTCCCAGAGCTCCTTGGCCAGCGTGGTGGCACCACCACCGTCACAAGACAGCTGGCAGTGCATTTGTGACAGGGGCAGCGAATGAGAATTGCCTGGCACTGGAGATGCCATCGTGCCTTGCACTGGCCCCTCTGCCTGGGAAGCCCTGCCATGCCCCAAGGACACCAGTGCCCTTGGGCGCACACGGGTTGCGCTGTGGAAACATGGTGGGCTCTGCCTAGGCACCGGGGGTGGTGTCTGGGGAAAGGACAGCAGAGTGGGTGCTGCAGCTAAGCAAGTGGAAGAGGCTCTCTGTTTACAGTTTGCTCTCAAACACGACTTGGGCAGCCCTTGGTGTGCCTGAGGTTCTCCCAATAAACATTCCGCCCCCACACTGGGCAGCTGGAGGTGGCAGCTCCTTCCCCAAGGCATAGGACCGACTGATTTGGACATAGGGTCAGAGCAGTGCAGGCTGCAGATTTGCCTCCTGCACCCTCAGCACGTTTCGGGAGCCGGTAAGTCAGGATGAAACAAAGGTGCTCAGAGCCCCAGTGGGTACAAACATTGCTGAGCCTGCCAGAGCCTCCCACACTTGCCTCAGCTGCACCAGCCCCATGACCTCTCTGGGCTGGCTGTGCAGGCTCAGGGGCTGGTTTACAGCTCACCCAGCTATGCAAACCCAGCACAAGGGTTCTTCTCATGTTGAGCAAGCTGGCGCTGCTCCCCAGGTTTGCTTTATTGCAGGCCAGAGGTGACCCTGACACACCCCACAGGCTGCTGCAGAGCATGTGGCCGCCAGTACCCAAACCTGGCTCTGCAACGTCTCACTTCATATCCCCCCCGGTTAGAGCAGCAGAGGAGGGAAAAATTTAAGAGCCATCCCCTTTGTACCCATCCCCTCTCTGCTTTTCCCTTGGCACCTGGGGACAGGGAGCACTCTGGCCACATGTCGTGCTCCAGAGACCCCAAACCATCCAGCCAGTGGGGATTCATAGAGTACTGGGTTATCAAAACTGAGCGGGCAAGTGTCTGTCCTTATTAAACTCTTTGGCCTCACTCAGCTGTCACATTTGTGAAGCTGTTGACTGGTGCAGCCCAGGGGTCACCATGGCAACAGGATGTGGTACCCAAGCGACGGCGCTCTTACACTGTCACCCCCAAGTGACCCACTTCTATCCAAAAAAATAGAAAAAGTTTGCATTAGAGATAAAAAAACACCAACCCTTAGAGCAGAGTATCCTTTCTACCTCCTGCCACGGTCACTTCCCACACAGCTGGAGGCATCAGGGCCCACAGAGCAGAGCACAGAGGGGCCACAAATGGAGAGACACCCCAATGGTTCTAGGACTGCTGGGGGAGTGGGATCCCAATGCACCCATTGCTCTATACCCTGGCAGAGGTTGTCCTGTAGCACCAAAACAGGATGGTCTCAGCTGTTGTGATGGTGCTGGTTGGGTGCTGATGACCTTGGAAAATCACTGGGGGAGCCTCCAGCTTAACGTCCCACTGGCTTCTGCAGCCCTTGGGGTGATGCAAGTAGGGGTGAAGGAGAGTGGTTGTTCCCCCAAATCCTTGTCTCTGCTCAAAGCAGCATGTTTGCTTTAGCCACCACCAGGAGCGGATGCGAAGGAGGTAAGGGTCCTGGATGCTGGGCTGGGGGGTGCTGTGGACAAAGCAGGGCAGCCCTGCACCTCAACCCTGCCCCCCACAGCTCTCCTACCACCCCACAAACACCTGATCCCCACCTTCCCTCTTGTCTCACAGCCCCCACATCATCCCCTCAGCACATCCTTCCCCCTCCCTGGGAATAGCTAAAGGGAAAAGGGAAAGAGATGGCAAAGAGGCAAGCGGCGACAGAGAAGTTCTCATGGGGGATTATTGGTGTATAATTGAGCAATATCCATGGTAACAGGCAAATCTGCACGCGTTAAAACATTAACCTGACCTACTTTGGGAGAGTCTGACATCTCAATAGGGCAGTGTGAGCTTTCCTTTGCACGGGATCTGGCCCACCAGTGCAACAGCCAGCAGCAGCAATACCCCAGTGCTGCCAGGGATGGGATGGGATGGGATAGTGTGAAGGGACATATCCTCTCCAGTGACATCCCACCAGTGAGCAGCAATGGAGATACCCAGCACAATACAGCTCCATCACCCCATGCCCACAGATCACAGCACAGTGATGAGATGTGGCATCTCTCCGTAGTGGGTCTCTGTGGGACCCCAGAAAGTTGACCAGCACTGAAGAAAGGCCAGGGTGTCCTCTGAGTGCTATTTTTGGGGCCACACAGCATGCTGACCCCAGCATTTCATGGAGCAAGGCAAGGCATGGGGCCAGGAAAGAACAAATTGAGGGCCAAAGGCGTGGAGGGGCTTGAGGCTGTCAGCCTGGATGAGGGGCCGATGGTTTCACATCCACCACCCATGGGAGGGTGAGAGCAGAGGGTCCTTCTCCAGCCCCCTCACATCCCTCTCCACCACTCAGTTCAATGGTGCATGAAGCATCCTCAGACCTGGTGGTGCATGCCTGCTCCATCTCTGCCCCTGCCCAGCTGCTTCCTTCATCTCCAGGTTCCTGGAAAGGCTGGTACTAGTTTGCTGGCTCGGGGGCAAAGGCCCCCCAGGGAGTGTCCTGGGGAACAAAGGTCACCTTCCACTGCCGCCTCCAACTCAGGAGGAAAACCAACCCATTTGTCACTCCATTGTGTTGCAGACACTTCCAGAAGCACAATTCATGAGCTTGGAGACAGCAGCAGCAGCATCACCCTGCCCAGGCACCTCTGCTTGCCACATACGGCTTTCCCAGGGGAGAGATTGCCATAGCTCTGAGACCACCATAGTCCAGCCCACCAAGCTGGACACCACCATAGTGTAGATTGCTATAGTTAAGACCACTGTGGTAGAAGCTATCATGGTGGAGAACACCATAGTGAAGACTGCCATGGCCAGGACCACCGTGGTTGAGACCACCCAGGTGAAGACCACCCAAGTGGGTACCATGGTGGTGCAGTGATCTTTGCCCTGGTGCTCCCCACTGTTGTGGTGGTGACCACTATAGCTGAGAGCACTGGAGTGGACACAGCAGGGTGGCGACCATAGTGGTGTTATGCCACCCACCCCATCCAGCCACTCACACTGCCCCAGCCAGCCCCAGTGCATCTCCCTGTCCTTCCCATGACATCAGCACTCCCTGCAGCTCTGTGCTCACCCATCCCAAATATCTGCCCTCCACTTTTGAGTGAAAAAAGGCTGATTCAAGACAAAATCCCTCGGCATCCTTCCCAGCACACTCAGAAACCTCAGTGCAGGGGTTGATCTTGCTGGCTTTAGCCCAGCCAGAGGGTGCCACGTCAAGCTGCTGGTGCCAACCACGATGGAGCTGCAGACCTCAAGTACAAAAGGACATCCCCACATGAGCAGAAGGGGCACCAGGGACTCTCACCCCATGTCCTCACACCAGCACAGCCACAAGCCAAGACATGCCACTGTTCTGCCGCTAGGCATGGGAGCCTCAGCAGCAGTGCCAGACATTGCTGGCTGCTGCCTACCCAGCCCCACAGCCCCCCAGGTCCTCACCTGAGCCAGAAGAAGCTGAGCATTTGCAGGCGAAGGCAATGGCGAGGTGCGTTGGAGGAGAAGTGTACGGACACCTGCGGGCAGGCAGCCGGCACTGGGCGTTGAGGCCACAGCTGGCTCAGAGCCCTGCAACGGGGCCAGCGCACACCCCCTCCACTTCCTTATTATATAGTCACACATAACTTTTCTTAAGGTAGCGCCTGGCTAAGCCGTGCTGGCCTGAGCATGGCCCTATGTGCTCCACTGCAGAAAGAATGTGCAGGGAGATGCTGCCAGCAGCTCTGCAGAGCTGTGGGATTTCTTTCCAGAGATGGATCCTGCATTCCCTCTCCACCACTATGCATCACTCCCTCTTCTCCCACTATCACCTCAGTGAGGGGTGTAGGGGTGCTGAGCTGCTCCCCCCGCCCACTCGGCACCGCAATGTTTCTTTTCTCAGTTAAAACTTCATGAAAATATTGGGGGTTTCCCCCAGAGCCTGGTTCTGGATGGGGAAACCCCAGTAAAGTCCTCTGGAGTCACTCCGCTCCCTGGCCCCACTACCTTTCAAGTCCCTCTAACAGGGCTTATACTGCAAATTAATTTGTTTTGTTAATTTTTTATAACAAGGAAATAAAACACTAATTGCCTGTCACTGCAACCCTGACAGAACCCATCAGGTTTTGGGAGGGGGAGAAGGATGTTGTTCCATTTGCATGGCATTTACCTGCTTTTCTAAATGAGTCCTGGCTATCAGAGCTCCTTGCAGACATGAACATTGATGTCGGAAAGGCAGCATGAAAATAAACAAATTCACCAGGAAACCAGACTTTTTGGTCAATGAGAATAAATAACTGAGCAGTGGGCATTGAGCATCAGTGGCTGCAGTTTTGGGGCCTCAGTGACCCCAGATTTACTCTGGATATGGGAAGTGCTACTTCAAAGCTTGGGCTCAGAAGCAGGTGAGGCATGGCACCTCATACCTTTGCAAAGGGTGGGCCAGACAGAGCTGAGGTTGGTGGCCCAGCCTGGGGCAATGCTTGCCCACTGAGGGTTAGGGACCTTTGAGGTTTGGAGCAGGCAGCATAGGATGATTGATCTGAGTGTGGTGATGGAGATTCTCAGGAGAAAGTCCTTTTCCTGCTTTGACCAAGGCTGGCTTAGCTGCTGAAAAAGAATCCGCAATTCATCAGCTTTACGAGAGTGGGGAGGAGGCGTTTGCTCCCCCTACCCCAAACCTCTTCTCCATCCCAAACCTCTTCTCCATCCCAGCTCTGCACACACAGACGCAATCAGCTATGATCCTTTCAGAACACAGTACTTCCTTTAAAAGATTCAGAGGTTTTAAAGGACAGCTAATAAGATTCTTTTTCACCAGGCTGGTTTTCTACCCCCTCACAGCAGCCTGGGTGAGGCTCACGGGTGGCCAGACCGCAGAGAGCCTCCTCCAGCCCATCCCTCCACCTTTAGCACGAAGGCTCCTGAGGGACTGTTCCCTTCTTCCACGTTCAGAACTGTTTGTTTCTGCAGCCAGAGATTAGATCAAGAGGTTTGCTCCACACAGGGAAAATGACTCTTCCCCCTCTCAGAGTCAGAGGGAGCAGCAGGATTAGAGACACTTCAGACCCTTGACCCGTGCTCAAGCCTCCAAACAAAAGTTGCAGGGAGGGGGTGATGCTTTACAGGTGTAATTAGCATAATGCTGTAATTATAGCTGTGGTGGCCCATTGCCCCAGCTTGTCGCCCCAGCACACCCGGCTGGCGCTTGGAGGAGCCAGCTCCTTCCTCCTGATCCATCGGCATATGCCTGTCTTTTACAGTTCTTTGGTGCGTGATGCTCAGAGAGTGGATAATTAGCTAAATGAATTAATTGACATTCATACTCGCAATTAGCAACCGGTTACAAGCAGCTATTCTCCTTGGGACTGCTAAAGTTTCTTGGGGACTTACGTTAAAACGCTGGAAAATCGTTAGTAGTAAATAACAAGGTCTGCTCGCGGCGCCCAGTCCCTTCCCTCGGCCGTAAAAGCCTCCACCTCACGGTAAACAAGTCCACGCAAAAGCTGTGAAACGAGTTGGGAACGTAGGGAGGAGAAGTTTCCAGCTTGGGAAGGAATCCTGGCCAGATGGGCGTCGTCCAGCCAGCAGTTCCCCAGCTCACCCTTTCCAACCTCAGTTAGTGGAGAGTTTGCATTGAGGCTCCAGCAGTGGAGGCAATGCAGTGCGAATTAGATGTCATGAGTGTTAATTAAACCATTAATTACTGCTGGAGGGGGGTAGGGAGGACCAAGTGACCTATTGGTTTTGTTGTTTCTTGGAGCAGCTGGAAGGATAAATCACTCAGGGCTTGGCGGTGGGGGAAAGGGGCTGCGGGGTAAGGCAGATCTTTGTTGAAGGTAGATTGTCTCAGCTGTTAAGGGGGTGTTGGTAAGTGCCAACGGGGTTCCTGCGCAGCTACCACTAACTCCACAGCCCCACGAGGCCAGGAGTAAGACCCACACATGGGATGGGGCCAAGGCACTGGGAGAAACACCCCTAGCCCTCCACTTGCTGCTGTGGGGAAACCACAATGCCAGGAGATGCTTTTGGGGTGCCCTCAGCTTCTCCCTCTCATGGGATGCACCCACCCCCCTGTGAGTCCCAAGCCACACAGATGTCCATCCTGAGCACCCACAGACTTTAGAGGAGCAGCCCTGGGCAGGGGGGAGGTGTGTGGGTGATCCCACACTCCAAGCAGAGCTGGTAGGCTGGTGTTCGAGGCATTCCTGATTCCTGGCTCTGGGGAACCAAGCACATCTCTCCAGGATGATGATGTGGTGGCATCCAAGGTTGTGCTGGAGATCTCTTCTGTCCTGGAAATTCTTCCCAAATCTTGGGTGCTGATGGAAAGAAACAACTTCTTTTGGAAAGTGTGTGTGTGGGAGGAATGCAACTAATTCACCAGCTTCATAAATCAAACCCTCACAGCAGTAGTTGCTCATTGGGATCCTCTACCCTGAACCAACCTCCTGCCCCAATAGCCTCTGGGATGGGACTGGGCAATGGCACTCTGGGAGCTGGCATCTCTGTCACAGAGGGGTTTCTGCCAGCTCCTGGTATGGGATCTGGGCCACATCACACTGCCAGGAGTCCTGTTCTTGGCTCCTCTAAGCTGTCTAAGATTTATCTGGCATCACTTGCAATTTAAAAGCTGGAGGGGAAAAGAGAAAAAAGCTAGTCCAGTAAGTGAGGTGGTAGAAAAGGCTGGGCCAACGAGATGTCACCCACCCTCTCAGCTATTCCATCCCCCATCAAGTCCTCAAACACATAGGCTGCACAAGATAGCAGCAAGGCTAATTTTTTCTTTAGCTGCAGGCAAAAAACTTTAAATTACAATATAACCTATTTTTCAGCTCTTCCACTGGAATTTACTTAATTTACTAAGGCCAGAGTGCCTGCCCCTCAACCAAGAAGAACAAGGAGGCTTCTACACCAGGCTGTTGAAGCCCAGAGCACATGGGGTTCGGTGGGCAAATGATGGTGTGACACAGGGCACCAGGGCAGTGCCCAGCTATGACAGAGATGGGGAACACCAAAAGGCTGCCCTATGCTTATGGAGCACATGGGGAAAGGACAGTGGGAAGCTGGACCATATAGACAAGGTTTGGGAGATGCCTGGAAGCCTAGGAGGCTTCTGTTCTCTTTCTGGTAAAGATAAGGCTCCAAGGGGACTTTAACAGCAGCCTTGCAGTACCTGAAGGGGCTACGAGAAAGCTGCAGTGTACTTTTTCCAAGAGACTCTGGTGATAAGACAAAGGGGATAGTTCCAAGCTAAAAGAGGGGAGATTTAGATTAGATCTTAGGAAGAAATTCCTTCCTGTGAGAGTGCTAAGACCCTGGAACAGGTTGTCCAGGGAGGCTGTGGCTGCTCCATCCCTGAAAGTGTTCAATGCCAGGTTGGATGGGGTTCTGGGCACCCTGGTCTGGTAAGATGTGTGCCTGTCCATGGCAGGGGGATAAATTAGATGATCTCTGAGGTCCCTTCCAACCCAAACCAGTCTGTGATTCTATGACAGGGGCACCCTAGAGGTCCACAAGGGCGGGGCGAGTCCTAGGGGGGACTTCATGAGGACAGGGCACACCCCAGGGGTCCATAAACACTGGGACATCCTGGTGGGTTACAGAGACACAGAACGCCTCAGGGTGGGTCTATGGACACAAGACAGCCGGGGGACAGGGGGGTACAGAACCCTACGGGGTTTGGGGGTTCACTACACCGGGGGGGCTCCGTGTAGTGCCCAGCGCTTGTCGAGCCGCCGAGTGCCACCAGGAGGCGCCGTTGCTCCGAGCGGCCGCGCTGCGCCCCCGCTCCATCCCGCCTCCTCCCCTCCGGTTCCTCCCGTATTCCTCCCCGTGGTGCTGCGGCCTCCCCTACCCAGCCCACCCCCGCC
>VZRI01007403.1:473953-489617 GCA_013397515.1 Upupa epops
GCCCTCCATCTTGCGCGGGGCGGCGGCGGCGCCGGGGGGTCGCCGCGCGTGGGGGCCCCCGCCCACTCGTGACCACCCCCCTCCCCAATCACCTCCCACCTTCCTTTCGCCCACAGATCCGGTGGGAGAAGAACATCACGCTGGGCGAGCCCCCCGGTTTCCTGCACTCCTGGTGGTGGTAAGTATCGAGGAGGGGGCAGGGGAAGGAGGTGGGAGCACTCCACTCCCCCCTCAGCACCGCTGCCCCGTCACGGGTGGGAGCTGTCCGGCGGCCCCGAGGGGCAAAGCTCCGGCACTGGCGTGAGTCAGCAGCAGCGGCCCCACGGCGTTCCCGCGGGGTGCCGGCTCCTGCCTGGCCTTCTTCATGGCTGCCCGTGGGGCCCTAGCGACACGGCAGCGGCCCGGGGAGCCTGGTGGTGGTGGAGAAGGGCAGGGTGAGGTGTGAGGGCTGGGCAAGCCCCTCGGGTGCTGCCACGAGTGTCACACGTGAAAAGGCAACTTTTGCCTCTGAATCCCCCATTCCGGGGACCACAGTGCCTGGAGCGGTCGTTCCACCTTGTCCTTGAGGTCCCAACCCCAGGGGTGGGAGCAGCACGGTGGCAAGTTCCTCACCTCTGCTGACACCCCAGCTGCAGAGGGTGAACCCTGAGCAGTCGCTAACTGCCTGGTCTCCTGACTTTCTCCTCCCCGCAGCGTGTTCTGGGACCTGTACTGCGCTGCTCCCGAAAGGCGAGACACTTGTGAACATTCGAGTGAAGCAAAAGCCTTTCATGATTACGTGAGTAACAAGTTCCTAATTCTTGTGGTAACGACGGTGTTGGGGAGCCCCAGCGTTGAGAGCTAGCATGATCCACTGGTACAAGCACAGTACTCCCTTACCCAACGATGTTGTGATTTGGCTGAGGAGTATTTCATCATGTTGCAATGATGTACATGAGCTCAGATGGGTACTTTAAGTGCTAAAGAAGGCTTGTTTGCGTTCCTGGTAGAAAGCAGTTTTGCAGAGTAGAACACAACAAAGTGGTTATTGGAGGATCACTGGTGAGATACTTCAGTCTCTAGTGATAGGCAGAGGCTGGGTTGTGGTGAGGAGGAGTGGGACATTCCTCAAACTGCTGTTGAACATGCTGATGAATATCTCCTTGCCTTTATTGAGTCTGGGGGCTTGCTGGGTTGTCCCAGTTCTCCAAGACCAGGAAGGTAGTGTTACTTCGTGTTGAAGGTCATGTTGCAGACCCTCCTTGATTGATGGTGCACATCTGTTCTGGAGGTACGGTGGGTTGTTCTTCACAGGGGTGTTAGTATGACCTATAGTGCTGCTGGGGCTGAGGTGCCTCCCTTAAAGACATCACTTGTGAGGTTGCGTGGCATGTCAGTGCTCGTGGGCCACGGGTGGGTGTCCGCTCCTGTCTTGTGTGCGTCGCCAGCATCTGCAGCATGGGGAGGAATTCGCATCAAAGGATTAGTCACCTGGCTGCAGGCTTGGACCCCAGTCAATTGAGTTTAAACCTGGTTAGCAGGAGCTGGTTTTGTCTGCTCCGAGGAGCCTATGGTATGGAAACCATTTTTTTTTCCCCCCCTTCCTGACTTTCTCATTGCTTCAACATGCCTGGGTTGGGATGCACAAGGGTTTGCCAGCAAGCAGTACTGGGTAAGCGTCTCGGGGACCGCTGTGGCGCTTCTGTGTGCTGGCACTGAACACAGTGGTCACCCTGGGGCACAGGCAGTGCTGCTTCTCTTCTGTGCCTGGGCTGGAAAGCTGCCCGTCCTGCTGGGACACAGGGGAAGCGGTGCTGGATATTTGCTAGGTAGATGTTTGTCCATCTGTCTGTCCCTTTCCGTGGCCTCTCTCTGCATTGCTTGTATTTACTGGGTTGGATTAAGATGGTGAACTCCCGAACCAGGGGTCACAGCTGACATCCACCAGCGCTTGGCTGGTGCGGGCAGCTGCTCGTGCCCTGGGAGCTTTGTGTCATGTTGCCTATGGGGTTTTTGGAGCCTGGTGTTGGGACACAGCTCCTCAGGAGCAGGGCCAGAGGTAGATTTTTTGGGACAGCAAAGCAGCAAGTGGAAATAATATTCACAACCAAGACACGGTAACACTGTTTGCAGTAGTCTCCTCATCGTGTCTGAGGATTTAGTGTATTTAGAGAAATTAATCTTTTTTTAGCTTGGTAATAATTTTAACAATAGGCCTGAGTGCTTTAGATGATTCACGTAAACTTCTTTAATACACGTTGTTCTAAGCTTACAGTAAATAGACACAATCCTGATTGTTTTTAATTCTCGGTGTAATGCAGTTTTGTAACAGCCTCAAGTGCTTTACCTTTTGGGTTTTATCGACAAGACTCTTAAGAAGATTTTCACTCCCCTGTGCCTTGGCTGGGTGGCACTGGTTTGGTTTCCCTGAGCTTGATTTGACCTCAAAATGAAGGTTCTGCTGCTCTTCCTCAGTGTGGCTAGTGATGGATTCTCTGTGAGCAGTGGTCTTTTCCCCGTGTACTTCATGTGTTGAGGCACCTATTTGCCCAAAACTTAAATGTTGACCAAAGGATGGAATGGTAAACCAGAGGAGCATGAATCGCACCTTGGTTCTCACCAGTCTCCATGTGAGGAGCAGTCTACTGGTACCAGGGAGTGAAGCAGCTGAGTGCGGTAGCCAGGATGCAGGTTTTTATCAAGCACCAAACCCCACAACCCATCAGTGGCAGCTAAAACAGGGTATGAGCTCTGAATGGGGTTGGACCAGTGAGTCATGACTAACTTCTTAAGGTGATTGTGGTTACAAATATCTTAATACAAGCCTTGGCTTGGATTAGTTCAGCGTCAGACTTAACACCTGGCCAACAATGGACAACCTTGGATAACTTCTTCCCGGACAGCTCAGTGTTTGCCCAAACCATGGTGGTGTTTATCCAAACACGAGATGTTTACTGTGTCTCTCTAAGGACAAAGCAAGGGGATGCTCTGGGAGCAGCATGATGCTGCCAGACCAGCTAGGTTTGGCAGTCTGCCCTCTCATAGCTAGAGGGGTGCTGGCCTGGGAGATGCTTCTTGGAGATGAGGAGTGGTGTGCCTTGTTAGCAGGGTGCTAACAGTGGGATTCACATCGTGCGTTGTTTCCACTTCATTTCCCAGTGTAACAGTGTGAAAACTATTAGGAGTAGCAGGACAAATAACCCTCTGGATTTTAGTATTAACTCTGCAGAGAGAGAAACAAAAGGAAAAATCCTACCTTTCTTTTTTGGGGTAAAGCCTTGAAAGCCATGGCTATGGAATATGGCTTTTTGCCTTCCTTCCCCCACCCCCAAGGGTTTTTCACATAAGCTGGGACTCTTGGTAGAAAGGTGCTTGTTGGGTGATGGGAGTGGGGATTCACTTGGTGTAGGTGGGAGGAACTCTGCGCTTCTCTCTTCACATCTGTGTGTCTGTTATCACAAGTAATGAGTGGTGTTGGTTGTAGGGTTGTCTGTCAGCCTCTCCCGCCTCCATCAAGAGAGTTTGTCTGAGTTTCCTAAAACTCAGCGGGTAGCTACTGATTCAGACAGCTCCTGTGCGGGGCAGAGACCTGTGGCAAGTATGCTGGCATTATGGTGGGCTCTGGCACGTTCCTGGAGCTGGCGAGCTTGCAACGAGATCACTCGGCATGACAGGGGATTTCAGCCACTGTGTTATCTGGGAATTGGCCGATGGCTGGTCGCAGTTGAGCATTTCAACGCCATGAAAGCCAATACAATTTGAGTTAGCGGTGATGACTGCCAGTTTAAATACCGCAGTGAATTTCTGTCAAAGAGGTAATACATAGAAAGGGGAATTGCAGAAAACTTGATCACCAGAACCACTTCAGTCGATTTTGGCCTCAAGCTACAGAAAATGAACTTAAATCTAGTTGACTGTTGCTACATACTTTTTGTGGTATTGCTCTGCCTGCATGGCCGGCTTGGAACACTTATGCACAGGAGGAAAAAAACTGGCTAGCCTTTGGCTGATAGAGGCGTCAGCTCCCCTCTTCAGCTCACCCCTTGAGAAGGTCCTGCACTTGGGAGCATTTGAAATGCTGTTTTATTTGCAGTGCAAGATGTACGGAGCCTTCAACTTGATAGCATAAAGCATTGATTTCTTTTTCTCTAAACTTTGGAAAGCTCTGCAGTTCTTTCTAGTGTGGGTCAGGATGCTCTGCTGTAGTGGTGGTGTGTTTGGTGTGTCTGTCCTGCCATCTTTGTTAGGGACAGCCAAGGCTCCTCATGTTTTCCCATAAACAGTTCCCCTCGGGTTGAAATCCCATCTCCAGGGGCTTCAGAAACCTTCTTACAGGATGGAGCATCCAGTTGGTGGGTGGGGAGTGCAAGACTGCTGAGCGAGGAAGGAGGTGGAATCCACAGAGCTGAATGGGTTTTGGTCTGATGGCTTTTTGGAGTGAGGATTGTGACCCAGGCACTGGAGTTTAAATCCCCAACCCAGCCATTTTCCCTGCTGTAAGAGCCCTCACAGCTGTGCTTTGAAGGCAGGGGGTGGGAAATGGTCCCTTTCTACTGGATTTGCCCATCATAACCCTAGCTTGCATTGCTGCCTGGGAATTTCTGGGCTGCATGGGTGCATCTCCTTGTTATAGAGTCTTCTGCTTCCTGAAGTCTGTCACCACCTCATAGCATGGCAGTTCAGCAGGTGAGATGGCCATGTCAGATCCCTTGTGGAAGGAGATGCTCTCCATGCTTGAGGAACTTGGTGTGACTGTTACCTTTCCCATGCCAGGCTATCTTCTTGTTCCAGGACCATCAAAGGTCATGAGACTTGATCCAGGCGTCCATGGCAGCTTGGGGTGTGTGTGGGACCAGCAAGTCCATGACCACCTCCTTAGACTTGGTGGCAGCCCATGAGTGTTTGTGCAGCCATGGTGGTCCACAAGCACCTCTGTTGCTTGCCCTTTGCAGCCAGTGTGTTGGAACCCTATTGTGTGGGAGAGCAGTTTTATGGGGGGCTGACTTGTCATGACGCTGGGACAAGGGCTAGGAACAGCCTTGTGTTGTCCCCAGGAGGCCTGGTGGGGTCCTGGGCTCAGGGCATGCACAGCTCCATCCCATTTGCATGCGGGACTATGCTGTGCCTGGTCTCTATCCAGCTCTGCTCTGCTCTGCAGGGACAGGGTTCCCCAGTAGGTAACTGGAGAGAGGAGTTTCCTTCAGGAGTGGCGGGCTGCCAGCAGCAGCTGCACAACTCCAGATCGCTTAAAAAAAAAAACCAGCAAACCAACAGCAAAAAAAAAACCCACCCTAAATTGAAAAATTCCCTATTCCAGCAGTGCTGTGGGCTCAGCCTTCCATCCCAGTTCAGGGTACTGGTACATCCATCCCACCTGCAAGCCTGAGTGTCACTTAAACCCTGTTTGTACTGCAGAGCTGGGATAGTTTAATTTTATATTTTAAATAATACGGGTTATGGTGATGGAACAACCTTCACTGCCACCCTTCCTGCTGCCCAGCAATGGGACCAGGACGTTCCAAGGCGGCACCTTTCCATGGGTGATACTGGTGGAGAAGGCACCCGTGTGAAACTGGAGGTCAGAACCCAGAGCTTATGTCTTAGTCTTTGACTGGGGAGCCTAAATATTTATCCTGTTCTGTCCCTAATGAAAACAAATTGTCAACAGTTGTTCAGTAACTGACTAAATTAAAATCTGTAATTAGTCAATTAGATTAAAGAGTTGGCACAACCTGATTGTATCATGCTGGTTAGGTTATTAAGAGAAAGGGTGTGATTTTTAATTACTGAATGCTAATTTTGACAGTTTCAAATGGAAACAGACGTTCCCCCCCTGCTCCACCCCACCCCCAGTGCCTCTGCAAAAGTAAGGCAGGGGATGAGGTTTGTGTCAACAAATGGTGTGAAGATGCAAAGTTTCTCTGGCTCCAGTCTGTGAGGGGCTTCTCCAGATAAGGTGGGAGTGGGACAAGAGGGAGAGGGCCACATTTCTTCAATTCTGGCTGAAAATTGTAGAAGGCAGTTTGTGCTGTGGGTAGTGTTCCTCTCTGTGGTTGGATGAGTGTGTGGGTGCTGCCTAGGGATGTTCCAATTGCCCATTGGGGCCAGCATGCCCTCACCTTCCATGGAGCGATGTGCAGCAATTGAGGAGCATTGGAGCTGCCCTTTATTTTTTGAGGGGGGTTTTATGGTTTTTTGTGATTTAATCCCCCAAAGTGCTTGAGAGGGGCCAGCTCTAGTGGCAGGCAAAGCCTGCCGCAGGGAGGAGGACGAGGACAGGGAGAGGGGCTGAGGAAGGCCTTGCGTGGTGAGCGTGGCAGCCCGCACCATCCCATTGTTTGCCCCAGCGGCGCCACGGCCACGTGGGCGCAAGCAGTGAGGCCAGCGAGGGGACCCAGCCAAGTGGGCTGCGGGGGGGGGGGAGCAGCCATCCCCAGCAGATGCTTGGCTCTGGGTGAGCACAAAGCTCACAGCCCTGCCCTCCCCTGTACTTCTGGGGTTCCTTCAGAGAAAAAAGAGGGGTTGCTGGCTAGTGGGTAGTGCTTTGCCAGGGAAGTTGTGTCCGGCATTGGGGTGTGGGGGTTCCCTGTCCTGCCGCGGTGGGCAGTGGAGAGGTTCGTTAGGTCAGGATGCCGTGTATTGGGTACGAGTGAGGTTTTCCTGTTCTCCTGATCATTTCCTTCCTTACCTTGGAAACTTGGATTTTCTCCTACCTTTTGTTCCCTATTTTTCTCTTGTAAGGCTGTCCCTGGCTCTGTTTGAAACAGCTGCTGGGGCTGGGGCTGGTCCTGAGGAGTGGGCAGGGGGCTCCAACTCTCTCTCCTCTTACACTCAGCACATCATCGCAGCAGTGACAGCACCACCTAAATGGCAGCATGAAGCCCTCCTGGCCAGGGCTGTTCTAAGAGAGGAGCTGAGGGAGCTGGTGTTTGGTCTTGTTTTCCCTTGCGGTCCCTACAAACGGGGGATGGCTGAGGGAGGGATGTGGTGCCTGGAGCATCACACAGCCGCCTTGCCAGCATCATCCCACTCTGGGGCAGGTTGTGAAACTCCTATTGGGGCTCCTGCTGAGCCTAGAAAGCACATCCCTCCCTGTATTTCCCAGCAGCTTCCCAGAAACCTGACATGACAGACCTCTGGGGAAGGCCCCCCTCCCAGGACAAGGATCTCAATGAGGTGGAAGCAGTGTTTTCCTCCAGGCTGGTGGGGAGCCAAACAAACTCATTGCAAGTAAACAAATGTCTTGCCTCTGCCTTGGTTTGGGGTTTGTTTGGTTTGTTTTTTCTTTCCCCTTCTCTCAGAGCTCTTGCTCATGGCTACAAGTGCCAGGAGCTGAGCTCAAAACTGGAGAGAGAAGGATTTCCAAAATATGGGGTGGCTGTGTGTGGGTGCTGCTACCTATGTATGGCAGGACCCTCACCCCAACCAGCCACCTGCTCTCATCCCCACATCCCATGGCCTTGGTGGCTGTCCCTGTGCTCTGGGTTGAGAAGGGCACCCAGGGGATGGGGTGGTACCTTACCTTGGGGTAAGGTTTGATGTGTGGCTTCTGCTGTAAGACCATCTTGTCTTTTGTCTTGTGTTGGGGCATTGAAATCGTGTATTGTTTAATTTTGGAGGAGAAATGCTCACTCTCTTGCCCAGGTTTAATAGTGTGAGGATGGGGACTGCTGCTATCAGAATTAAAGAGATGTGTGTGTGCATATATGTAATTACATGATGGAAAATGAAGATAACGGATGGATACATATGGACACAGGTACATAGACCTATATCTGTCAG
This sequence comes from Upupa epops, assembly GCA_013397515.1. Lineage (NCBI taxonomy): Eukaryota > Metazoa > Chordata > Aves > Bucerotiformes > Upupidae > Upupa > Upupa epops. The sequence continues at coordinate 481,715 of VZRI01007403.1, forward strand.
TGGAATTAGTGCACTGGGGCAGAGCAGTGGTTGTGCTTTCCCATCTGCCTTGCTTCTCTTCTTACCTGGCCACAGCAAGGTGATTTCCCCCCTCCATGTTCCAGGAGGGTGGCTGTGGGGTCTGCTTGTGTGTCTGTGCGCGAGGCAGTGCTGCCGCAGCTGCTGCCTCAAGATAAAGTCCAAAGGAAGACCTCTGGCTGTGTCTTAAGCTAACATTTTCTTTCTCTTTTTTTTTTATTCTTCATGTTTCTGCATCAACCCTTGAACATTTGCTCTGTTGTCTCTCCTCCTAGGGTGCAGGGGCTTTCTGTAGTGAAAATGAGCTCTTGCTGCCCTCCTGCCCACCTCAAATGGGGTCTGTGGGGAGGAGGGTTTCCCCTCTCCTTCTCCCTGCATTTGAGCTCACTTCTTACAACCTCATAGGGCTGAGCTTGCGCCTAGAGTTGGGATTTTTCAGCCCCATACTGAAGCAGAGGGTGTACTGCAGCCTCACTGATGAGTGTGACCTGCCTGGGGTGTTCCAGGACATTCCTGATGGGCACCCCGGCCCAGAGCTGCTCCTTTTACCCAATGTAAGGTTTCTCGTGCTTCACCTTCCTGTTCTCTTTCCTGCTCCCCTTCCTGCCCCAGCTCCCACCATTGCACTGTAGGGTGCTCAAGCCTGCAGTTGTCCACCAAAGCAAGTGGGTGCCTGGCATCCCCTTGTTCCCTAAAGGGGCGTTTTCTGGGGGTGCCCCCAGCCTGGGCTTCACCCATGGATTCATTTCTAGCAGTCTTAAAGGGGGAGAAGCTCTCGCATCACCCTCTGGGCAGGGGGGGAGCTGCCACTCCTCCTCAGAGCTCAGCTTCAGGGCTAGGGAGGAGCTGGGAGCTGGCCTTGTTGTTTTGGGGTTTTCTAAGTGGAAGAAAAAAAGGCTGTGCAGGCCAAGGAGGGGGGCAGGGCGCTTCCTCACATCACCCTGCTTTGGGGTGAGCAGATAAGGCTGCAACATCGTGCCTGGTGCTGCTTCCCTGCCAGAGCTGAACAGCATTGTCCTGCTCTGCCCAACCCTGCTGCCTGCTCATCCCTCTTCTCAGGGGAGCCCAGTGGGATAAGTGCAGCCTGTGGGGCACAGGGACTGCTTGAGCCCCCACATCACCCTGCCCAGGAGCGATGTGAGGAGGAGGGAGAGCTGCTTCCCTCCCCCTCAACTCCTTTCTGCAGGAAAGCTGTGCAGCTGGTGGGGTGTAAATCACACCCAGCCTCCCCCCCACTCCACCGCCCATCTGCCTGTGGTATGGGGAGGGGGTTGTGGGGCTGATAGCAGCACTGGGGTCTTTCCTTCACAGCTTTAGCCTCCCTATTTCCCCTCTGTCATCCCAGCAGCTCTGGGAGGGTTCTTGTTCGTCCCTGAGTAGCAGAACCCCTGTTAGCCGGATGGTGATTGAGACCCTTGGACTGTTGGGGTCTTCCTCTGCCAGGTGTGAACCAGAATGTAGGACTAGTTTTGTAAGACCCTACTTGGGATCTGGTTTGAGGCAGGGACAGCTGTGTTTCAGAACACTTAGGCTCATCACAAGGGCTTTGAGTAGGGTTGTGCTTGGTGGGGTATGGCTCCGGTAGAAGTGGAAGGTCCTAACCCTGATCTGTACTGCACATGGGCATCTTCGGCCCAGTACAACTGTGGTTTTCCATGGAAAAACCCAAACCAGATGGTTTTGTTTTATCCTGGACATTGCAGCATTGGTAACACCCAGGTGCTTCACACCTTTACCAGCCTCCTCTGGAGAGAAGGTCCAATGTGGGGCACCCAGGGCTCCATCTGATAGTTAAAAGCTTATTTACTGGCTTGTCCTGGGGTCTTCAGGGTGTTGTGGCACGTCCTGACAGCTTGACTGTCCTTACCTGCAGTCATCAAGGAGTTTTCAACATGACTTATATAATGCCTTTGTACTTGGATTGCTCCACTGTGCTGCACAATGGCTTCTTTGTCATCCTGCCAGCTAATTAATTTTAACTTTTACCATGCTATGGTGTGGTGCACCATCCACCTGCTCCATCTCGAGCTTCTCCCTGCTCCTTAAGTGTTTTCCAAGCACTTCTTGTTGCATTGAATGTGGGAGAAACCAGCTTGGCCCTCCTGGTGCTTGTGTGGAGGAGCTGCCCCTCATGTCAGGGCTAGGGCTAGTGATGAAAAAGCCATTAGGAGGCTCGGGTTTTCTCCAGTGGCTTGTTCTTCCTGGCTGGCAGTGGAAGGTCCCCCTGGAGAACATCCTCTGATGAAAATAACAGGCTGTCCCTCCCTGGCTGGTGATTGGCACCATGTGCATCTCACATTGAAAGTCTTGGCTATGTCTTCAGGACAAAAGCCCTTTTGCTTTAGGCACCTGCATGTCCTAGGATGTAGTGGTAATTATTTCTGGAGGGCTATACTCTGTGGGAAACCAGGTGGTTTTCTCTTTCATCCGGTCACAGAATGATTGGAATTGGCAGGAACCTCTCAAGATGATCTAGTTGAATCCCTCTGCTAGAGCAGGATCACCTAGAACAGGATGGACGGGATGGTGCCCAGATGGGTTTTGATAATCTCCAGGGAATGAGACTCCACAGCCTCTCTAGGCAGCCTGTTCTCCAGTGTTCATCCTGTGAGCAGACATCTGCAGTACCAGCTCCAGGTATCATCACGGCATCCTTGATGTGGGATAGACTTCACTGCTGGTATCCCCTGGGGTGCTCACAGGGCAGCTGAGCATCTCCTGGAGAAAGGACCTGGAGGGACATGACCCCAGCTGGGTGTCCCTAGCCTGGCAGGGCAGGATGAGCCAGGGTATTCTCTTTCCATGGCAGGAGGGATGGAGATGACCACACACATCAGCACCTGCTGGGTTTGCAGCACTGAGGTCTATATGAGCTGCACTGCAGCAGTGGGGAGCTCCCCTCTGCTTGGGATAGGGGGACAACAGGGGGGCAGGAGTGGATATGGGATTCCTGCCTTTGTGTTTAATCTGGTTATGAGGATAGCTATTAGAGATAATGAATTTTGCCTGTCCCTGACGTTGTAATACAAGAACCCAACTGTCTTTCAACATCACGAAGGTCACTCTTCTTTATTCCTGGCTATAAATTTTGCTGCTTACAGATGTTTGGGGAAGATGGACAAAGCTAATTAAGTTTCTCCTGCTTGCCAATTGGCAAGGGGCAGTGGTACCACTGTGGAGACAGAGGCAGGGGGCAGGACCAGAGCTTGGAAGAAATGCCTGCGGCCCCTCACTGTGGTGACTCAGCCATGAGCCTGTCCCACCACAGCTAAAGAGCAAAGCAGGGCTGGGTTCTTGTGGGCCCTTGCACCTCTCTTTGTAATGGTTTGGAGTAGTCTGCTGGGATAAGGCAGTGTTGGGAGCGAGTTTCCATCTTGCTGCTCTCATTTGAGGCCAGTTCAGCAGGAATCTTATCACTTGATGTCCCCACCATGACCCCAGGGTGGGAAGGAGGGTACAAAAATCTGTCTTATTCAGGTTTTCCCATCAAGAACCTTTGACACTGCCACCAGTGGCAGCTTTTTTCCTTCTCAAAGTGATTCGAACAGGGTAACAACCAGGTGCTGGGTTACAGAGCCCACTCTTACACCAATGTAGCACCTTGGAGGGGTTGGCATCCCCTTTTGCCTGAAGTTGAGGCAGGTTCGCTCCCCAGAGCGAGCAGTGCCAGGCAGGAGCCAGCCATGTGCTGGCCGTGTGCTTGTAGCGCGTGCTGCCCCGCTCCCCCGCCCCGTGCCCATGATTTATGCCGCTCTACATTTTCTCCTCGCTTCCATGCCCCTTTCTCCCCTCCCTCTTTTTTTGTCCCTTGTGCTGCCATCTTGATCCTGGTTTGTTGGGCTTTTTATCCTCTCTGTTGCTCACAGGCCTCCCTGTTATCCCAGCAGTCTGCAATATATGGAGCTCCCAGTTTGTATGAGTTCAGACTGGGCTGTTATCCTCCTAGAGGCAGGGAGGACCATGGTCTCTCACCCTGCCGTGATGGGAGCCCCTGGGGAGCTCTTTTGATAATTTTTAGTTTATTTTAATAAAATAATGAAATCCCCTGGTCCTCATTGTAGATGCTATTGGCCCTTGGTCGCAGCCAAACTGGTGGGGTGGCTGCAGGCACCCATCGCTTCCACCCTGACGTTGCTGCCAGGCTAGCACCGGCCATCTGTCCCCTCCAGAGTGGCGCCTGCTTGCCGGCTGCTTGCCTGGCCCAGCATCGCCTGTGAGGCCACGAGGGCTAGTATTTTAAAAAGAAAATGAGAGAACTTCCATCCTCCCCTTTTTTGCCCCACTTCCCTACACAAAACCTGACTTTTTGTTACTGCTTTTATTTTATTTTGGGGCAGTGGTTTTTTTCTCTCCCACCACAGTGCTGGGTACATCCAAAGTTTGCCGGGTCTTGCGTGCGTGCGTGTATACTGAATAATTTTATTGGCCGTCTGGAAGGGAGCCAGCGCAGCAGGCATCATGCGGGAGGTGGCTGCTGAGGTCTCTTTTATTTCCCTTCTCTAGCCATCCCCCCCACCCCTTGGGTTGCATTGTTGTTACCTTTCTATTTTCTTCATTTTTAATGCTTTTCTTTTTTTCTTGGAGTTTTTTTGGGGGTTTTATTTTTGCTCCTTAAAGGGTTAAAAACGATGGGGAAGTTCAGCTAGCACTTGCAAGATATGGTTGCCTTAGCAACAGGCCTCCTAATCTGGTAGGTGACCTGAGAGACTGTGGAAGATGCAGGGGTTGGTTTGGCATTTCATTATTTCATGAGGCTGCGGCTCTCCAGCTGGTTCCCTTCCCAGCATCACCACCGCGGCTGCTCCCCCCACCACCGCCCCCGGCATCCCTTGGCAAAGCTCTGGGGGGGCCCAAGCCTTTGTCCCCTCATCCTGGGAGCTAGTGCCCAGGGAGGAGGAAAGGGCTTCCCGGAGCCCAGGTGATCGTTATTCAACTTTGGGTCTGCAGAGATGATTTCCTACCTCCAGTTCCCTCCCTCTGAAGGATTTGCTGTGGTGGCCTTGGTGAAATAATCTGTGTGGACCCAGGAGCTGGAGATGCTCTCATGAGCACTTCCAAACTCTGTTTTTGGGGTCTGTGCTGCTCTTGTCAGGGTGGAGACCGGCAGAAGCTGGGGCTGGAGGAACAATTTGATGAGGCACAAATTTGATGAGGCACAAATTGGGCACGGTAGGTCAGCAGGGAAAGGTGAATGGAGGTGAGATTCAGAGATGCAGCCAGCATTTTGGAGAAGGAGGGTGGAACTGGGGGGAGAGTGGCAGTGTGATTCCAGGTGCTTTAGTCCATGCTGAGCTCACAGGGCCAGGTGAGCACAATCAGTATATGCCCACATATGGGTGGTCCAAGACCTGGGTGTTTTTGTGTCACAACCATGGATTTCCTGTTGTGGCCCCAGTGAAATAATCCATGTGGACCCTGGAGATGCTCTCATTGGCACTTCCAGAACCTCAGTTTTGGGATCTATGCTGCTCTGGTAGGGTGGAGCCCAGCAGCGTGGTTCCTGCATGAGGAGTTGGGGGTGAAGCAACAATCCAGTGGAGCACAGATTGAGCAGTGTGGGTCCACAGGGCTTGGAAAAGGTGATGGGGACTAGATTCAGGGATCCAGCCAGCATTTTGTGGAATGAGGGTAGATTTGGGAGGTGTGTGACGGTATTTTCCAGGGTCGTTGTGGCTACTTCATTCCTGGAAGTGTTCAAGGCCAGGTTGAGATGGGGCTCTGGATAACTGTCTAGTGAGAGATGTCTCCACCCTTGGTAGCAGAGTGGTGCTACATGATCTCTAAGGCGCCTTCCAGCCAAAGCCATTCTATGGTTATTCCAGCTGCTTCAGGCTGCTCTGAGCATACAAGTCCAGTTGAGTACAACCAGCACACTCCCTTTCCTTTGACCAGTTCATCTCTGAGCACCAACTCATCTTTGTTAGTAGTGAGGCCATCTAAATTAAGAAACCACATCAGAAAATTCCCTGCCACATCATGGGATCATAGAATGTGTTGGGTTGGAAGGATCCTTCAAAGGTCATTCAGTTCAAACTCCCTGAGTGATCAGGGAGACCCTCAAGTAGATCAGGTTACCCAGAGCCTTTCTAGCCTCACCTTGAAGATCTCCAGGAATGGGGCCTCAACTACCTCCCTGGGCAACCAGTTCCAGTGTTCAGCCCCTCTCCTGCTAAAGTTCCTCCTAACAGCCCATTGCAATCTGCCCTTCTCTAATATAAAACCATTGCCCCTCATCCTATCACCAATGTCCATCAGAGGGGTGCTAAAGCTCTAGTTCCTTCTTGGTCCCTGGTGGCATTCACATGGGCATATCTGTCATACCCAGCAGTGCCTGGTGGCACAGAAGTGCTGCACCCTGCTCCAGGTCATCGTTTGAACTCTTCACTGGGCTAGCCAAGCCATTTTCTGTGCCCAAAACCAGGGCACAGAAACCACACTACGCAGTGCTAAGCAGTTGTGACGTATGGCACATCCAGATGTGGCAGCTGGACAATTTGACCCCTAGAGCAGGGAAGTGTCTAGGGGCTAGGGCCAAGCCCCTGTGGGTACCAATGGAATAAAAGGTCTGGGAGCGTCCCATTCCCCTGGATCGCAGCAGTGCAGACCTCTTTTGTGTTTTCTCCCTCCCGCTCACACGCTGTGGCAGCTGCCTGCGGACGTTGGGGAGAGCTGCCTTTGTTTATCTGCCTCTCCGGCAGAGCAAGCGAGCAACAGGGATGCTCTTGGATCGAGGTGCCGATCTGTCATCTCCCAGGTTTTATGCATCCCCAGACAAGAAATCAGCGGTGCAAAGCGCAGACTTTCTGTTACTTATTGCTGGGCTCTGTGCAGAGTGCGGCTGCTGAAAGCAATCTGTTGTCTGCGATGCCCAGATTTATGGTTTCCCGGTCTCCTTCTAGGTGTTGGCTTCCACCAGGAAGCAAAAAAACCCTGGTTTGAGCCCTTGATAACAGGATGAGAGCGCCATGGTGTGTCATGGGATTGGCCCTTAGCAGGTCTGGTCCTCAAGCTGACCCCAGAGCCATCATCAACCTGGCTAGGATTTCCCTTGCTCCATGTTACCTGGTGGAGACAAGAGGACCAATGTCCCAGGGAGCTACGATGTAGCTAAGTTTTCCTTCTGGGTCTCCTCTACTGAAGACCTGCTTCTGCAAAACCCTCTGCCCACCCTGCTGAGGTGGCAGAGGCCGATGCTGCCCCTCAGTGAGCAGGGGATGAGCCACCAAAAAAGGAGGAAATCCAGGCACGCCAGCAGAATCCCTAGAAAGTCCTTTTTTTGATCACTTCATCCCTTTTTTTCCTCCCCATCTCTGCTTAGCGAGGTTTTCCAGGATTTGTCGCTCTCCACAGGGATCTCGGGCGGTCAGCCGGTTCCCCAGGCACGGATGGACAGCCAGCGTCATCCTTGTGCACAGCACTGTGTTCTGTTTGCCAGGGGCTCCCAGGTCTCAAGCACAGGATTAGATATCGGGTTGGTTGTGGTTTTTTCTTTTTTAAAGGAAATAAAAATTCCAGGGAAAATAAAAAAAAAAAAAAAAACAAGAAGAAAAAGCTGTCTTTCCCCCCCCCCCCGCCTCCACCCTGCTGAGAAGCAGCTCTGCGATGGCGGCTGGAAAGCGAAGCCGTAAGTGTTGCGTGTGCCATCTGCTTCGCTTGGATCGCAGCAGCGGCTGGAGTCGGCACAGGCTTGCGGGAAGGGGGAGTAGTGCTTGCTGTGGTAAAGATGGGGTCCCCTGCCCAGCCAGTCCCCCCAGCTTAATGTCCTCTAGGTAGATTGTAAGCCCATACTGGCAGACTTGAGCCCCAGCTGGTTCTGCTTGGAGGTGGGACCACGGAGGTGGATCTCAAGAGGATCTGCAGCCCCCTCCTCTGCACAGGAAGAAGA
>VZRI01007403.1:492098-541836 GCA_013397515.1 Upupa epops
TTTTTTTTGCTGCTGCCGGCCAGCCGGCTTTTTCTTGGCGGCTGAGAATGGGAAACTTATCTCCAGAAAATGCAATTTGAGTTGATTAAAGCGACTCCTGCCATTGGCCGTGAGCTGACAAACTTTCTGCAGAAACGGTTACACTTTCTGAGAAACCGCCCCGGGGACCTGCCGGGCTGCAGCCTGGCCTTGGGCAGCTGCTGCTGCTTGTAGAGACTGACTGGGGAGGAGGAGGGCAGCCCAGGCTCAGGGAAGGCAAACAAAGCAGAAAACAAAGGATGCTGGTCTTGGCAATATCGTCGTACCCAGGAGGACTTGCTGGGAAGAGGAGCGGAGGAAGCAGTAGTGGTGGGCATGCTTCTCTGCTTGCTTTGCTTGCTCCTTTTGCTTCTCTGCTTGTTCCTCTTGCTTCTCTACTGGCTCCTCTCACTCCTATACTGGCACCTCTCTGACAGCAGCTTGCACAGTCTTCAGCCTGAGGGCTTGCGGTTACTATGGAGCCCAGTTTCAGCCATGGACTGATCCGGAGGTGAAAGCCTCTGTGTCCCAGCACCCATCCTTTTAGCTCACCAATCCCTCAAGCTTGCCCATCCAACAGGAGACAAATCACAGGAGCCCTAGCAGAAGCAAGCAGCATCTCCCACACCTTCTTTGTAAGCCCTCTGTCGAATCTAAAATAAATTTGCATCTAAATTGACAGGCGAGTTTTAATGTCTTCTGGCTGGATAGTCCTTGAAGGTTCAGGCTTCCCTTGCAGGGCATTGTCCCTGCTCTTACTATCGTGGTAATAGGTACTCCCAGGGTGGAGATAGAAGATGCATGGACTGACTGCTTGCAGGGAAGGAGAAGCCTGGTTTTTCCTTTTTTTTCTAACATATTATTGAAAGGATTGAGGCTTAATGACAGGTTGGTGGCTGAGGATGGCTGGTGCTGGTCAGGCTTCCCTCTGGGGATGCTGCTCTGTGCCAGGCTGCTTGAACACTGGTGCCCCTGCAGTGACTCAGGTTTGCAGGCGCACATCCCATGGCTCTCCTTGTGCTCCAGCAGCTAAACCCCATTGCTGTCATATGCACAGACTGCCAGAGACAGCAGCCGTAACACATCTGTGTCCTGGAATGTGTCGCTTTTTGCTGGTGGACCCCTTGGTACCTCGCTTTGGGAGCATTGGTGGGGCTGAAATGGCTGTGAGAGGGTTGCAGAGTGCAGAGCATTTCTCAAGCAGTCTGGCTGTGGCAGCTTTCCTTTGTCATCCATTATTTATTCAATCCTCTGCAAAACAAATTCACTCCTCAGCACTGATTCTGATGACGGTGCTCATTTGACAAAAGAGGTAAAAGGCACTGGTTTTGTTCCTAGTCTAAAAAGACTTCAGGAAAAGGTGCATTTTCCTACCATTGCCTAGTGTTGATACTGGTAATGGAAATCCACAGGGGTTTTGGGTGGGGATGGAAACTTTGGAGCCTCAAAGGCTGGATCATCAAGCGAGGATCTTCTTTGCTTAAGGTTGGCAACCTGTGAGGGTGTTTGCTGTGGCTGGACCAAGGCAGGGGACCAAGATGCTCTGTTTGCTTCGTAGCTCAGAGTTGAGGTGGAAACTGCATGTTCAAGGAGTTGCGTTCCTTCCCCCTGTGCTCTTGCAGGGCAACTCTGCTTTATGAGCACACACTTGGGGTTTGAGGATAGCAGTGTGGTTTCTGCAGGGTTGTTGTCAATGTCCTCAGTGACAGCAGTGGCTGAGCCAGCCCTTCTTCCCTTACACCAAACAAGCCGGAGCAGTGGGCTGAACGTTGGGCTGGGAAGTTTGAAGGGAGGAGACAGCGCGTTGGAGCCACGTTCATCAGGATGGAAATAACTGTCAGCCCCATTCAATCTGTCGCCTTGTTCCCAGGGGACAATTGCAAAACAGGATTACTGCTACTTAAAAATTCATAGAAAACGTTTGTTATCACGACGTCATAATTGCTATGACTCAGAAGAGTAGAATTGCCATTTTCCTCTGCCTTCTCCCCTACCCCTCCCCTCTCACTTTTGTTGCATATTGAGTCCCTGGCTGCAGCTGCAGAGAAAACCCCAACAACTAGAGCAGGATGATGCTTTATTTTATGCTAACTGCTGCATTTGACTTGAAAATGATGTCCCACTGGGTCTGGTGGTCAGTGTATTACAGCATGATGGATGTCTGTCAGAGCAGCGGTGGCTGGCAGATTGTGATGGGTGGAGGAGAACAGATGCCCGGTGACTTCAGGGGCTTTAGCAGAGCCCAGGACTGAGGACTGGAAAACAAAAGCAGATGGGAGGGCTCTGCTTGGGCTAACTATTATTCTCTAGCTGCTTGTCAGGGAGGAAAGCTCGTCAAGCGGCCGTATCTCTTCTGTGCTCTTCCTCTGTGGTGAGCTGGACTGCCTGATGAAGGCTCGGGTGAGCCGTACTTGACCTGAGGCCTGAGCCTACGTGAGGACCATACCTGCAGTTCTCTGAAGGAACCCCCTGCAAGAACAGCTTGCCTCTGTGGAGCTGGCACTCCACTTGACAGTTCCTGTTAACCCTTGACCCTACTGATGGCAGCCTACTGGGCAGGCTCCTGGTGTTAACTTTCCAGCGTGTTTTGTGCTCCACATGACTTTTCTCTTTGGAGTTGTGTAGGACCACATAAATTTAAGCTGTGCAGGTGGAAGAGCAAACCTTTTGCACAAAAGCTTGTTTGGAATCAAGCTCTTTACAGGCACCAACCTGCGACCCTTCATCTAGTTCCTCTCCCACCTCCTGAAAACTTTCCTGTGCTCGCTACCCGTGTAAAGGGTTTAGGAATGATCCTGACTTGCCTTGTTTCTCCATTCCCACCTGTATTTCCTCATCTGTATCCCTCCATTCTTCTCCCACCCCTCTGGTCCATCCAGACTTGGGCAGGTGGCTGCTGGCCTCGCAACTGGTGGTTGCAGGGTTAAGGGCAAAATTAAATTTCACTGCTGTTTTGAAATTAATGGAATTATCAGTGTGGGTAACAGGAAGCAGTGCTAGTGTAATGTATTCGCTACGGATCTTTATGTCAGTGTTTGCTGCGAAATCTAGAGTGCTAGGGCTTGGTGGAAGTGATGGCTCACCGATACATTGCAGTTATGGCCACAGCACAAAGGCTTCTGCTCTGTCTTCAAACGTTCAGTTTGGTTGACTGGTGATAACGGCCATTGCAACCCTGCAGTTAGTGGGAGCTGAAGATGCTGGCCCTTCTGGGGAGGCACCAAATGTGTGTGAAGGTTCCTTTCTATCTACCTGGTATCCTAAACATCAGAAGGATATGAAACTGTTGGAGTGAGTCCAGAGGAGGCCATGAAGATGATTCAAGGGCTGGAGCGCCTTTGCTATGAGGACAGGCTGAGGGAGCTGGGGTTGTTCAGCCTAGGGAAGACTCTGGGAGGACCTTAAAGCTGCCTTCCAATACCTCCAGGAAGGCTGCAGAGGGACTTTTCTCAAGAGGATCCAGCAATAGCACAAGGGGAAACAATTTGAAACTGAAGGAAAGCAGGTTCAGACTAGATTGTAGGAAGAAGTTCTTCAGTGCAAGGGTGGAGAGACTCTGGAATCGATTGCCCAGAAAGGTTGTGACTGCACCCTCCTTGAGGTGTTCAAGGCCAGGTTGGATGAGGCCTTGAGCAACCCAGTCTGGTTGAGAGGCATAGCTGTCCATGGTAGGAGTTTGGAGTAGATGATCTCTATGGTCCCTTCCAACCTGAGCCAGTCTATGATTTACCTAGCCCAGTGCGATGGACCTGCAGCATGGCCTGGTGCCTCATGGTGGGTGTTGTTAGGCTGGTAGGTTCCCTCTTTGCCAGTGCTATGGGACAGCTAGTGTTAATTAAAAAGTGGAAAAAATTAAACTTTGAGCATGCATGTTGTGGAGCTGCTTTAGATTTCCACCGATGCATGGTTCCTGCATGCTGTCTCTGCATCGTGGGCCTCCCTCTTGTCTCAGCTCCTTGCTCTGGAGATCACAGATGTACAGATGACCCTGAGTGCACCTGGGCAGTGTGCGGCTGCATCAGTAGAGCTGTCTTTCATGGCCAAAATATCAAGCTATTTAACCAACTGAAATTTCTTTGAAGCTGTCTTGCTATCTTCTCATTTAACTCTCCTTTGCTCAGTTGATGTTGCCTGGGCTGGTGGTGCAGAGCAGGAGCAGGTGGCAGGAGCACAGCTGGCTTTGGGAGCTGGGTTTTTTGGGGACACACCACCAAAACTCATTGCTCAAGAGCTTGTCCTAGTCCATTAGTTTATATTTTGTGTGAAGACTTGCTATTATTTCTGACATTATTTCTGCTAGTTATGTCTCTAATGAGGTGAGACTTGCCATATGTTGTCCATAGGGAGGAAGTGCTGCAGGTGGGGTTAGGGCTGGTCTGCTGGGTTGATGTTGCATGGAGAAGCCTCATGCTGTACCTCTTGACTTGGAGAGCAAAACACCAGTGGATCCAGCTGTGCCTGTGGGGTTGGTGCCTCACTATGGCCATCTGCCCACTGGTGGCATCTTGTTCTTCATCCACACTCTTCACCAGCTCCTGGTGCCATTTCCCTACCATTCTCCTTATCTTATCCCCAACAGGTTTTGCTCTGAAAGACCCTAATTTTGGGGTCAGTTTTTGGGGCAGCTCCTGAGCCTCCTCGCAGGAGAAGCCACTCTGGCCCCAGTCTGAGCAGTCCAGGCTGGCTGCTTGGAGCAGGAGTCTGAAACTAAACTGTATCACCTTAAAGAAATATTTATTGCCGAGTCCTGAACTTAATTTGAGCAGGGCTCTGCTGGTTAAACAATTGTTGGAGCCATAAACCAGAAGCCCTTAATTATGGGTGATTATTTTCTGTGGTGAATCTATATGCAAGCTCATCAGTGGGAGGTCTCCCCTGAAAGGCACCAGTTATGTGTCCAGGCATCACCCAGCCTGACTGTCCCTAACAAAATGGGGCAGGAGCTCACTCACAGCTCCTTTAAAATTGGGGGGGTGGGGGTGTGTTAGGGCAGGCAGGGTGCAGGAACCTGGGGGCTCTTTCAGCAGGTGGATGGGGACCTGAGGGCAAGCGAGAGCAAGACAGGAGCTGTTTGGGACCTGGACTTTAAACTCTCTGGCATTTCAGGTTTGTTTAAAAAACAGTTGGGTAAATATTTGTGAAGCAGTTGGGATCTGGCTGTGGGGTCAGGCAGTGCTCTGCAGCAGGCAGGCTGGTTGCTGGCCTCCCACAGACCCTGGTGTGTGCCCTCAGCAGGAGGCAGGATCCGTCCTCAGCACCTGGAGGCAGTGCAGGATGCTTGGCATCATCTCATGGGTCTCATTTCCCAATGAGATTTTCCAATGAAATTTCCTTGGGTGAAAATAGGTGCCCAGATGTCTGTCTCTTGGGAGGTACTGGTGTGATGCTTTGGATACTTTGGACATACTTAGGACAAGTGCCTTCATGAGGCTGCTGTATGCATCCAGGAGTGTCCCTTCTATGCTACCTGGGGCACCTTTTGGGGTTGGCAGCGTCCTCATCCACTAAACCCAGGGCTCCTGCCCTGAGCACCTCTGTGGGTTACTGCAGAGCCCATGGCACACATCAGGGTAGGTAGGACCTTGCAGCACTGGGACTGGAAGGGGATGGCATGGCAGAGGATGGAGGTGGATGGCATGGCAGGATGTGTCATGGAAGGGGATGAATGACATGTCATGGGATGGTATGAAAGAGGACAATGTGGTAGAGAATGACGTGGAAGAAGATGGCACAGCAGGGAATGGATGGCATGGAAGAGGATGGTGTGTCAGGGGATGGACAGCATAGCATGGATGGCATGGCAAGGCTAGCACAGCAAGGGTGGCAGAGTGGGAGGATGGCATGTCACAGCATGGCATGGCATGGGGAGAGCAGAGTGGTCTAGGCTGCTTGTACATAGCAGCTGTTAGTGCTGCTGCCTTCACCCGCCCGGCCCCCAGCCTCTTCCTCGTGGCACAGATGGTTTTAACACTTTCCTGGGCCTTTTTTTTTCTATAATTAACTCTTGTTTGCAAGTGGGAAGACACTTCTTTCCTTTTGGCAGAGCCAGCACACTACGCGGCAGTGCGCTTTTTTAAAGCCATCGCCTCTCTATCCCCCAGCCGCAGTCTGTTGTTTTTACCAGCCTCTTTTATGGCTCTGGGCTGCTCCCCCCCTCTTTTTTTTTCCCCCTTACTCTTACCCTGAGGTAAAATCCACAGGGATTGGAGGTGAAGGAGGCCCCAGCTCTGCGAGTGGAGGTAACAAATCCGGCCAAGGCGATACAAAAGCCACTGCCTGGGGAGGGAGGGAAAAGATGGAGGGAAGAGCCCTTTCCTGCACCAGAAGCCTTTGAGTCCCTCCAGCTTTGTGCAGCTTAGCAGGGTGCAGCCTGCACAAAGACCCTTCCTCTCTTGTGTTGCTTCTATGCTGTCACACATAAGGTTTTCCCAGAGGAGAGGCCGTTGCCCACCAAAACACTGGTGGGTTTTGGGGACTTGTCCCAGATCACCAGAGCTCAGCTGGCAGCTCAGGAATCCATCAGGAGGAGTGGGCAAGGGGAAGGGTGTCCTTGTAGGAAAAGTAACTGGCATGTCACCAGGCATCCTCCGCCTGCAGGGGAGCAGGGGAGCTTGGGGTCCCTCAACAGCTCCTCATGAAGTTTGGGGTGTTCTGCTTCCAGGGGCAGCAGCACTCAGGGCCAGGAAGTTGTGAGAAGCTCAGCATTGAGGACCAAGAAGAGTTTGCTGCAGTGATGGGGTCACAGCCTATCACCCAGCGCTGTGGAGAGGAGGGTGCTGCTGAGGCTGTGCTGTGGCCTTTAAATAGTGGAGAAAGGAGGAGATAAAGCAAACCAGGATGTTCCAGCAGCATCTTGCAGCCATGACCCCCATGCCAGTCCTCTCCCTCCACTCATCTTCCTTGTCCATCCCTTGGACTCTGCCCACCCACTCTAACTGGACCTTTTCACTGGTGCTGCCAGTGGAATGAAGACCTCACAGTGATGTTCAGAGCTCTCACATAGCTCCCATCCCCCACTCTGCTGCCTGAGAGCCTGAGGCTAATTTTTTCCTTTCTCTTTCTTGCTCTCAAGACTTTAAGTTTTCCTGCCTCACATACTGGTTTATTGCTGGGGCAGGGGCAGGGGTTTGCATGCTAGTTTTATAGGGTCTCTCCAGTGATGGCTTCAAAAAGCTCCCAGCTCATAAATGGTGGGGGGGAGGAGAGGGTGTGAGTGTATTACCTCCTTATTTTGACAGGGAGAGGGGCTCTTAGAAATGAAATAATTAATGTGTTTAAGCTTTAAGGGGAGCATAGCTGGGATTCTAATCTAACCATGCGATTCCCTGAGCATCCAAGAAACAAAAAAAAATATTGATAATTAAACAAATCCATATTTCTATCATAAATCCTCCCCAAGCCCAGTGTGTGCCTTGGAGGGTGCCCTAGGGGTACTTTTCCATGTAGAGAAGCCCCACACACAGCTCAGCTGCGCTCAGACCCGACCACCAGTGGGGCCAAAGTGATGTGGAGAGCCAGTATGAGGGTAAATAAAATGTGGGGCCACTTTGGAGAGAGGTTTTTTGATCCCAGGTAGGGATGGGCAAGAGAAAATGGGGCTGGAGGCACGGAGGGATAGTGAATGCCCTCCATGACTACATACCTCTTCTCCACCAGAACATCCCAAAATGGTTAAAATGCTCTAAAACACAGACTCTTCCCAGTCACCCTCCTCCTCCAGAATCCCAGCCCATCTCCCCGCAGCTGGCTTTACCCCTGGTTCTTAGGGGCTGTGGAGAAAGGCATCAGTGCTTGGGAACAGTACAGAATTACATGCTGACTTACATCAGATTCACTCCTGCTCTTTGCTTTCACTGTTCTATTAATTCTCAGGTGCCTCAAGCAATTACCAGACATATGACCTGATAAACAGTAGTTTTGGGGGGCAGCACCCACAAATTACCACAATAAATCCTGCTGTTAAAAAAGGAAGGGCAGGCAAATGTGGAGGCTGTGGTTGCCGGAGTTCAGAGTGTGGTTTTGTTGTGAATTGTCANCATATGGCTGGAAGGGATTAGCCTGGAGGATTAGATGAGCTGAGAGGAGGGGAAAGTTCCTGCAATTCCGTCCCTCTCTAAAACCCCTCAACTCTGACCCCCAGCAGATGCAAAGGGATGATTTATGGGGGCGATTAACACTACTTTGGTTTTAGCCATGCCGCAGCTGGGTCTCTGTGTGGTGGTAGTGGTGACCAGCAATGGCCCCGGCCTGGAGTGGGATCCTGTGCTGAAGGACGATGGGGAAAGCTGGGTTTTGCCTCACATGCCTGCCTTGCCCCCACATGTTGCATCTTCCCTTGAGCTCGATGCAGTGCAAATGCAAGCTGCTTGCTCAAGCTTCCACAGGGATAAGTGAGCTGGTATATGGCACTCGGGAGGTCGTACATGTTGTGACCTTATTGGTGACTGTCCGGGTTTCAGAGAAAGTTGGCACCATTGCTCTGCTGTGGTATGTAGGATCACAGAATAGTTTAGGTTGGAAGGGACCCGAGATCATCCCGTTCTAACTCCCTGCCATGGGCAGGGACACCTCTCACCAGACCAGGCTGCCCAGAGCCTCATTCAGCCTGGCCTTGAACACTTCCAGAGATGGAACAGCCACAGCATCCCTGGGCAACCTGTTCTAGTGCCACAGTCACTTCAGTATCAAATGCTCCATGGAGGGCAGAGTATTTTTAACATTTTAAAAACTTTACCCTGGAGACGGTAAGGTTTGTTTTGAGGCTTCACAGCTTTTCTCTGTGCAACCATCAAGGACTTTCTTCAGTCACAGAACCCATTTTGCTTGGGATTGGGATTTGCCAGCAGCCTCTCTTTTGCCATCCTGGTGTTGCCATGCCTGCAAAAGCTCGCAGAGGACCTGGTTAGCTCTCAGAGCATGACCAGAGCCTCAAAAACCTCTTCCAAGTCTGTATTTGGCTTCTTGGGATGCATCAAGGGTACAAGTGTACAGAAGTGAGCTCTTCATGGCAATGCACCTCCCAGGTGGGTGGATGCTGTAGGATGGGTCCTACAGGATGGATGCTGTTGCTGAGCCATACTCATTGTTGTTACCTGTTACAGCAGGCTTCAACATGTGCAGTAGTTCTGTCTATTCCAGTTAACTTGACTCTGACAGGCCACTGTGGCCTCAGAAGTGACGGCTGCTCCAGTGCAAAGTCCACTGCCTTCTTCCCCACTTGCCTTGCCAGGGTTTAATCAAGGTGCTGGACTTTGTTCCCATACGGCAAGTTCCAGCCCTTATTTAAGTCAGCTGCCACCTCCACCTTGATTTCAGGCATTTCCATTCCTCCCCCAGCATATTTAAGGGAAGATACTGGGAGAGAAGATGCCACAAACCACTTTCTAACACCAACAAACCCAGTTTTTCTTCACAACCTGTTACTTTCCTGCAGTTTTTTTATTAACCCGCTGCTTTGTTAGAGCAAAGGGGATCTGATTCTTCCATGTTGTTCTAACTTGAAATAATTGAGTATTTATTTTAAAAAGGTCTCATTGTGGTGAAACTTTCCTCTTCACAGATCAGCAGGCACATCCATCAGAGGCTGCCGTGAGTGGGGATGGACGCTCAGCCGCCTCCATAGGTACACAAAACCCCATTTGAACGAGGCTTTGTGTTCTTAACACGAAGGTGGTGGCCATCAGCATCTTGTTGGGGATGGCCAGATGGCGTTCACCTGCTCCGGACCAACTTCTTTTGCCCTTTGCCTTTGGTGTCGGGGAATAATACCAGGGCAGCTGCTGGCAGTAAAATAGGCTTAAGCAAATGGGATATTTTGGTATTCAAGTGCATGACAAGAATGGGAGTATTTGCATTAATTCCCTCCTCTCTTTCTCCCTGCGGCGGGAGAGGATGAAGAAAACCGGGCTGTTTTCCTGTGGGGTTCTGGGCTTTACTGGCTGGACTGGGGGTGGAAAGTGCTGGATAGTGTCAGTGCTCAATCCTGCAGCATCCCGCTGTTCCTGGATGTTTTACTGGGGAGGTTATGGTGTTTCCTACAAAAGCAGGTTGTCTCACCCTGCTTCCTTGGGTCTGGCTATGGGTTAGGTACTGGCCATCACTGGGTCCCCAGGCAAACTCACAGCTTATTTATCATTCCAAACAGAATCAGAACAATAATTTAGAACATAAGAAAGTAACTTAAAAGAAGAATTAAAACTAATTGTTACACACCCACACCCATTTTTAATGGGTGCTGGCTGCCTTTGGGGTGCTCTGTGGTGTTCCAGCTAGCTGGTGGGATTGGTGGCACCCCTGCTAGCTGCTAGTAAATCCTTAGGATGAGCTAAAGCAATGTTCTTTCCAGCACACGTGGTGCGATATTGTGACGTTTTTATAAAGCTGTGGATTATGGGGTTGTTTTTCTTTTTTTCCTGTTTATTCTCTTTTAAATTAAATTACAATTTAAATCTGGCTTTTCTTATAACCCTTTCCAAAATTTGCTTGGCAATTCCAGTCTGGAAGAAGGGAGAAGGCAGAGGAGCAGTGATTTGTGCAGGTGCTGGTAAATAGCCGTCGACCTATGGCACCAGCAGCCTTCCCTCGCACCTCATCATGAAATTACTGCTATTTTTTTTTGAGAGTAAGGCAGTATTTTTCCTTAATCTGAGCTTTTCAAACACCAGTAAAAGAGAAGGCTTGGTTTCAACTGTGGGGCTTAAGGCAAAGGTGGAGGAGGAGTCCATGCATGTAGAGTCATACAGTGGTTTAGGTTGGACGGGACCTTGAATACCATGCAGTTCCAGCCCCCTGCCATGGACAGGAACTCTTCTCACCAAACCAGGTTGCCCAGACTCTCTGGCCTTGAACAATTCCAGGGATGGGGCATCCACAACCTCCCTGGGCAGCCTGCTCCAGTAAGAGTCCAGTCATACAAGCCCACATAGTTCTACCCCAACAGCAACAGCATGAAGCAAGGGGCATCACAGGGAGTGAATTTGTCTGCTTTGGCAGAAACCCCAGCAAATTCCCTTTGGTTACTGGTGCTGTTACTCTTTTGGGTTTAAGAATGATTTCTTAACACCTGAACTGAATCTGTAAGCTTTGTATGAAGCTTATGTAGCTGCATAACCCTGGGCACTGGTGAGGCCACAGCTGAGTAGTAGGGTCACTGTGGGGCACCTCAATACAAGAAGGACGTTGGGGTGGTGGAGCGAGTCCAGAGAAGGGCAGCAAGTCTGGGGAAGGCTCTGGATTAAAAACCTTGTGAGAAGCGATTGAGGGAGCTGGGGCTGGTTAGTCTGGAGAAAAGAAGGATGAGGGAAGACCTCACTGCTGTCTACAGCTGCCTGACAGGAGGGTGTTGAGAGATGGGAGTTGATCTGTCCTCACAAGTAACAAGTGATGGGACAAGAGAAAATGGTCTCAAGTTGTTCCAGTGGAAGTTTAGGTTGGACAGTAGGAAAAACCTCTTAGTGGAAAGAGTCCCCAGGATTTGGCACAGGCTGCCCAGAGGTGGGGCTTGAATCCCCATCCCTGGCTGTGTTTCACAGTCATGGAGATGTGGAGCTCAGGGACAGGGTTTAGGAGTGGGCTTGGGGCAGTTGGGTTAATGCCTGGACTCAATGATCTTAAAGGTCTTTTCTAACCTAAACAATTCTATGATTCTCTGATCAGGAGGAAATGTCAAGTGTCTGGTGCAGGACTAAATACAGGTCATTGGTGCAAGAAACTGCATCGCAGTGGTGGGTCTCCATAGAGCAGAGCCTCCTGCGCTGATAGATGAGAGGTAGATTAATAGTCCTAAGCAATTGCATTACCTAATGAAAATTTTATATAATTATTTTATATAACTTTTTTGGCAGGTAGACCCTGAAATTGATGGTATTGATTGCTGGAGAAGAGCCTGGCCTGTCTGTTGCTGGAATTATTAGGGGAGAATTGGTAGTAATTAATACCTGTGTATTTACAGCATTTTCCAGGCTGCTAATTGCATGAGGGCCATTTTTGCTGTTTGGCAGTGCTGGAGCCACCTCTCTTAGGAGGACAGGGTGAGAGAGCTGGGGTTGTTCAGCCTGAAGACTCTGGGAGGACCTTATAGCGACCTTTCAATCCCTGAAAGGGGCTGTCAGAAGGCTAGTGAAGACTTTCCTAAGGGCATGGAACAATAGGATGAGGGGTCATGGTTTGATGGTGGAAAAGGAGAGATTTAGGTCAGACACAAGGAAAAAATCTGTGGGTGGGGGACCCCTGGAACAGGCTGTCTAGAGAGGTATTGGACTAGATGACCCTTGGAGGTCCTTTCCAACTCAATACATGTTACGATTCTGTGACAGGGATCTTGTGCTGTGGAGGATGGCAGTGAGAGAGCCAGGATTTTGGCTTAACTTTCACTCCAAACTGGGTGGGGGGAACCAGAGATTTCCATGGCAAAACATCCCTAAATACCAGGGATGGGGTGCATCTGTGTATCCAAACACATGGCACAAAGCACCAGAGCGCTCTCCTCTGCAAAACCCTTCCTAAGTCAGGGGAAGCACTACCAGCAAGCCTGGCTTAACTTCCCAGAAGTTTCCCTTCTGCAAACTGTAGGGTACACGCGCATGTTCAGATCCCTAAGCCTAATTGCACATAGTGTGATGTACACCTCCCTGCACTTATCTCCTCCCTCAACCTACATCTCCCCCCCCCCCATCCCACCACCCCTTTAACGTGGTCGCTGTGAATCGTTTGCAGCCCTGCTGAGTTCTTTCCTTGGGATATATTTAGAGCAAGCCAGCTCAGCAGAGCGCGCTGGGGCTTTGCGTAAGGATGTTTGTAAATGTTAGCAGGAACGCTGGCGGGCTGGTGGAGCAGATGTCCATGAGATGCTACCAAGAGCCTTATTTACAAACTTGTAAATGACTGAAGGGGTTTCCTTCCCAGGGATAAGGGGGACGCCGACTTAAGAGATTAAAATCCTATTGTTTCATGGCCAGAGCTGCTGTCTCAGATTATCCTTTACAAGGGTGGGACAGAAAAAAACCCACCAAACCACGTATTAGCTTGAAATGCCATTCAACTGTTGTGCCTTTTCTTTATTTATTTTAAAGGCTGGGGGATGGTTCTATTCTTTTTAAAGGAGGGGGAAAAGTGGCTGAGCGCGGCTGCTCCCCGGCAGGGCGTACGCTGGAGCTTTGTGTGCCAGGCAGTTTGTAGGTGATGCGTTTAAAATAAGCACAAAAAGCTGGTTCTATTGTACAAGTGTAATTAAGCTGAACTTGTGTGCGCAGCTTAGGGTCCCATGAGAGCATGGTGAAGGCGTTTGGGTGATGTGGTGATACTGCTGTAAGCCCATTTAAGACATTCCTTTTGTGTGTGTGTGTGTGTATTTTCCTCTTGCCAATACACAAAGATTCATCCCAGTCTCCTTTCACCTTCTCTTATCCTAAATAAACAAAAAACTGTTTGTTTAATTGCCTGGAGCATCAAGCCAGGCTGCCCATGGAGGTGGTGGAGTCCCGGTCCCTGGAGGGGTTCAGAAGGTGGGTAGATGTGGCACTTTGGGACATGGTCTAGTGGTCATGGAGGTATTGTGTTGAACGTTGGACTTACAGAATCATAGACTCATCAGGGATTGGAACGGACTTCAAAAGATGACGTAGTCCAATCCCCCTGCCACAGCAGGATCACTTGATGATCTTTGAGGTCCTTCCCAGCCATAATGACTCTGTGAGCCAGTGCCTTGCACTGGAGGAAGCAGGATGGCCCCCCATGTGCTGTGGCTGGGGTGCACTGCATGGCCTCCTAACACCCGGAGCCCACCCAAGAGGCTCTGCAAGCACCATGATTTCAAAGTGGATGCCCACCACCAGCCCATGGACCATGGCCACTCTCCCATCACATCAGCCAGTGTTTGATTCCTTCTCATGCCTGTTGATGCAATGCAGATGCTGGCACTGACACGCAGAGGAGACAGATGCAGAAGAGCACCTGAGGGCTCAGTCCCGAGGAAGTGCTTGGTGTGCTGTCCTTCCTGGTGTTAATCAGGTTACTGAGAGGTGTGGGAGGGTTCTATTATTAAATTTTAAACCTGGCTATCTAAGATGAAGGCAGCTTTAACGAGATGAAAAGGCTTAACTAGAGTCCAATTAAATTCCGTATTACCTGTTTACGCAGCCTGCCTAAGTCCTGACCCGCACGCTGATTTCTTCCTTGGGCTCCAAAGCCTGTGCTATAGGCAAGAAAACAAAATCAAAGGAGGTAGAGAGATGCCAGATCATCAACATGTCCTGAGCATCCCCTGCATGCTGGTACCAGGGGCAGCTGCCCTCGGGCGCCTTGTGCTGCTCCTGCTGTGGCCACGAGGTGTGAGAGGCAGCTCAAATCCTCCGTTCTGCTCTTCTGGAGAGGAGAGGGAGAGCAAAACATCCTGTGCCAAAAAGCAAATGTCCAGCCATCCTTAGTTTGCATTAAGGTCTGTGCCCTGAAGGTATTTTTTGCTCTCTTCACCTCACTGCCAGGTTGGTGGAGACTAAAGCTGGCAGAGTGGCTGATGCTGGTGGTGCTCCCCACAAAGGGAGCTCTCTGCTGCTTGCAGTAGCTTGCTCCATTGTTTGGAGGTTATTTCAGTGGGATTTTTTTGACAGAAAACAGGTTTAAAAAAATTAAGCAGGTTTGGTGAAGGCTAGCTGCAGGATGCTAGGCTGAACCACTCAAAGTTGCTTGCCCGAAGCGTGCACCTGGGGACGCTGACTGGTGTAAATGCCACTTTTGCTTTTCATAGCGAGTAGAAACCACCTCTCGTGTTGGTGAGGTGTGGCAGGTTTGGGCAGCTGGCAAGCTGGGGCCCAGCTCCTGCCCAGCCATTCCGCAGGGGATTACGGCCTTGTAGGATGGATGTGTCAGGGTGCAGTGCCTTAGCTCACCTTTGAGATGCTCTTGGAGGTGGCTTAGGCTTGTCCAGTGATAGATGGGGATGAGGAAGAGAAATGATGGGGATGAGACGGTACCATGCAGTACCTCCAGCTCCCCAAACTGCCGTTTCTTGGGTGCTGCCTTTCATAAGTGGGGTACCCTGGGGCTCTGGGCATTAGCACACTGTTACAGGCAGCAGTTCCATCCTTCCAGCTCAGCACTGGCTGCTCTGGTTTTTGAACTGAGCCCCCGAAACCCTCTTGACCTCCCAGCTCCTCTCGAGTTGAGTGCACGGCAGGGCGGGGGGGCAGGAAGCAGCTCGACACACCCTGCTCTGGGCAAACCTTCACGCCTAGCAAAGACATCAGCTCAGCATTAAAGAAAGTCAATAAATACATGCACCACTCTGCAGCTACTCCTAGGGCTGTGGGACAAGCAGAGGGGAGTCGTGTTCCCAACTCAGCCAGCCTGGAAATGCAGATTGGGGTGACACCAAAATGCTGCTGGGGCAGCTCAGGGTGCTCCAGGAGTGGGGGAGCTGTTTGGTGCAGCTGCACTGGTGCCTCTTACCTGATGCTATTAAACGCAATTTATACAGCAGGGTAACCTGGTTTCTTCCTAAGGATTAGGTTAAGAAAACAAGAGGGTTTTAATAACCCTTTTACATCCTACATAGATTTTAGCTGTAAAACCTAACTGGCTTGGCAGCACAGCTGAACCAGACTGTTCCATCTCTTTTCCCTCTGTTTTTTCCCCCCATAATCCAATGCCAGGCAGCCCTACACAAGCAGACTCCTATCACTAATCCAAGTGCCCAGCTCCTGGCTGTGGTGTTTTGTCCGATTTCCATTGCTTTCTGACCTCCATCCTTCTTTATTTGCAAAGCTATACTTGCAGACAGCAGTAATAAATCAATTAATGACTATGATGAATCGTTTAATGGCTGACAAAATAACACTACAGTCAACAGCTTGGATCTCTCCAGCAGTACCAGAAGATGCTGGTTGACTCAGGGTAGGGAGACGAAACAGAGACTGTTAGCTCAATTAGTGCAATTAGTGCACGATTTAAAGGCTTAGACGGCATCTGCTGGTGTTGCGAGCCGGTGTGTTAACTGAGAGCTCCATGGCCATCTAGATTGCCATCACTCTTCTGGCTCCTACCACAATAAGGGGGGTAAAAAACCTGATGTATGGAGCCAAGGAGGGAAATGTATTTATCAGTTACATATGTGTGTGCGTATAGCTGTAGATGCACACCATGAGAACAGCGCTTGCTTTCCAGCGTGGAGCAAATCTACCATTAATAAAAGGCAAACGAGCTGGCGTGGTGGCTGTGCCAGAGCTTTCTCCTTGCTCATCTCCTGCAGAGATCTCTGGTGCATGCTCTGGTAGAAGGGAGTTTGGGGTGTTGCATCCTAGTGGAGACCTTGGTGTGGTGGGATGTGCTTTTGGAGCATCACCAGCTTGTGGCAGCACGGTGGGCTCCTGCCAGCTTCCGCAGAGCATCCACCCGCACTGGGTGGGTTTGTGGCTTTGCTTTGTTCACACAGCAAAAGAGGCTTTGTAAGCAACCTCTAGCCAGAGCCTCAGGAGTCCCTAAAATGGGTTTCTGAGCCAAGAAAGTCAAATGTAGGGAGCAGGGAGGGCAAGAGCTTCTGGATTTCTGGAAATGGGTGCTGGAAAGTCCTTGGGGTTTGGGTCTTAACTCTTGGGGTTGGGTCTTTGCCCTTGGAGTTTGGGTTTTTACCCTTACGGTTTGGGACCTTATCCTCGGGATATGGGTCTTCACTCTTGGGGTTTGGGTCTTTGCCCTTGGGGTTTGGATACTTACCCTCTGGGTTTGGATCTTCACCCTTGGAGTTTGGGTGCTTACCGTTGGGGTTTGAGTCTTCACCTTTAGGGTTTGGGAAATGTATTTCCAGTGTGTTTTTCCTCCCCCATTTTCTTTCGTTTCTGGCACCTCCCAAGGGTTTTGCAGAGCTGCTGCAGCCATAGCTGCGCTCACATTGCTCCTGTGGGGCTAAAGGTGCCTCTGTGTTTACCTTTGCCAAGGCGATGGGGAGGGGAATAA
Organism: Upupa epops; assembly: GCA_013397515.1. Classification (NCBI taxonomy): domain Eukaryota; kingdom Metazoa; phylum Chordata; class Aves; order Bucerotiformes; family Upupidae; genus Upupa; species Upupa epops. The sequence goes on from VZRI01007403.1 coordinate 509,064, forward strand.
GAAAGAAATAAAATGTCACTTCACAGCCTTGTAAATCATTCATCAAGGGCTGACCAATTTGGCTCTCATCCTACAATATGCTCAGGGCACTTGCAGGTTTTTAATTACCGAGTTCTGCCAAGCACCACATGTGTGAGGAACTTTAAATCCCCACTTACGCTGCCGAAGCATAGGTGAGGTTTCGGGGTGTTGAACACGGAAAAATACTCCGTGGTTTTGCGCAAAAACAGGCATTCGCTTCAAGATTTTCTTTGGCCGCTTTGCTCTGTTCCCTCTGCTCCTCGTGTGTGCGCGGTGAGGAGGAGGAGAGCAGCGTGCTTCTACCCAGACCAGATTCCAAATAACACGTCCCCACCACTTTGGGATCCGTTTCGCTTTGGGAGATTCCCCCAGCGAAGGATTATGGTGTGCTGGAAATCTCTTGAAACCATAAAATATCACCTTGGCAGCTTTATTGCGGTGCTCGCCGCCTTGGGAGAGAAGCGTTTTGCGTGATAGAGGGTTTAATAAAGGAAATTCCAAATGGGCTCACTGCAGTTTGGGGCTCGGTCTTATATATTTTTGCATTAAGAGCCGTCATCTGCTTTGCAGGGAAACTGCAATATGTTCATGGCCTTGGATTAAGATTTGGTTTTACTTTTATAGCTGACCCACTTGGGGGGATGGAGGGAGGGGGAGAACTGGGTTCACTCCCTCTCCTGTCTATTTTTGCTGCCGTCTGATGTATAAAAAGAGCCTGGAATGGGCAGGCTCTTATTTTTCCTGCCAGGACTTCTTCTTTATTAACTGTAAAAACACTTCAATTGGCCCTTTGCTGTCGAGGTGGGGAAGGCTGCTTGGGATGCTTTGTCCAGGGGCATGGGGGGGAACATGGCGTGGGCTGTGCCCTGTAGCCACAGGGGGACTCTGGTTATTTTACAAAAGGGATCTCTTTTTGGGGAATCAGCCTGCACTGTCATTTCTAGTGGCTCTGAGGTGCTGGGGTGGGAGAAGCATCCACTCATCTAATAGGATTCTGGCCTTGATCTAACACCCTGATGCCCTCTGTGCCTTTGTGTTCCAGAATAGCAAGATTACCAACCAAACATCAGGGTGCCACCTTGGCAAGCCTTAGTCGTTAATAATAACTCTTCATTTCCTGGGCTGACTCTGTCCAGACACTCAAGCTTCCCCCCTCTGCTTTCATCTTGGGCTTGTCACCATGTCAGATGCAGTCGGGGTTGGGGTTGGCTCTGCTGCTATTGGGATGTAGGGTTTGGAGACGTTGGGGTGCTCCAAACTTTGGGATTACACCAAGCCTAAGCAGGCTCACATGTACCCCATCTGTTCATGGAATTTCCTCCGTTAAAACATTTCCCACCACCATTTTATTTTGCATCCCTGCCAGGTGGTTTTAGGGGAACATAATAAAAATTAATGGAGGGGCTAGCTTGGTGATCCAACCCAAATTATTACCACCAAAGCTTCTTTTAACTGCCTTGGGCATGGGGGTTCATTGGAATGATAGTGCTCTTCCACAGCACAGATACCACCCCATACACAGTGGAGTCTTTGAAGAAAGATCCATATTCCTTCTGGGTAGGAGCTTCCCATCACACTGGTGATTTCCCAAGGTGCTTTGGTGTTCATCAGCCTTCCCTCAACACTGCCAGGGCTGCTTCTTGCACTGGAAAAAACTCAATGCCTATCACAGGGCACTGTGTAGTAATATACAGTAAATACAAAGAGAGATGCTGAGATGGAGCAAATGGAGTGTCCAGATACCCCATGTCCAGCCCATTCCTCATTTTAGGGCTTGAGTGGCTCATGCTGGGGAGGTGCTGGGGGAACGTGACCCTACACATAGGGTGAGATGAATCTGGACATTCATAGTAAGGGTTTGGAGTGCTGGTGAGGTTGGGGAGGTATTGTCTCCTGCATAGGACAGAACTGGATGGGCAAGTGTATTGGGAGAAATGTAGGGTAAGAGAAGCCTTTAAAAAAGCTATAAACCAGTCTCTGTCTGAAGTGGTGTGTTGTATGAGGCTCCTTGGTGGATTAACAAGACAAAATGCCAGGGTAAATGAATAAAATAGCCCCAGAATTATCCCTGGGGTTTGTGCAGCCATCTTCTCCATGGGTGATTCGCAGAGGCCAGTGGCCCTCTGGGTCTGAGCATCCTTTGCTCGTTCCCCCATGGGGGAATGATGCTTGGGGCACTGGGAGCAATGCTCAAAGCTTGGAGGTAACAGGCTGACTGACTCAGTGTGGTGTGGCAAGTGTTCTTAACTTGCTTTTTCCTTAACTCCAACTCAACCCCACCGTGGTTTTTGTCCCCACAGAGTGCAGCTGCTGCTCCGAGTCCCGTGCTTGGAAACATTCCCCCGAACGACGGGATGCCGGGGGGCCCCATCCCGCCCGGTTTCTTCCAGGTAGGCTTCTGCTCCTCCTGACCCTTGTCCTCATACCATGCACGTATTGGCTTCTGCTCTGGGTGTCAGCGCTGTGGTGCCTGTGGTTGTTCTTGTTCCAAAGGGATGCTAGGGAAGCAGCAGCATGTCCGCAGAGCTGACCTGTCGAGGAATAACTCGTGTTTTGCTGGCCTTTTGCTTTCTTTTCTTTCGTTTTATTTTCTGTTGGTGTGGCCTTAAAGCAAATTTCTTTCTTGCTCGAAGAGGTTACTGCATATTTACAACCAATGTGTTTTTCCAGAGCTGCTTGCTGGGTTTGTGTTTGGGTTGGGATTGCATTTGTTCTTTGCTCCTAACAGACATGCATAATTGAAAACATTCCCGATTTTGATTCCTGAAACGTTTTCCCCCTCCTCTGGTTAACCGCTTGATTTTTTCCAAATGCAATCACTGAAAGCATTAACCAGCGCTGGCTGTGGCTGCAGGCATTGCCAACTTCCAGCCAAATCACCCCCTGCCAGTGCCATGGAGGCACCTTGTAAGCAAATACCTAGCAAAGTCTGCTCTCTCCTTCCTTCTCCGATGCTGCACCCTGGCCAAGAAGGGTGTGACCTACATTTGGGGTGACACTGATCTTGATAACCACACAGAAAAGGGGTTAAACTTGAACACTGGGGTGTTTTGGGGTCTCTCTAGTATCTCTTTGCATGGCATGAGCTGCTCTGCTTTGTAGTGGCACAAATTCTGAGCACATTACCATCTTCTTTCTTGAGGAAGCACCACTTTTTCAGGATAAGGGTTGAGAGGGATATTTGCTTTGGCAGACTGGGCTTTTTTTTGTAATCTGGGCTTGTGATTTGTGCACGGGAGAACCTCTCGGGCAGTGGACAGGCAGACCTGATAAGGCATTTGTGATTTATTGTGGTGATAATCTGAGCCTGATATCACCATTCGACTCAGTATAGAAAAGGGGAAGGAGGGTCCTGTTGGTTTATTTTTGCTTTGAGAGATCCCATTTCCTGAACACGGCTTCTGACAAAGTAAGAATATCCCATATTGATCGGGAACCCTAAAACAGGCGAGTCTTGTTGCAGCACTCAGTGGCACAGGGTGAAGCCAACAGCAGAGATGCTATCTTGCAGGTCATAGCTGCTGCCAGCAATTCAAGAGCCAAGTTGCTGCTTCCAACAAATGTGTCTCCTGAAGTCCTGATCTTGCCCTGTGGCGAAATGGAGTGTCCTTTGGGACTCCTGCTTCATGCAGAGTTGTGAGGGCTGCAGAACTGGTGGCAAGTGAGAGAGTATGGGTTACATTCTCTGAGAGTATGTGTTGGCTTTCCCTGAGAGGGAAAGGTGAAGAAGAGAAGTCTCATTGCCCCAGATGTGTTGTCTTGACTCCCATCTTGACTCTTCCTTTTTACAGCCTCCAGGTTGCCTCCTCTGCTTTCCTTTGTGCCCTCTCGCAGCATTTTAGCACTGAAAGTCTCCATCAGGAGCAGACAACCCATCCCAGATCTGTACCTCTTGTGCAGCTGGACCAGGAACTGCTGGGGAAGGAGGGCTTGAAACCAGCCCTACTTTCTTAAGACCTCTTGGGGGAGAGTCTTGAAAATCCAGCAGAAGCAGTGGCAGCAGCACAGGTGTTGTGTTCAGGGATGCTGCCATTTTCTCCAGAGCTGCTGGAGAAAAGAGGCGATGGGTGTCTGTGCATATGGCTCACATGTGACATCTCCAGAGCCTGCCTTTCCTGAAAGCCCTCCAACATCTGGTTTCACCTCCCAGCCCTGGGGATGAAGGGGAGAAGAAAACTCCCACCTTGTAACACAGTCTGAATATTTTATCACAGTCTGATTTATTGCGGGTGCTGGAGTGGAGCTTGTTCCAGCTTCAGGAGGTAGTGCAGTCCAGCTCTCTCAGGGGTGGGCAAAGCCAAAAAAGTTGCAAAAGATGCTAAGGACCTCTCGTTGACCCGTGGTGTGCCAGCGCTGGGACTAAGTGGGGTTACTGGTGGTACCGCTCTGGCCGATGGCCTCCATGTGCCAGGAGACTGGAGGACAGAGAGAGCTCAGGGGGTTTCAGCATCACACTCCTACACCGTGCTGCAGGCAGCAGGGACCTGCAAGAGGTACCCTGAGGGCAGCAGGCGTAGGCAGACTGTTTTTTGAGAGAGTTTAGAAAGCCTGATCCTTTCCTGGCCTGGTGGAGCATTGTGCCAGGAGCTGAGGAGGGAGTCACCAGGGAAGCTCAGGTTGCAGAAACCCCATACTGCTGCCCTGAGGGCACATGAACACCCCTCCCAGCCTCGCACACTGCTGTTTGGCCAAGAGAAAAAATGTCATATGGCCCATTCCTGGGAGCTAGTGGCCCCAAACCTCATGAGAGTGAGCTTGGAGAAGGGACGTGGTGGGAAGGGGAGAAGGTCCACAGCCGCCCTTTTGCAGGGAAAGTCCCTTCTCTGCGCTGGGGCTCAGCAGTCACCTTGGGACTGGGGGCTCAGGTAGATGCAGCCCGCAGAGTCCCACAGAAGGATGGGAAAGGAGAAGCCCTGGGCACCCAGGGTTTGTCAGGGCATCACGTGGTGCCAGGCCATGAGACTGTGCTCCGGACAAAAGGTGGCCGGGTTGGCGACCAGTGAGGGTAAATGCTTTTATTGAAATCTCTCTCTTTGTCCCATTGAGATGAGCAAACAAACCCTCTGCTCGTCCTCCAAAAGGTCACCGGAGGCGTTCCTGCTTTTGTTTTGAAAGCTGGATTGATGCCGGTGTGCCGATCCCTCAAAGGAGGGACAGGGGGTGCCAGGGAAATGTACGAAGGAAAATTCAAGATTGAAAGCAATTCATACCAGCCCTTCTGAACACTATTAACCGGGGGGGAGGGAGGCTCTGCCAGCAGCCCCCACTGTGGCCGCGCCTCCTCTCCCCGGTGTGAACTCCCCGCACCGCCCCGTACCCCCGCGCGCTGATGAAATGGAAAGTTGACCATAAATCAATGTCGGCGGCTGCGTTAGCTATGCATCAGCGGCTCAGCGCCGAGATGCACCAAAACAAAGCGCCGGCTGCTCTGTGTTCCCACACTGCCCCCTAATGCAGAGAGACCTCAGGAGCTGGGCAGAATGGGGGGCTGCAGCCTGAGGTCTCCCCACAACATCCCCTACACTCCCTGTCTCTCCTCCCTGCATCCCAGCATGCAGCTCTACAGGTGAGGTTGGCCACAGTGGATGAGGATGGTAAAGCCAGGGGGAATACAGAGGGGTTCCTGTTGTCTTGTTCCCTCTGTGGATGCCACCATTTTCCCCCTGTTCGACCATCCAGACCATCTGGGTGGGATTTGCTGCCAGCTGTGGTCAGCCAACTCCTGGGAGCTGCAGAACCAGGCTGCCCTTCACCAAATCCCAGAGTGGAGCAAGGTATCAGCCTTGCACCAGGCAGGTAGAGTCTGAAGGATCTTGTAAAGGAAGGTGGATCTTGAGCTGGGAAAAGAAGAAGCCAACACCAGAGAAAGTTTTTTTCTCTGGAAGTTGAGTCGGATGCCCGAGGCTTTTGTACCGAGCGTCTGGAGCATATGGTGGGATTTGCAGTCAACTTTCTCTCGGGTGCTCCAGCCAGATGGAGGTGACTGTTCTTGGCTGTGGCTGACATGGGTTTGTTTCCTGAAGAGCTTGTGTTAAACATATTCCTTAAAACCAGGCTTCTGCAGTTGGGAGCCCCAGCTGCAGGCGAAGCAGAGCTCCTGCCCACGGCTGCCTTCCGCCGTCTGCAGGGGAACTTGGCCTGTCTTGCCTCGCCTCACTTCGCCTCGCCTCGCATTGCCTTGCCTTGCATCGCTTTGCCTTGCCTTGCCTTGCCTTGCCTTGCCTTGCCTTGTCTCGCCTCGCCTGTCCGTGCCCTGTCTCACCTTGCCTTACTGCCTCGCCCTGGCTTGCCCCCTTTCGGGATGACACGGTTGGGTCCTCAACCAACACCTCATGCTGGGAGGTGACTGTGGTCCTCCTCTCCTAGGGCCCCTGGAGCATCAACCTAAAGGGTCCTTCCTTCTGTTTCTTTTGTTGACAACTTGCAAAATGCCCCTCTCCTTCAGTAGAAGTCAAGCTCCTTCCAATAAACCTTGTCGCGTCTTTAATTAATCCCCATGTAATTTATTTCAGTGCTTTCTAAGGTCAAGGGGTAGGTATTTTAAAACACGAGATCCTTCCTGTCACTAAACTCTGTAAACTGTCAGTATCTTGGCGGTGGCAATGCTTCGCCTGCTCAACCCATCCTGCATTGTTCTGCCACCCCCAGAGGTGCTCGAAAATGTTTTTAAATAGAAATCCTCCCCCATTAGCTGCAAGTCTGCAGCCCATAAAACATGATCCATTTGCGGTAGATTACACTGGGAACACAAATTGACACATGCGAAGCTATGATCGTTTGTGCCATTTTCCATCTTTAATATTTTACAAGAAGTTTGCGGAGTTGAGCTTCTGAAAGACAGAGTGGAGAGAACCTGATCACCTGGAAACTCCCTGTAGAAAGCAGCGGTGGCAGCAAACTTGGGTTGTCTTGACAGGCCACGTTGGGCTTTTCCAGTCCCTGTAGGGTAAAGGAGAGAAATAAACAAAGCAGAGAGAAGATTTGTCATAGAGAGCTGTTGAAACAGTGTCCTCTAGTACCAGTTCAGCTGTTTGGGGTTGTTTGTTGGGGTTGGAGATTTTTTTGGAGGCAGTTACAGAAAGATGAAGAATAATCCCCAGTGCAGCCCATCCAGTTTTGGGGAAAAAAACCCGAAACATAACATTGAGTTCAGCACAAGGGCACGGAATTGTTGGAGCAGATGCAGAGGCTTAGGATTGTTCAGCCTGGAGAAGTCTCCATGAGACCTTATTGTGGCCTTTCATAGCTTAAAGGGGGCTCAGAAGGAAGACAGACTTTTTATTATTAGAGTCTGTTGTGATGGGACAAGGGGTGATGAGCTTGAACTAAAAGTGGGGAAATGTATACTAAATATAAGAAAGCCATTTTTACTGTGAGGGTGGTAAGAACCTGGCCCAGGTTGCTCAGAGGAGTGGGAGAAGCCCCATCCTTGGAGACATCCCAGCTCAGGGTGGACTTTGGTGCTCTGAGCAACTTGCTGAAGTTGCAGATGCCCCACTCAATACAGAAGGTTGGGCTAAATGAGCTTTAATGGTCCTTTCATACTCTAAACATCCCACAATTCTATGAAAATGCAGGACATGATAGGGTTTCTCTGGTTGGGAAGAGTGCTGGTCTTGAGGTGAGAGTGAACTGTCCAAAGGATGGGTCTTGCCCTCCTGAAGTGGCATGTTGGATGTTGATCTACTACAGGAATGTGACTCCAGGGCATTTGGGATGTGGTGGAAGCAGGACTGTGCATGTGTTCAGCCTCCTCTTGTAACAGCACCGGTTAATAACCACTAAATACACATTTTTTAAGAAAAAAAGGATTGTTCTGATGCTTGGAGCCCACATGTCATCTCTGCAAAACACTTGTCTCAACCACCATGATCCATTGGGATCATCTCCCACTTCCTCTGCAGCAAGGAGAACCCGTACAGAAAAGCAGTTGATGCAGCCAGCATTCCTGGCCAGACGCAGGTCCCAGCCCTGAAACATCTGCAAATATTTACGGAGATAACAATATCCAGAGGGTCTGCCTTTCTGACGGAGTGGAGCAGCCGTGCCAGGAGGGGGCCGTGGTAGTTGCAGCCTGGAAGTGAGTGTTTCAGATGCTGCTGCTCCTTGCTGTTTTGAAAAAAGCCAGAAGAGAAAGGGAAATAAAAAGGAAAGAAGCTCCTTCAGACTCCTCCCTGCCTGCCAAGATGTTTGCACGGGCTGGGCGTCTTCGTTCCCCTCCTCTAGAAGGCTCTGCCGGGATCGGCACTGCATGGGTTAACATGACGATGAGGCTTGAACAGCCTTGGGACGGTGGGGCCGGGCCATGCTCAGTAGCAGCAAAACCAAGCACTGCTCTCCGGATCCCTTTGCCACACGGGAATTTTTCTCTGATGAAGATGCTGCTGTGTCTTAGAGACACTTTCCTACAGGGACCACATGCTGCTTGCTCTGAAGCTCTTGGTGCAAACCCAGAGCATTTCCTCTGTGCCCAGCCAGGCTGCCTGTAGGTGGGCATGCCCCACACAATAAATATTTATTAACTCCACACCTTTGCACATTAGAGGATATGAAAGGCAGGACATCAGGGGTTTAACAACTTCAAGATAGGGTCTGCTTGCTGGCCCAGTCAGTACCTGGATGACAGCAACTTCCTCCTTGCAGCACAGCAGCGAAACCTGTTGACTCTTGCATTGGTTGGACTTGAGGACTGACCTGTGCAACTCCTGCTTTTCCCTTACATTTGGTTTCCTTGCTCATTCACCCCTGCCTGTTTTTGTACACCCCAAATCCTGCAGCTGTGCTGTGTCAGAAGGGCTTTGGTGGTGGCCAGGCTTTGCTGTAGGGTGCTGTTCTCTAGGATCCAGTGGTGGTGGTGGGAGGTGGCCGCTGCGCTTGTGAGCAAAATAAGTCAAGATCCATGCACGGAGAGGACTTCTGCTAAAGGAGGGTGATGCTACAGCTGGACCACAGAGTATTATCTTCTCTGCTCTGGTTAGATGTAGATGGGGAACGCAGTTGTGATGGCAGTGGGAGGGTTGTCCTGAGATGCTGTGACCTCTCCTAGCCAGGGTTCAGGCAGTAGGAGATGGGCTTGGTTGCCTTCAGCTCCTGGAGGTTGAAATGGTGATACTTCATCTCCCCAGGCGCACTGACTGGAGCAGGGAGGCTGTTGTTTTGAATCCGTTTGGTTCCATCTCACCGCCAAACTGTTCAAATGAAAATTAAAGAAAAAAATTAAAAATCTAAAAAAAAAAAAAAAAAAGAGGGGGACACGTTCTTCCCCCTTTATTTCCATCGCACTCAAGTTTGCGCTGTACAAAAGCTTTGCAGGTGCAAATATGTCCTGCCTTCATTAACTTCCCCTCCCTTCTTAATTTATGTGATTTCAATTTTCCTTCCCTGTACTGTTAATTAGGGGACCCTCTAATCAGTACCATTATCACAGTGGTATTCATGTTTAGGAAAGCTGCTAAACAAATGCTTGCAAAATTGCTAAATGGCTAATTAATGTCTGTTAATTAAGAAAATTGCTCATGGTAACAAACCATGCCATTGCTGGCAGCAGCTAGAAGGCGAACACTTGTTGAAATTAGTAACGAGGCAGGTAGAGAACATCTGCTCCGGCGCCGGTGCTCGAGCCTGCCGTCGCTCCCCAGCACCTCCCAGCAGCGCTCTGGCGCCTTCCCTACTGGTTACACCTCCTTCAGATCAAAAAAACTACCCCTTTTTTTTTTTGGCTGGGTTTTTCTTTTAACGTGAAGACGCACCCCGAGGTCTGTATTCTTGCAGTGAGCTTGCATCTTTTCCAAGTGAATTTCCAGTTTGGGGGCTTTTAGGGGAAATTTTAAATGAAAAATGAAAAGTGAGTGTTGGAGCCCTAAGTGTCACAGCGTCTGCTGCATTGCAGCCTTCAACCTGCATCAGCTAATCTCTCCTTTTTCCCCCCTAGACATCCTTTCTTTGCTCACAGGCCATTTTACTGGTATCCTTAGGGAATCTACCTCAAGGAAGGATGCTGCAGCCAGGCGATGCAGCCCCCAAATGCTGCCTGAGCAGCGTGAGCCAGGGCATGCTCCTCATCCTTCTGTGCTCACTCCTGCACCTCTAGCGAACCACAGTCATAACAACAAAACAAATGAACCCAGAGGTGGTTTCAATCTTTGGGATGAGAGAGGAAAAACGATCATTTTTTTGTCTTTTTCTTTAAGTTTGGGGGTGGATTTTCATATTTCCCCCCATTTCTGGTCCTTTCCTGCGTATTTTTTTTCTTCCCTCGTTGCACACCCTTGGAAAAGTGTTTCCCTGTTGTGTTTATTATTGCAGACTTTGGTTGAACTACGGGACTGTTGACCGTCAGTGTGGCTGCTGTGTTTTGACAGATGTTCTGATGTATTTTTTTATTAATATTATTCATTTTTTCTTGTTTTTTTTTTTACATATATCATTATTCATCCTTCAGCTCCAAGTGAATAAAATCTCAAATAAAAAAAAAGAGGAAAACAATTCTAAAAATCTTAAAATCATTATTCGAAAAGTGGGAGAACTGATTCCCTGACACCATAGGTCCACACCCGTCAATCCTTTTTTTAGCTCTTCTCTGCGCTTTCATGTGCTAATCTATAACCTCCTTCTACTGTCTGACCTCACAGGGACCGCCTGGGTCACAGCCCTCGCCACACGCACAGCCTCCACCCCACAATCCTAACAGCATGATGGGACCCCACAGTCAGGTAAAGACACTAGCGATGGGTAGGGCTGTGAAGCGGGACGTGCGCTCGATTTACCTTTTTTTGCTTCTCCCCCCCTCCTCTAGATTTGATGCTGGGCAGCAGGTCCCCGTGGCCCCTGGGTAGCATCCTCCTGGGCACCCCAGCAAAATGTTGGATTTTTTGCCCATCTTTTTTCCTTTTTTCTGGTGTTTTTTTGGATGTGCAGTTGTCAATGGACTGAGAAGTCAATCGTGGGTATCCGACTGTTTGACCTTCCCAAGGTAGCCTGAGAAATTGAACTGGATGTGGGATTTGAAGCTTCTTTTAGTCGCAGCGGTTGTAAAAGAGAAGTGAACTTCAAGTCTTCCTTCTTCTTTTATTTCTCCCAGTACTTAGCATTGGGGTTTTTTTTGTGTGTGCGTGTCTGTGTGTGCTTCTTTGCCACTATTTAAAAATTATATATCTTTACCACTTTTTTTTAAATAATCTCTTATTTGCCACTTTTTAAAAATAGATCCTTTATTTGCCTCTTTTTTTTTTTTTTTTTTTGGAAAATATGTCTATATATATTTAAACTTAAATATCTAACACCTAGGGTTTCCCATGCACTAATTTGAACAGCCTCACCTAGCATTCTCGATGCCAAACGCTCTCAGACAATAAATCTCCAGAGACAATGATGAAAAAACAAAACCTAAACGGACGCCGGACACTTGATTTTATTTATGTATTTCCTTTTTTTCTCCTTTTCTTTTTTTGGTTCTTCTTTGGAAATTCCACTTTTTCCAAAAAACAAACAAACAAACAAAAAAGGAAGTCTCCAGAAAATAAAATAATTTAAATTAAATTTAAAAAGAACAAACGAAAGCAGCGTGCACAGTCAAGCCGTCGTGCATGGGGAGTGCACAGCCTCCCTGCAGCATGGCCCTGACCTCCCTTTTGTGTCCCCACAGCCATTCATGTCGCCGCGCTATGCTGGAGGTCCCCGGCCCCCCATCAGGATGGGTAACCAGGTACTGCTCCGCAACAGCGGGTTTTTTCTCTTCAGGGAAGGGGGATGACACACGTCCTACAGATACTCCTCAGGTCTGGATAGGGAGCATCACCCTGCTCGAGCACCCCTGTTTTGTTGGTGCTAGAGCATCAAGGATCGTATAAGCAGTATGCTGGGATTTTACGTGGGGGGTTGGGCATCTCCAGGGTGGTGAGGAATATGCTACTGCTCTACTGGTGGTGTTTGCCGTATGGGCTCACTGCCGGGCTGGATTTTCCATGCAATCACAGAAAATGAAAACGAGATAATCCTGCGGCTGGGCTGACCGAGCGCTTGCATCAGTGGTGAGGTCAGGCGGGGCAGGTCACTACTGAATTTTTGGGGGTTGGGTTTATCTTCTTATCCCAGCTTAAACAAGAGCAGTTTGCTTCTGGCCTTGCTGGTGGAGGTTTCCACCCCATGCTGGCCTTTGGTTGAGGAGTTTATCCCGGTGCAGATCTGTAGGGTAATGGCTGAGCCAGAGGTTACCTGTCATTTCAGGGAAGTGAGGGGAAACCTGTAATTTCTTGGAGCAACAGGGGTGGCTGCAGAAGGGATCTATGGAGCTGTTTTTTTGGTGAACACCGTTATTCCTGTAGAGCAGAGAGAGGAGGATAGTCAGGAAATGGGATGTGGCAGCTCACTTTGTGTTTGTGCTTGTTGGTTTGGGACTTGTATCACTGGAATTTGCACATCAATGGTGAAACAGGAGATGTAGCTCTAGGACCCTCCCTCAAGCCTGCCTGAGCAGGAAGGGCCTCCCACCCAGGGCACTGGGGGCTTGTTTAGTGAGTTACCGATTAACGGAACCTTCTCCCAGGACAGTTATAATGGGACCTTGGAGACTAGTTTAATGGGACCTTGTCCTGCTGTGGTCCCAGAGTCATCCTCTTCTCCACCAGAGGTGAGCACAGTGTGCTGGGGTAGGCAGAAGAGGTGGGAACTGGTCTGGAACTGGTCTGGGTAGGTTGCACTCACAGCAGAGTTGAGCATCCAGGACTGTGTAAAGTTAACTAGAAATTTTTCCCCAGACACCATATGTAAAACGTAGGTTTGTACCTGCACAGCGCACTGCGAGGTTACGGTCACCTCCAGAGGGACGAGAGGAATGAATGGGCAGACAGGAAGGCCAGGCAGCAGAAGTATAAATACCCATTGCTCTGTACCCACCCTGGTTTATCTTTGCCCTGCTGCCCAGCTTCCAGGCTGGAAAAAACATGGGACTCGGTAGACTCTGCCTCAGCATGGTCATGTGCACCCAGTACTCCATCAATGGGATCTCTGTGGTGGCACTGGAGTAGAAGGCGGTGCTGCAGCAGTAGCTGTTTGCATCCGCTTTCACCAGGCAGATGGTTATCTTCCCTTCTCTGTCTGCTCAGAGCAGCCTTTGAACTTCTAAATGTGCTCCTTGCCACAGCAGAGCATGGGGTTGGGGAGCACCCACCTTCCCCTCTGCCGGCATGACGATGGGTCTGCTGCTCTACTGCAACTGGAGCATCTCCTGACCAGCAGCAGTTGAATAGCTCAGTGTAAACACTAAGAAGCTGTGCTGTCCCTCTCTTTTCCCGGCTGGCTTGGGCACTACTGCCCTGCACAGCCTGGGCTTCCTCCTGCTCCCCTAAAAGCAGCAGCCTAAGTGTTGCAAGGAGAGGATGAAACGCTGGCACTGTGTTTGGTTTCCAGAGGGGAGGGAAACGCCTGGAGAGATGCTGAGGACGTGGGATGCAGTGGGATGCGGGATGCTCAGGCAGCAGATCTGTCAGGCAGGCCCAGATCTATTTACGTAGGATGCAATTCCACAAATTAGTCTGTTTTTTAACCTTCCCCACTGTTGTTTCCACAGCCCCCGGGTGCCGTTCCTGGTACACAGCCATTGCTGCCCAACTCAATGGATCCCACGCGACAGCAAGGTAAACACGGCCAAGGGAGGGAGGTTGAATGTTACCACCACTTGTTAGCTGTTAATTTGGGATCCAAAGTGCTGGTGTGCCCCATAACACCCTTGCTTTCCTCCCAACAGGGCACCCTAACATGGGCGGCCCCATGCAAAGGATGAATCCTCCTCGAGGGATGGGCCCCATGGGTCCCGGTCCACAGGTGAGTCCAGCCCAGAGAGCATCTTACATCATCAACCAACCTCCTGGGGCTCAGGGGGCTGGGAGTTCCCCTCCATGCCCCATCCCCCCATTAGTGTTAATGCATTTTGCATTAGCCTGGCATCTCGAAATCCCTCCTTTGAACAAGAGTGAGGTCTTCATAGCTCATTAAGGGTATTGCAGCCTCTCTCTTGCCCTTCCGTCAGAGGGGATGGCACTTAGCACCATGCCGGAGAGCCCTTTGAGTGCATTACGCTGCCTGCCTGGGAAATGGTTATGACCCTAACAGCAGGAAAAGGGAAGAGTGGTTTGCATTAAAAATAAATAAATAACCCCAAGAAATGGTGAAGGTCCCTTGAGCAGGGCGATAAGGCTTTCCCCTGTGAGGTTCTCCTCCACCTGCCCTTCCTGCTGCCTGCCTGAGCTCTCTGTTTCAGGCAAGGGGAGTAAACTGGAGAAGCAGGGGGGATCTGGGTTAATATATACAGCTGCATCGCCATCAGTTCACTTTTGCCGAGCAGCTCATTGTTGACTCACTCCTGTTTGTTCGTTCTTACGAGGCTTCAAACCAAGATTATGGTGTTTTGGTTGGAGGTTTATCCTCTCTGCATCGTCGCCTACGTCAAGTTTGTAGCGTGAGGATCAGAGTCTGTCAAGAGACAAGTGGCTGCGCTGGAGTTTTGTTTTGTTTGGGGTTTTTTTTCCTCCCCCTGGAGACTGTTGAGATAGCGAATAGTGTGTAAAGAGGGAGTTGTGTTGTCTCTCCTCAACTCCAGCCTGCTCAGGGACACCCAGCTGGCTCCATAGGCACCTGGATCCCTTCTGGGACTGTGGATAAAACCCCTGTGCGAGCATCATTTCACACATGACCCTCTGATAGCGTTGCTGCTCTGCTTCACATCCTCCTTTCCCAGTGTTTTGCACCTAAAGGCGGGGGGGAGGGGAAGTGCCATTTGTTGGGGGAAGTGGCTGCTTGCTTCCCACTTGCGAAGTTCTCTGCAAAACTTGGAAGCCGCAAGCACACGCTCAGCACCGCGTGGGATGGCGACGGCTCGGGGAGCCGGCAGGAACTGTGAAGTGTTGGGAGCTTTATTTTTGACTCCACCATTCGCCAGAGTTACGTTCGTTAAGGGAGGAGGGGTTTTTTTTGAACAGCAGAAGTGCTGGGCTTCCCAATCTGGCACCCACCAATGGGCCTCTGCCTCCCTGCAGCCAGCCAGGAGCCAGCCAGCTGCCAAAAATAGCCAAGCGAGCCCAGCAGCCCCTCACTGTTACCTTTGCGTGCCATGGGATTTAATGTGCTCCTTAAGCTTTGCATCAAGAAGGAGGTTCTAGAGAGGTGGTTGCTGGTCTTTTCTCACAGATCATTAGTGACAGAACAAGACTGACCTCCAGCTGCACCAGAGGAGGGTTAGACTGGACATTAGGAAGCATTTTTATACTGAAAGAGTAGTCAGGGACTGGAACAGGCTGCTCAGGGAGGATGTGAAGCCACCATCCCTAGAGGTGTTTGAAGATGATTTAGATGTGGTGCTTAGAGATCCGGTCTGGGGATAGAGTAGGGTTAATGGTTGGACTTTATGATCCCAAGGGTCTTTTCCAACCTTGATTCTGTAATCAAGATTGTGTCCAGTTCTGGGCCCCTCAATTCCAGAAGGACACAGAACTGCTTGAGAGAGTCCAGCATAGAGCCACAAAGATGCTGAAGGGAGTGGAGCATCTCCCTGATGAGGAAAGGCTGACGGAGTTGGGTCTCTTAATCTTGGAACAAAGGAGACTGAGGGGTGTCCCCATTAATGTTTATAAATGAGGAAAGGGCAGGTGTCAGGATGAAAGAGCCAGGCTCTGCTCAATGGCATCCAGTGATAGGATGAGGGGCAACGGGGGTCAGCTGGAACACAGGAGGTTCCACATAAATGTGAGAACAACTTTGAGGGTGACAGAGGATTGGAAGGCGCTTGCCCAGGGGCATTGTGGAATCTCCTTCTCTGGAGTAGAGAACCCACCTGGACTGTTCTTGAGCAACGGGATCTAGGGGATCGTGCTATGGCAGGGGGATTGGGGTAGATGATCTTCTGATGTCCCTTCCAATACCTGACATTCTGGGATTTTGTGACCTTACTCAGACCTCCTTGAACTATTCCAAAGGGCATCCAGCCAGAACATCCCAGCATCCTCACAGCAGTTACTTGCTCTGCACTGACAAAGAATCATCCCACACAGCCTGTCCCCACATGCCACACAGCCTGTCCCACTTCCCACACAGCCTCTTTCCACTGCCACTGCCTTTTCCCCTTTCTTAATCTCTGCTTAACCAGTGCAGAGGCCAGGATAAGGTTTGCTTGTGGCTCCCTGAAGAGGGTTTGTCACTCGGCAGCATCCAGGTCTCTCAGCACAGCTGCATTCTCTCCCCACCCTCCCCAGGCATCTTCCAAATGGGTTCGTTTTCCAGCCTTTCAGCTCCAATTAAAAACGCTGAGCTTTTTTTTTTTTTTCTTATATCAAAAAACCAAGGGAGTTTGATGCTGCTATTCAGTGTAAATGGCTGGAATTTCAATCAATTAAGGACTTGCTGGTAATTTGTTTGGGGAAAACCCATTTTGCCTCTTCAAAACAAACTTTGGTGATGCCTGGGCCATAAATCCAGGGAAAATTCAGCAGCACTGGAGTGTTGCTCCTAAAATCCAGTGTGGACCACTCCAAAGGGTTGTGGAGGAGGAGCAGCCAGTAATCCTCCCTCATGCTATAGCAATGTGGTTCCTACGTGGCAGAAAAAGAGCCCCAAATGATGCCTTGTGGCAGGAAGGTGAGGAGAGGCAGAGCGACAGCACGACCTAAATCCGACTGCCCATCACCTGCAGGGTACAGGGAGTGAAGCGCAGGCCAAATGGAGCACAGCATCTGGGGGATTCCTCCTCCTCATGTGCCTTGGGCTTGGCTTTGTACTAGAGCTGAGTTCAGGAGATGAGGGATGCAGATCTGAGGCTCCTGGTCCCAGTTGGAGTCTTAAGCTGGAATAAGCCAGGAGAGGAGCCTCAAGGGACTGCCTGCCCAGGCCCACTTCCTGCAGCTCCCCTGCACACTGGGGAAAAACAATCCTGGCTTGGTTTTCCCTAACCCAGCCCTCATCCTGGGAGCAGGGGATGCTGCTCCATCCCAGGAGAAGCTCCTGCAGTCTTTCATGTGCATACACTACAGCAATAACCTTCCAGTGACACCACCTTTTCTCCTCCTGTCTCTGTTTTCTGCTGCACAGAAACCCCAAAGGCTGCTGGTGGTGCAGGGAGCCAAGGGCAGATTTGCCTCCTGGAGCTGGGAGGAGACAGTTTTCCCTCCTCCAACAAGGCAGCAGAGGCTGGTTTGGGGGGCTTTAGGGGTCAGCCTTGCTTTTTTTCACAAATCTGATTGCCAATTGGCCTCCACCCTCATTATCATCACCTAATTTATTAGTCTTAAAGCTCATTTTGGACAAACCAACCCTCTTGGTGTTCTGTGGGTTGGGTTTTTGTGTCTCTCATTGTCTCTGGTTTCCCTCCCCATTGCAGCAGACTGATCCTTGATTATCATTGCAGAACTATGGCAGCGGCATGAGACCTCCACCCAACTCCCTCGGTCCCGGCATGCCTGGAATTAACATGTAAGGCAGACCCTGAGATGAGGCTGCACGGCCACCCACTTGGGTTTTGAGGGACCATAGGGATAAAAAAAAACCATTTAAATTCCTCCTCCTCCTCTTTCATTTCAACTTCAGGGGGCCAGGAGCCGGCAGACCATGGCCAAACCCCAGCAGTGCTAACTCAGTGAGTATCCCCTGACTGCTTCTTAAGCCAAGAGTGGTGCTGGGCGAGGATCATCCTGCAAACAAGGCCATGCCCTGTTAGCTAACAGCAGTGGGGTTTCCCAGCCCCTCATCTGTGTGTTCCATCTAAAGCCTGACCTCAGCTCCTGTGCTGCTTTCTCTGTGGTGGTGTGCAGCTGGGGTAGGCTCTGGAACCATCGTCTGGTGGGTTTAGGGGTGGTAGGAGTGCCCTGCTGAGGTCTGGCTCCCATGTACCCGTTAGCTGAACGTGCCTCTCTTCTCTCTGTAGATCCCATACTCTTCTTCATCGCCTGGTACATACGTGGTGAGTCCCACTGCTCCATCTCTTCTGTCTTTGGGTGGCACAGAGGTTGTGGCTTGGGGAGATTTGGGAGTGAATTGGTGCAGTGGAAGGGGCTGGACTGGGTTTGGGGCTATGAGGTCCAGCTGAAGGAGGCAGAAAACACAGGGAGGTGATTACATGCTTGTGTTTGCCTGGCTGACCCCCTCCTTCGTCTCTCCACAGGGTCCACCAGGCGGTGGCGGCCCTCCAGGGACCCCCATCATGCCCAGTCCCGCAGGTACAAGCCCCCAAGACCCCCTTTTTGTGGGTCAGCCCTTCTTCTCCTGCCAGGAGACCCCCATCCCTGGGGCTGGCTGTGTAGGTTTTGCCTTTCTGGGGTGAGACCAGTGGGCTGCCTGGCTTTGGGATGCCCCTGGAGGGGTTGTTCCTCTATTACCCCACTCTGAATTTGGACGCTGGGGAGGTGCTAAGAGGTGGGGAATCTCCCTCCTCAGCTTCCCAGCCAAGAAGTTGAGTTATTTTTCACAGTTGAATTTCTGTGATTAAAAACTTTGTGGATCTTCATTAAGTACAAATTAGCCAGAAAATGGTGGTACTTAGAGGGAATTTTAGGTGATAAAATACAAAAGAATGAGTTCAAGTGGCATGAGTTTGTTTTAATTAAGAAATGAATTAATCACCCTGACTTACTGGGCTTCACTCTTTCACAGATTCAACAAATTCAAGTGACAACATCTACACAATGATTAATCCAGTACCGCCCGCAGGCAGTCGATCGAATGTAAGTCTGCTTCCTAATAATTTACATATCAGATACCATAACAAATCATAATTAACTTCATCAGTTCAGACTAAAGCACTTTAATTGATTTCAGCCATTTGTTACCAAACAGGAATAAAACAAACCATCAAAAAGCAATTAACTCTTTGCTGACTTGGTTCCGTTTTTCATGCTTGTTAAGGGAGCGGAGGTCCTGCTGCTGTGGCCGGGGTGCTGGCAGCTGCCTGCCCAGCCAGACACTAGGTTTTGTGGGATATGGGCAGATGTAAATCTCATTATATAGTGATTGGAGGGAGCCCTCTGCACTACCACAACTCTCCCCACACCTATCTGACCAAAGCTTATAGGTGAACACACAGGAGCCACAGGCTAGTGTCATTCAGCCTGAAGAGGCGAAGACTGTGGAGGGACCTTACAATGACCTTACAGTCCCTGAAAGGGGCTGCTAGAAGGCTGGGGAAGGCTGTTCCCAAGGGCAGGGAATGATAGGATGAGGAGTCATGATTTGAAGCTGGAAAAGAGAAGATTTAGGCTGGACAGAAGGAAAAAGTTGTTGAACCAGAGGATGGAGGATCCCTGGAACAGGCTGCCTAGAGAGGCGGTGGAGGCCCCAACCCTGGAGCTGTTCAAGGTCAAGGTGGATGTGACTCTGGGGCAATCTGGTCTGGTGAGTGATGGACCTACTTGTTGTGGCAGGATTGGACTAGATGCCCTTAGGAGGTCCATTCCAACCCTGTGACTCTTACGATTCTATGACCATGAGCCTCCAGATGTGCCCCCACAGCCTCAGGGTGTGGATGTGTCCCTCCACTCACCCTGTTCTGACAGTGTCCAGGAGCCACTCGGGTGGTTGCATATGTGTGGGGTAGTTGTGTGGCCTCTGATGTTTTGTCATCTTCTTCTTGTGCAGTTCCCGATGGGCCCCGGCTCTGACGGCCCTATGGGTGGCATGGGCGGCATGGAGCCCCATCACATGAATGGATCGTTAGGTGAGTGCAAGGGGAGCCCCACAATGCTTTCACTTTCCAGGGATGCTGGCAGAGCATACCCGTGCCTGCTCCCATCCCTGGGCTCAACCTCTGTTCAGACCAGCCTTTGGCTGGAAGGGGGTTCTAGGGTGAGGGGGGTACAGGGGTCATCGATGCCTGCTCAGTAAAGCTGTTCTCCTTTGTGTGCCCCCCTGCACAGGGTCAGGAGACATAGATGGACTTCCAAAAGTAAGTGAGCCACAGACCGGAGTTGCGGGTGTCACTGGGGTGCCATTGTGACTACAGTGCATGGGGACATACTGGTGAGGGGGTTGGGGGTGACTGCATCCTGCCCCCATGGGCTCAGGGATGTGCTTACCCTCTGCTCCTCATCATCTTCCACAGAATTCTCCAAACAACATAAGTGGCATTAGCAA
This sequence comes from Upupa epops, assembly GCA_013397515.1. Classification (NCBI taxonomy): domain Eukaryota; kingdom Metazoa; phylum Chordata; class Aves; order Bucerotiformes; family Upupidae; genus Upupa; species Upupa epops. The sequence continues at coordinate 529,194 of VZRI01007403.1, forward strand.
TCCCCCGGGCACTCCAAGAGACGACGGGGAGCTGGGAGGCAACTTTCTCCATTCCTTCCAAAATGACAATGTGAGTGAGAGAAGGAGGGGGAGGAAGGAAGTGGGAGCTTCCCCAGGGGAAGCTGGGGAACCTTCCTCACTATGGTCCCTGGGGCTTGGCAATGGGTGCATTTGGACCTGAGGTGATGCTGTGTGTCAGTGCTCCAGGACAGAAAGTGGAGAGGAAGAAATAATGCTTTTGGGTGCAAGGTTGGGTCAGCAGCAGGGCAGAGGGGTGCTGAGGTGAGGGAGAGGATCCTTGGAAATGGACGGTTGAGGATCCTGGGGGTTGGAGAAAAGGTGCAGATGCCGTCAGCTGTGCTGGCCTAGCCAGTTGTTGCTGCAGTGAGTAGCTGCTGACATCCCTCCTCTTCCCCCGTTAGCAGCATGTACACGTGTTAATTATTTGTTTTCAATTGCATCTCGCCCCATACTGTTCTGCTGATGTTCTCCCCAGAAAAACAACTCACAGAGCAGATTGCACCCTGACAAATTCAATTCTCCAGCATCTCCTCTCCCCCTGATGTTAGATCAGCTGGGTTGCCATCAGCTTCCTTTTGCGTCTGGCTCCAGTGTCCAGGGGAGCTCTGTCCCGCCTGGTTTCTCACGCTGGCTCTGTCTCTCTTGCAGTATTCCCCCAGCATGACGATGAGTGTGTGATTTCCCTCCCCCTCCTCCTCTCCAGGATCAAGAGAGTCAGCTGCCGTTTGGAGGATCTCAACGTATTATGCAAGAAGAAGAAGAAGAAGAAGAAGAAGCTAGGTGTATGGGCAGGGAGACACGTGGTGGGGGCCAACCCCCCAGGTTTAGTTTCATGCAATAAAAAGGCTGAACTTTTTATTCCATAAAACATGAAGGACAAAACTTTAAAATATTTCAAGACATGACAAGGCCCTTCTTTGTGTGGAAGGGTTTATATTCTGTACATGACACTTCTTTTTGGAAACAAATGGAAGCCTCTAGCACTCAACTCCAATCTCTTTGCTTTGTTCTTTTAAATAAAGACAGAAACCGAACCTGTTGTATGTTTGTGCCGTGCGACACCAGGAAGCTAGTCTAGATATGAAATCTCATGTTGTCTCTGTTGTAGTCATTTTTTTAAATAAACTGGACAGTTTACAATGGTGGTTTTCGTTCAGAAGGCCTGTTTTTGGGGTTGTTTGGGGTTATTTTTGTTGTTTTGGGGTTTGGGTTTTTTCCCTATTATTTTTTTGGGTCATTTCTTTGGGTTTGGGGGTTTTTTTTGTGTTGTTTGGGTTTGTTTGCAGCACAACGCTTCCTCCTCCAGCTAACAAGATCTGCTTTGGGGAAGAGACTCCAGCACCTCGTTACGCAAATTTGTTAACGCAGGCGACCCCCTTCTAGGATCACATCCTCGAATGAATCGTGATCTTGCTCTCTGTGACTGTGGCATGCACTGTGTTAGTCTTTCCCCCCCTCCCCTCTCTGAGTACAAGAAGAAATCTCTGTCCCTTCCTTCCCCTTCAGCTGGTTCACTGCAAAAATTATTTTAAAAAATACATTTCTTTGTTGCTTTTTTTTAAAGGGTTGAATCTGACCTGAGACTTTGTGCTCCCCAGCTTTGGGGGTTTGCTTTGCTTTTCTTTTTGGGGTGGCAGGGAGGGGGGGATTTCTTTTATGCTCTTGTCAGGGTTTCACTTATCGATGCTTTGGAACTGGATGGAGTTATTTTGGAAGGAATTCTTATTGTTCAACTGTAACCTTGCTATTCTGTAGGCTCGCTCTGTAATAACAACAATAAACCTTAATGGCAAGCGGCGAAGAAGGGCCCTTCCTTACAGCAGGAGAGAGCCGAGGCGGCGGGTTGGGATCTCTGTACATGACACTCCCCTGTAGTTTGCTCTTTGTTTTTACTCCAGCTTCCCCTCCCCCCACCCCCCATTTCTGCTCCATGTATATCATATTCTGTAAAATACTCTATTCCCTTGGATTTGACCTTTGTGCCGATGATTGAAAGCATTGTATCTCGTTTCCGTGTTTTTTCTTAACCTTGTAGTCTGGTTCGAAAATTACCGAGAGGGGAACAAAAAACAACGAAAAAAAAGAGAAAAAAAATGCCTAAGGCTGATGCTGAGACATTGTAGTTTGTGTACGATATCTGTTGATAATGTTTTATTAAAGGGATGTCTTTTTTTTCCGCACCCCTTCACTGACATCTTTTCGGGCCTTGGTTTTATTATTCTGACTGCAAGACAGGAGATGACAACACCTGATTCTTGGTTGGGGGGGGGGTGGGGGAAACGGGGGGTTTAGGCTGTTCATTCCCATGCATCATTTAGTAGGAGTCTTTTTTTTTAATGTTCACCTTCCTTTTTCCTTCTTAAATTGTGGTTTCACCTGTAGAAAGTCGCTGGGGGAAGGGGGGGGTGGTGTGTGGGGGAGTAGGGATGAGGGGGATGAGGATGTTGCTTTCATAGTTTTTAGTCAGGTTAATAATTTCCAAATATGAGTCCATCACAAAAACATGTGGGCTCAAGTTTTATTTTCTTCCTTCACATCTTGTTTAGTTTTTCTTTTCATTTTCCCCTTTTTTCTTTTTCCCTTTTTTCTTTTCTTGTTTTTTTCCTTTTGTAGTTTATCTCTCCTTTTGTCTCATTTCCTTTTATCTTTTATTTTCTCTTTTATTTCTTCCCTTTTTTCTTTCATTTTTTCCCTTCCCCCCCTTTTCCCCTTTAATTTTTCCTTTTTTCTTTTTCCTTTCAGTTTTTCCTGCTTTTCTTTTTTCCCTTTTTTCTTTTATTTTTCCCTTTTTTCTTTCCTTTTTGCCTTCTTTTCTTCTATTTTTCCCTTTTTTCTTTCCTTTCCCTCCTTTTATTTTTTCCATTATTACCCTTTTTTCTTTTTACCCTTTTTCTTTCATTTTTCCCTTTTATTTTTCCCCTTCCTCCCTTTTTTCCTTTTCCCCTTCTTTTTCCCATTTTCTTTTATTTGTGCCTTTTTCACTTTTTCCCTTTTTCTTTCCCTTTTTTCTTTTACCTCTTTTTCTTTTTCCCTTTTTTTTTTTTCTTTTTTTTTTTCCCCTTCCTTTTCCCCTTTTTTTTTTTGTTTTTTTCTTTCCCCTTTTCTTCTTTTTTCCTTTTTTTCTTTTCTTTTTTCCCTTTCCTTCTTTTTTCCCCCTTCCTTTTCCCCTTTTTTGTTTAGCTTTTTGTTCTGACACATGGAACAGTAAGGCCCGGTGTTAATGCATTTCAAACTGACTGGCTGGATTATTGTCTTCATTGGTTACAGAATGGGCTTTTTGAATTCAACAGTTCTTCCCCCACCTTTCTTCTCCCCCCTCCTTCCCGCTCCATGCTGTAATAAATATCAACATAAACATTTGATTGCAGTGCTCTGCGGTCTATTCCTGCTCTTTGCTGCCAGAGGAGTGAGGGTAGTCACTCAGTTACTACTTTTTTACAGTTATTTATTTATCCCAGATTTGGGATGCAGGAGTGATACAGAGCCCAGAGGTGGTCAGCGGTGAGAAGGGTCCTGGCTGAGCCCGGGACAGTGGGTGAGGATTCGGCTGTGGTGGTTCCGTGATGCTCACTGGGGGGTTGAGGTGGTGGCTTTTTGAAGCATTTTGAAAAAGGAGCTTCTAGCCTAACCAGCTGGTCACTTTGACCAGCAGCACTGGGCTGAGCAGGTATTGCCAGACTCCACTCCTAGCCTGCCTGGATCTTTCTGGGGGTAAGGAGGGGAGGGGTTTTATTTGCACCTTATCCCCAGTGTTTCCCAGTCAGACGCTGAGGAGCTGGGATGCCCATGTGGTGATGGAGGCTGGTGTCTCATGCAGTAGGTAATGCCCTGGGTTGCGCTACCTCCCGTTGCTGGAGGTGCAAGGTCAGGGACAGGACACAAGAGTTGTCTTCAAAAATACATATATACGCACATGCATCACCCTGCAGTGGGGTCTGCTGACCCTCCCTTACCCCAGCAAGGGCTGCCTACAGTGCTGTGTGGGTCTGCACTGTTGCAGGGTCAAACTCAGCTCTGGGATCTGAATGGGCTGCTGGAGCTGGAGAACCCCAGGCGAGGCTGACCTGCCTCCCCAATGGGCAGCATCAGAGGCTGCTGCAGCACTTGAGGTGAGGTTGGGGCTCTTTAAGTGGGTGGTTGCAAGTGCTGGGTGCCTGAAACACTCCCTGGGGCTGCTGTCTGAGACTTGTTCTCTGCCTTTGACTAGTTGAGGCAGGATAAGGCTGGCAGGAACATTCAGGTATGGGCTGTGGTGTGGCTTGGGGGACAGAAGGTTCTGGGTGCTGCTTTCACCTTGAGAGTTCTGCAGGTCCTGGAGGATAGTTCCCTCCAGGGCCCACAGCCACATCCCTGCTGCAGTTGCAGGAACCAGTCACAGATGCTGGCAAGCAGAGAGGTAGGAGGACAATGTGTTGGGTGTCTGCTGGGGTTGGGAAGCACCTGGAAAAAATGATCTGCAGATTCCATTAGCATGTCATTAACTGTGGGGGCCAGAGCAGGGTGTGTTTGCACTCTTCATTACTCATGCAGTCTGCATCTGGGTTAAGACCACAGACATCCTCATATAGGGTCCTAGGCATGTCCCAGCATGGGGGTTGATCCCGGCCATTACCTCCCTCTGTACTTCACACAAAGAAGCAGGTGAGTGTTGTGCATCATCCAAACATGACCCTAACAGGTAGTTAGTAGTAGGTCCTCCTGCCCTGCCAGCATCTCATCAGCCCCTTGGCTGCCTCTTGGGTTTTCATTGTGGGGCATCGATAAGCCCTTCCTGTAGGTTCTCACTGGGTTTCAGGCTGATTTTATTAAACACCACCATGAGAAAGTGCCAAGTTCCCTCCTCCCTCCCTCTGAGCATCTCCTGAGCCCAACCTCAGGGATAATTGTCTCCCCCATTAGTTTTCATTAAATTAAATGTGGGAGGAGGATCTGAACAACTCCAGTCTGAGCACAGCTTGTACTTGCTGGCACAACGGGCACAGCCTGTGGAGTGAGACTTTGCACAGGGAGTGGCTCAGGGGAAGGTGGCACAGGGGACAGATCCTGTGTCTATGGCCACAGAGGTCCTCTTCAGGCAGCCAAGCACTGCAGGGTCTTTACCTCATCCACCCCATTCTTGCTTGTTCTGCTTCTCTGGCTCACATTTATTAAAAGTTAATACCTGGCTCCTGGTCAGTGCTGGGTAATGCCATTCACCTGCTGATGAGCCTTTATCATTTATTGACACCAACTCAATGTGCTTCTATGGCCTATCGTCCTCTGGATCCCACTTCCCTCAGCTGGGCTGATTCCAGCAGCCCACACTGGAGGAATGAGAGCATGAACCAAAGAACCAGGCTGTGTGTGCGCTTTGGAGGACCAGGGCAACACTGTGCAGGCACGTGCATGAGTGGCTGCCTGCAGTGAGATCTGCTCTGCTGGGGCTGCCTCGTTCACAGATCTCACATCTGCAACATGATGGACCAGCCTAAGCATCTGTCCCAGGAGCTTCCCTCCTCAACCGAGCACACGGATCAGCAGCTCCTTCCAGCAGCCTCCCCCTCAATATGGGCCCTGAGCAAAGCAGGGACATGGTACCATGCTTGTGTATGGGCCACTTGAGTGGCTGAACTTAAGCCAGCAGTGTGCCCAGGTGGCCAAGAAGGCCAATGGCATCCTGTCCTGGATCAGAAATAGTGTGGCCAGCAGGACTACAGAGGTGATTGTTCCCCCCATACTCAGCACTGGTGATCTCTGGTACTGAGGGCAGTTCTGGGGACCTTAATACAAGAAGGACATTGAGGGGCTGGAGTGGGCCTAAAGAAGGGCAACGAAGCTGGTAGAAGGGCCTGGAGGACAGGGCTGATGAGGATCAGCTGAGGGAACTGCGGGTGTTTAGTCTGGAGAAAAGGAGGCTGAGGGGAGACCCTATTGCTCTTTACTGCCTAAAAGGAGGGTATAGAGAGGTGGAGGTCAGTCTCTTCTCCCATGTCACTAGTGATAGACCAAGAGGAAACGGCCTCAAGTGGTGCCAGGGGAGGTTTAGATTGGATATCAGGAAAATATTGACTGACAGAATGATCAGGGGTTGAAACAGGCTGCCCAGGGAGAGATTTGGGTCACTGCGGCTGGAAGGGTTCAAAAACTGAGTAGGTTTGTCCCAAGGCAACTGGGTTTTAGGGGCAGCCTTTAGTTGGGTTGATGATTGGACTGGGTGATCTTGTAGCTATCTTCCAACATTCATGATTCCATAATTCTATGGGTTTAGTGGGCATGTCCTTGCTGACTGTCCCATGTCTTTCTGCTTTTGCCAGTTTCTGAAGTAGTCATTGTTCTACCTTAGTCCATCTTTCCTTGTGCTTTGCATCTGCTCAGTCATGGACTGACAGTCAGACTGGAGGACTCCAGCTTCATTCAGTTTCTCTTCTTCTACTGCCTGTCTTACGAGAGATATCTCTGAGAAGCAAAACCATCTTAAGGGACTTTGGCCCTTTCCCAGGGGGATCATCTTCACTGACACACACGTACCAGGGGCGTGTAAGGTGTTTCATTCCTCTAAACCCCCCCTCCACCACAGACCTTCCTGTACCAGGTTTCCTCTGTGAAACTGCTCTGCTCAGCAGTGTTTCCCTGTGTACTCAGCATTGGTGAGGCTGCACCTCTAACAGTGTTCAGGTCTGAGCCCCTTGCTAAAAGAACATCTAGGTGCTGCAGTGGGTCCTGAGAAGGGAAATGAGGCTGCCAAAGGGTCTGGAACACAAGTCCTCTGAGGAGCTGCTGAGGGAACTGGGCTTGTTTAGCCTAGAAAAAATGAGGCTAAGGGGAGACCTTGCTCCTTACAACTACCTGAAAAGAGGTTGGAGTGAGGAGGGGGTCAATCTCTTTTCCCTAGTAGCAAGTGGTCAGACCAGAGGAAACAGCTGCACCAGGGCAGGGTTAGGCTGAATATTAGATAAAATTTATTAACTGAACACAGTTGTTGAACACTAGAACACGCTGCCTGGGGCAGTAGCAGAGTCACCATCCCTTCGGGTATACAGACACAGTGTTGAGAGACATATTTTAGAGGTGACCTAGCAGTCCTGGGTTAACAGTTGGACCTGATGATCCCTTCCAGCTGAAGAGACACTGTGATCCTGGTAATGCAGCAGCTGGCTGCTCTACAGGGTTTCCTTCTCAAGACCAGCAATGACCCAAAGTTGGAAGGGTGAGTGGATGTGTGGATGTCAGCAGTGCTGGGGTTGTTGCCTAGAGCTGTGCAGCAGGGTCTGGGTGACATAGCAGAAGCTGAAGTCTGAGAAAGAAATTGCTAATGAAGAGCCTGCACAAGGCACATGTAGTGGGTTAGAATATGTTAAAGCGTCCTGGCTAGAGCAGAGCTAATCCTGTTCAGTGATTTTTTTTCAGCTTAGCCTCTTCTAACTCCAGCCACTGGTGTATTTGTGCAGTGGCAGGTCCTACCAGAAGCGGTGCCTGTTGTTTATGGTTATGACCAGGGGCTGGGATGCAGAAAGGCTTTCACTTAGACTTGGCTTCCATGGAGATCAAAGTCACTGCTAAATCTCTTGTGCCTCATTGGGAGTGCAGTAAGTGAGAGGATACAGTGGCAGGGAGAAGTGGAAAGGACAGGTGACCCAAAACTGTTCTACAGGTTGTTCCCTCCCATATTCATTGTATTTGGGACCACAAGGGTCAGCTGACTTCTCTTTACCTCTCTTCTCAAGTGGCTGGCATCCAAGGACTCCTTCTGCCACTGAATCCAGACTGGGACTTCCCCAGCATCTGCATGAATGGCCAGTGACGCCGCAGGGGTATGGGCTTGGCATTGGTTTGTAGTTATTTCACACTGTTGTTGTTTCCGTTAAAGCTGTTTCAGTTTTCCAGACCCTAAATCTCTCTTCCCTTTGTGGGAGAGGGAGAGGGGCTTTATTGATGGCCTGGGAGGATCAAAACTACTGTTAGTAAAGTCACAGATGACACCAAGTTGGGGGTGAAATGATCTGCTGGAGGAGAGGAAGATGCTGCAGAGAGATCTGGACAGGCTGGGTCAATGAGCAGAGGCCAAGGGGAAGAGGTTGAGCAGGCCCCTACACTTTGGCCGCAATAACTCCCCACACAGCTGCGGACTGAGGGCTGAGTGGTTGGAGAGCAGCCTGGCAGAGAGGGACCTGAGAATACTGGTTGACAACCACTGGCTGAACAGGAGCCAGCATGGTGCCCTGGTGGCATGAAAGGCCAATGGCATCCTGGCTTGGATCAGCCAGTGTGGCCAGCAGGACTAGGGATGTAATTCTCCCCCTGTACTGGGCACTGGTGAGGTCTCCCCTTGAGTCCTGGGTGCAGTTTGGGACCCTTTATTTCAAGAAAGAGATTGAGGGGGCTGGAGCAGGTCCAGATAAGCAATGAGACTGGGGAAGGGACTGGTTGGAAAGTCTGATGGGGAGAGGCTGAGGGAGCTGTGGCTGTTTACCCTGTAGGAGACTCAAGAGGGGAACTTCTCCCTCTCTACAACTATGTGAAGGGAGGTTGTAGTCAGGTGGGATTTAGGCTCTTCTCCCAGGCAACCAGTTCCAGGACAAAAGGGCAGGGACTGAATCTGCCAGGGGAGAGTTAGGTTGGATGTTATGAAGCTCTTCCTCACAGAAAGGGTGATCAGACCCTAGAAGGGACTCCCCAGGGCAGTGGTGGAGTTCCCATACCTGGAGGTGTTTAAAGACAGATTGGCTGTGGTCCTTAGTGTCCTGGCATGGCTGATTGTGTTGGTCAGGTCATGGGCTGGGCTGGGCTGGGCTGGGTGAGCTCAGAGGTCTTTTCCAGTCACAAGAGTTCTGTGGGCTACTGGACAGGGTTGGTCACTTGCCTGCTGCAGCCTCAATCAACAACATAGACATGATTTAGCAGTGAGCTTCACCTTAGAGGTCTTTTCCATACTCCTGAACAACTGAGTGCAAGTTACACACTTCAGCAGATTTAAACTGAGGAGGCGAATTAGACACCCCTGAGCAGGCAAAACTAACCTGGTTTAAATGAACACGACACTCACTACCCTCATTTAAAGTGTTTCTCCCAGCCACAGAGGGATTTGTTAGCTTACGGCCAATGCCTCCCAATTTATAGAGTGTAACTGTTGATCTTAAACTTGACCAGCAAATGCCTGTTTTCTAAAGCCTGCAGAGCAGAGCTGGCTGATGGGCTGAGACTGGAACACACAACTGATGTGCTCATGCTGATGGCCAGAGATCACAAAGCACAGGCCAGTGTCTGACACAAGATTAATTTCTTTGGAAATACGCTCCTCTGCACCTTGAAACATCACAGGCAGTCCTGATCCTCCTCATGCGCCGGCATGGAGAGTATCAGCATAGAGCTGCACAACATCCTACTTTTGGCTGGAGCTAATTTAGCTCTCCTTTTAGAAAACCCACGCCAGTCCCCCACCTCAAAAAGCAAAAGCTTCCTGCCCAGTTAACTCTGTGGCAGCAAGAAGTTCTTCCTTTGTAGTTTTTAGCAGCAAACAGCAGCTACCAAAGTTTCACTCTGTGTTCTCCACTGCTTTCACAAAATGCACAGGAGTCTTCATCCAGGATTGGGGTGGGGAGATAAAAGAGCCACAACTCTACAGATCCAACAAAGCCATCTCAGTGCTGAAGTGCTTTGGGCAGCACAATGCATCCCGATGCCACCAGGAGTAAAACAAAGCAAAAACAGGCAGATGAAAAAGGCTCGTGTCTCCGGCTGCCCCCTTGAAGCTTTGTCAGCCTCTTCAGCACGTGCTGCATTCACGGGGACTCAAAGCAAGCTCAGCAAACAGGCTTGAGTCTGGCTCTGCGCGGCAGCACACCACAAGCGGCACCTGCGCAGAGGAATAATGACTGGCTTATGTTCTTTCTAGGCAGTGGTGGAAGAGCGCAGGGAATGCGTTTGATGACTCTCTCCAACCCAAATCCAGAGGTGAGCCCCTAAAATCAAAGTTTGTTCATGTACCATTTAGTTTAACTTCTAGTAACAATATAGATTATTTAAAGTAAATTAATCTGCCTTTCTTTAATTATGCGATGGCTCTGGCAAAGAGCAGCAGCAGGTACAGTTTGGAAGTGTTCTCATCTGAGCTGAATTTCACACAGTTCCATGCAGATACAGTGCCAGAAACTTCTTGAATGTGTCTGGCTGAAAGCCATGGATTCCAGTGGGCTTCTGCGGAGAGAAAAAGCCACCGATGCTCAGTTTGCAGTGAAGTGATTAATGGAGACAAACAATGTCCTTAAATGTGCTTTGCTAGGACTTCGGAGGCAGGAGCTCCCAAACTGCTCCCCCTCCCCACTTGGGAGGCAGGAGTTTACAAACTGCTCTCCCTCCCCACCTGGGTTTGTGTGGGGCTACTTCTGCTGGTATGAATCTCAAGATGGCAAAACCTTTGTGCACATCAGAGACACCCCAGTGTAACTAGTACTGACAGCCTTGTGCTCTGCTTACTCCACAGTGCAGCTGACAGCTGCGCGTAAGCACCACCTCTGTCAGAGCACAAGCTGGTTTTAAGCAAGTGTCTTAGAAGGTGGCACACCAGATGGAGGCATCTTTCCATGGGAGCTGGCACGTGGCTCATGCTACAAACACTCCCTACCACCCATGCAGAAAGAATGAGGCCACTGCCTGGGTCAGGGCCCTTCAGCTGGTGTGAAACCAGCACTGTAGCTATGCATCAGCTCCCAAACCCCCAGCATGAGGTGAAAGGGCAGGATTTCCCAAGTTTTTACTGACCACTACAACTCTCTTCTTGACCTCTGGAACACACAGGGCCTGTTCATAGAGGCACTGGTCAGCATCAATCCAGACAAGATTTTTGATGCCATCATTAGAGACAAGGTCTGTTGTATTCAGCTGGAACACCATGAACTGAAAGTGCTGGCCATCCATGCCAATGCTCTGCACCACTATTGGCTGCTCCAACACCTTGGGATCATTCTAGGAAAGAAGGGGTGGGGGGGAAGGAGAACGTTGAAAAGGCTAGTAACTCCAGAAATTGTAGGAGTACTTGCTAACTCTGCATTTTTTACTCAGTTTGAAGCAAATAACTTAATAAATACATTGTTACCTTGCCTGGAAAATTAACTCCAGTCAAACAAGTTTTGAGTGTAGGTTTTGATTTTAATTAACATTCCTCCTCCTGCCAGCAATGAGGTATCAATTTACATGCTGAGCTGTGGGATGGGTTGAACCTACTCTGTGGTTCCTACCCATGGCCACTCCACTGCATGTTACATCATGAACAGCGTGTTCACCACTGAGCAATGGTTCTCTGGATCAGCACGTTAGGTTAGTTAGACCTCTAGGCTGGGAAGCTCAGGTTCAAAAACTACTCTAACAGGTCACAGCACAGAAATTTCATCACTCTTTCCACTAGCCACAGCACCAGAGAAAGACAGGGGCCAGCAAGCCAGCTGCAGGCCCCAGTACATACCCCGTAGAGCGCCTTTGCCTTTGCTAGCGCGTTGCCAAAAGCAAACATCAGCATTTTAGCACGAAGTTGTTCTGGTCTGAACCTCTGTGGGTAAGTGCTGGCCGACTCCAGGAAGAAGATAGTATGAGGATGAGGGTATGGATAACCATCCCTAAAACCTGAATGGCAGATAACCTTGTCAGAAATTGCTCAGTAGGACACCACACAACCAGTGTCTCCTGTTGTATAGAGCAAAACAGTTGGAACAAACCTCTTAAGCTCATCAAGTCCAAATACCCTGTAACAAGCAGGGACATCTCTAACCAGAACATACTGCCCAGAGCCCCATCCAGCCTGACCCTGAATGCCTCTAGGGATGGGACCTCCATCACTTCTGTTGGCAGCCTGTTCCAGGGATCCTCCACCCTCAGATTAAAAAACTTTTCCCTTATGTCCAGCCTTAAATCTATCTTCTTCCAGCTTCAAACCATGACCCCTCAAGCTTATTGTTGCTCGCCTTTGGGAAAAGCCTTCATCAGCCTTCTGGCAGCCCCTTTCAGGGACTGGAATACCCAAAATATCTACAACAACTGGTAATTTGCTGGGATTTAAGTTCTCCACAGACTTGGTCAGGCCAAAATACACTCAATGTGAGTCTGGAGCATCTGTAGTGCAAAATCAGTACCTGCTTTTGCTGCCCCCTCATCCCCATGCGCTCCCTGCCCACAGCTGTCTCTCAGAAGGGTGAAGCCTCACAGTATCACAGTAATGGTGAGGCTGGAAAAGACCTTAAAGATCATCCAGTCCATCCTAAAACCAACCAAGTAAACCTAAACATCTGACATCTAGATCATGCCACTCAGCACCTCATCCAGCCTAACCTTAAACACCTCCAGAGATGGTGACCCAACCACCTCCATGGGCAGTCTGTTCCAAAATCTGATCACTCTTTCAGTAAAAACCTTTTCCTAATGTCAAGTCTAAACCTCCCACAATGGAGCTTAAGACGTGATCCCCTGTCCTGTCTCCAGTTGTCCAGGGAGAAAAGACCGACCCCTGCCTGACCATAACCACCTTTTAGGTAGTTATAGACAGCAATAAGGTCACCCCTGAGCCTCCTCTTTTCCAGGCTAAACAGGCCCAGCTCCATCAGCCTCTCCTCGTAGGGCTTACCTTCCAGGCCCTTTACCATTCTAGTTGCTCTTC
>VZRI01007403.1:545954-608518 GCA_013397515.1 Upupa epops
TCCTGGAGGGGGCGGGACGGAGGCCGCGCTGGTAAGTGAGGCAGGGGGGAAGGGGGAGCGGTACTGGGTGTGGATACTGCCATCGGTTGATGGGCAACTCGCTGTGTGGCTTAGGCGGGGCCTGTGTCTGACCCGCCCTGCGGGTCGAGGTGTCCGGGGCACCCGCAGTCAGTGGTGGGGACTCAGTAAAGGGTAGGTAGGCTCGAGGCTGAGGGCCCTTGCTTCATCCACGGCTTCAACCACCGGGTTGGGATCTGCTCCGCAGGGCCTCAGAACTGGCCACCAAGTAGGGCCCTGTGCTTTCTGGTTCTCTCATTTTCTCCCGTAACTTTAGAATAAAGGTGTTTGTGTTGCAAGGCTGAAGGTTAGTTAATTCATTCACCTTGGAAATGGAGTTGCCCGGAGTGCTAAGTGCTCTTTTCCTCAGGCTGGTCACCTGTGGCTTTATAATTTCCTCTGGACCTCCTTAGGTTTAAATCGTACAAATAGCAATGTCCTGAAAACAGCAGAGGCCCTGAGGTCTGGGCCATGGTTTCAGTCGGAAGCGCTTGGTGTAGGTAAGGGCAGTGCTGAGGGGTAAAAATCACACAGCCTCTGCTTCATGCTTATGTGGCTGCATTTAACCCCAGACTCAAATCTCATAACCAAGGTTGTGGCCTGTGACTTTACCACATTTGCCTCTAGTCTCTTGGCTTTAAACCTCACTTTGAGCTCACAGCCCCCCACCACTTTAAAGCTGACCCAGCAGGCTATGACTTGGTGGTTCTGAAGGAGCCAGGTGCAGATTTTTAAGATGCTTCTGTGCTGGGTAACCAAACTGCTCTTTTGTAGGAAATCATCACAGCAGAATCAGCTGGAGCAAGGGTGTGCCTGCAGCTGCTGCTGGAGCTCATGTTGGCTGGGCAGAGGAACCTAATGTTGGACTGGAATCTGCTGTGCAGCACTGGGCTGGTGGCAGTGATGGCTGTTATTCCTACACTGGACAAAGCAGAGGCAGGGAACAATTGAGTGAAACTGAAGCATAACAGGCACCAGATCAGCTTATGGGTTTTCAGTTTTCTGAGTCCCCTGAGAGAAAGAGATTTTATGTCCTTCTCCAAATAATGCTCTATGGCTGTCAAGCACACACCATTCTTCATGGTGCTGTTTTTGATGCAGGGCTTGCATTCTGCAGACAATGAGTGAAAATGAGCATGACTGGCTGGCTCTCAAACCCCAGGAACCTTCTCCATCCCAGTGCTGCGGCAGCGGCTGCAAACCCTGCATCTACGATGTGTATGAGAAGGAGCTTGCACAATGGGAGAGGGCCAAAGCAAAGCAAGACAAAAGCCTCCTCATGGAAAACAAGGAGCAGGTCCATTTATCTTCTTTGAATCCTACAGCATGTGCTTTGATCATACTTGTTAGCGTGTGGGGATAGGCAAGGGATGCAGCAGTAGATTAAAGTAGTGCCTTAAGAGAAAGCTGTAAATGTAATTCCCCAAACTCTGCCTTCACAGTCACCCTCCCCCTTGCCCGCTCTCTCCTTGCTGTAATGGGATTTTCCAAGTGTCGAGTTCGCTCTGGTGTCGCGTTACAGCGGCTTCTCCTTGCTGGGGTACCCCAGCGCCAGCCTTTACAGAGTGGGAATGGGGGAAAGGTACAAAGAATCACAATTTTCTCTGACAGTTTCCTTGCAGAATCTCCGTTTTCCTGACCTTTTTCTTTCAGCTTCCCTTGATTTTGTAGGCTCCTGTTTTGAGGCTGAAAAAGGCTGCATTCTGTGCTGTGGAGAGTAGCTGCCTTCGGAGTGCGATTTTAAGCTTCTCAGTGCCCTTTTAGATAAGATTAACTGTACTGGGTCAAGCAAAAACGATCATCCTTGAAACAGCTAACAATATTTCCTCTTTGCAGTGGTGATCAGTAGGTTTCAAAGTTGCCCCCAAAGCAGCACTCGGCACTTTTAACAGTGTTATTGCTGTTTGAGCACATGAGGAAGTGATTGCAGCTAGTCAGAATAGGATGATGACCTTATTGTAAGGTGTAAAACAAACCAACAAAGTAATTTTTAAAAAGGGGGGGATGATGGGGAGAGGAATGCAAGATCCCAAAATGCATCCTGCAGAACATGATAATGAATCAGCAGAGAGCTGGAATTTGCTCTGGGCCCCAGCACTTAGTACACATTCTCCTGGAGTACTGAGTATCCCTGGCACTAAATTAGCACACGTGTTTGGTTCCAAAGAACAAATGAAATAATAAAAGACAGCATCTAACCAAGTAATAATTTATTGTTGTTCTCGCAGAGCAATAATTCAGGGCTGAATCCAGAGACGTTTACTGCATTCAACATCAGTGCGGTGGAGCAGCTAACAGAGGACACCTACCAGTACAAATTTGAATTACCGGGAAATAGCAGCCTGCGATTGAGTTTAGGACAACATATCGTGTTAAGGTATTGTTCTCTGTGCTAGTTAAACAGTCTGCACTAGGTAACCATGTACGTGGGGTTTTGTCAACAGACAAAGGCTTCGTACCAGGCAAATCATACTTTCTGCACCTCCACAATGACATGGATGAAAGAACTCGGGAGCTCACTGGCTCTACTAATTGTATGGTAAAAACCCTCTGCAAAGCTGTTATTTTTCTTCAGCTTTATCCTCAGTGGGTCAGAAAGAAGTAGGTGTGATTAAGAAAATCCATTTGAAAAAAGAAAGACTCGAATAGATGTTACAACAGATGATGTACTCCACCATGTTAGAATGAAGACAATGAGGCTCAGTTATCCCAGAGATAAGGCCCCATATCTTGGGGTAACTTGGTGCCTGGGGTGTAGCCCCCAGTATTTCCTGACTGGTTTTTAGCAAAACAACCCTCCTGTGTAGTTTGTTGCTTGGCAGAAAGGGGCCGCTTGGGGGAAGTTTGTCTCTCAGCCATCTGCGGTGATCATTGCCGCATAGAAGTCGTCATGTTATGATGCTGTTGATCTGTATCTGCTGACGTTACTGGACGTTAACAGCTGATGTGTACAGCTGGCTCCTGGATGTATGAGCTTCAGCCATCTCTCATAATGCAGCAGAGGAAAAGGTTCAGTCACTTCAATCAATTACCACAGTAAGTAGTGGGGTGGATATGCTCTGTGGAGAGAGGACTTACAGGAAAATATAGTGAATATCAACAAGTCCTCAGGTCAAAGCTGGGCCCTGGCTTTTGCTGTTTAATTACCAATTAAATTTCTGTGCTCCAACATAGAAAGTAGATCCCAGTCTCAAAGGGCTAGCAAGCTTAACCCTGAAAGGGTTTTCTCCCCGTTTTGCTGTTCTTGCACATCTGGATGTTTCTCACAAAACTGCTCAGACTTCTTTCCAGGGATCTGTGAGACAGCTGAGGCCACTGCCAGCAGAACAAACTGTTACCCCCTGGACTTTCACCTCTGGAAGGGAAATATTTTATGTCTGTACACAGGCTGGTCTGCTGGGAAGAGAATATGCTGCCTCCCTCATCTCCTCAGAGAACCGCAGGAGTGAGGTAATGCCAGTTAATGACCCAAATCACTGTGGGTACCTGTTTTTCTCTCCTCAGAGGAGTGGTCAATGGTCTGGAGGTCCAGCGAGCCTATACTCCGATTAGCCCTGGAAACGCAGAAGGGTACTTTGAAGTGTTAATGAAAGTAAGTAAGGCTGTACATCATGTATCAGAGGCTGAGCTGCCAGGGACTATTTTTTTTTGAGGAACTGAGCATACTGTCAACGTTGCAAATGGAACTCTCACAGTTCCCTCATGGACTGTTTCTGTGTTGTTTTGAACCAGTTGTGCTTTGCTGATCAAAATTGCAGTTTTTCCCCAGGAAACCAAAGCAGAAGTTGACAGAAATGAGTGCTTTGCAGCATGAGCCCTGTTAAGCACTTGGGAAAACCTCTTGGGAGGCTCCTGAAGTCACTGGTGTGGAAAGAGGTGCCCATTTCACTTCCCCAGTTGCCTTTTGCTTTTTCAGTCTGTCTTTAACATTGTGTCCACTTGAACTACAGATTTTGGGAAGTCTTTGCCCAGAAAATTACCTTCCTCCCTGTATTTTGCTTTTAGAACACTCAAATTCTTAATTTTGTTTAAAAATGTAGACAGTAGGCAGCAGTGTCTGGTTTGTGGGCAGAACTCTGCTGCTGCCTGTGGCCCATGGTTGGTGGATGGGGTGTCAGGGCCCCATTTTGGATGTTTTGACCATTCTGGAGGTCACCACAAAATGCTGGTTCAGCTCAAAAGAATTTTCTAGAAGACTTTGATTGGAAATAAAGTGTGCAGGGCCTCCACAAGTGATTGCTTTGTGTGGAGAGTATCGGATAGAAGAAGATTTTTCCAATATTGCATTTATATGTCACTAGTGATTCCTGAGGGGTGACCTTATAAATGTTTATAAATATGGAAAGGGCAGGTGTCAGGAGGAAGGAGCCAAGCTCTGCTCAGTGTCATCCAGTAATAGGACAAGGGGCAACGGGTGTCAGCTGGAACAGAGGAGGTTCCAGATAAATAAGAAAAGAAACTTCTTCCTGGTGAGGATGACAGAGCACTGGAAGGGGCTGCCAGGGAAGTTGTGGAGTCTCCTTCTCTGGAGATGTTTAAAACTTGCCTGGACGTGTTCCTGTGTGACTGGATCTAGGGGGGATCCTGCTGTGGCAGGGGGATTGAACTGGATGGTCTTTCAAGGTCCCTTCCAATCTCTAACATTCTGTGATTTAAGTGAGGGCACACACAGCCTTCCAGGTGGCTGTGAAGTTCAGAGAGTAGGTGTCCCAAGGTGCTTGCAGAGAATGAACACTTATCCTCTGCCTGTCTTCTAGAATCTCCCATTTTGGGGTTTGTTATGTGTGGTACGTCTGCACGCAAACCTTGCTCTTCAGAAGAGATTCTATAGGGACACCCGTGGGAGAGTCATTTCAACTATTCTTGTGGCAATTGGTGTGTGTGGCAGGGGAGAGAAACTTGCATTAATAGGATCCGTTTGCAGGATGGCTGTGAAATTTCATGTATACTGGCTTATTACTCGTGGGTTTTGCATTTCAATAATAATAATAATGATTGTAATAATACCTTTCCTTTCTATAGAACCTTTCATCCCCAAGGCACCTATAGTTATTCTCTGGCAGTGACAAAAGGGGTTGGTAACACCCCAGCGTAACACAGCCATTTTTTAGAACTCGGGGTGTATTTCACACCATTCAGGCAATTTTGAAAAGTACTCTATTATTATTACAGTGCAATCCAAGCACCGCTCAAACCCTTCTGTCTCCTGTTATTAGAACACTACATTTGTGATACTACAGTTAGGACTGAGGGAGTTGCCGTTTACAGGGCATAACCCTCTTTTTGGAGTGATTTTATAATGTTAGGGTTTCTCTCCATGTAAAACTGGGTGTAGAAGTTCTTTCTCTAGGAGATAATTATATTTTTTTATTTGGGGGAGAGGGGTGGGAAGCCCTCATTTTAAACACAATCACTTCTCCCTTCAATTTTGTTTGGAAATCATTTTGGTGAGAGAAGGATTGTTTTAGTTTCCATTACCTAGGTCCATCGGGATGAGGCAGTAAGTGGGCCTGTTTTTTCTGCTTTAGCCTTGGATTTCCGTACATGTGTGGAGAGGGTAGGTATAAAATACTGTTCCTCTCATTCAAAGCGTGCTCTTTGCACAAGACTTAGTACCTGCCCGGAGCCCTCTGGATGTCAGATTCTTCTGACAGTAGCTCAAGAAGAATCCAGAGCCTGGATGCGTGTGTTTGCTACACACACACTTCTTGAATGTACCTACTGGTGCTAGTAGTATTTCAGGTATCCTGTTTAAGTGAGGTGGTTAGGAGAGGAGGAGCCTCTGTGTTTGTTATTAGCCAGCACATGCTCACTTTTCCTTAGCTGCTTTGTGGTTCACCAGTTTCGTTTGCCTGCAGTGCAGCTTGGTGGGCAGCCAAGGCACTGAGGTGTGGAGCTGGGCTCCTGTCCAAAGTGCATGCAGAAGATACCCCAAAATACTCGTCTTTCCTATGGGCTGCTGTCTTTAAAGGCTTCTATCACAGCCAGTCTGTTGACCTCTGATTGTGTTGCTCTTCCTGAGGCTTATCAGTGGCATCACCCCTGTGTGAGAGCCATTGTCTGCCACAGCGTTTGGGCTTATCTGTTCTGGCTGTTTGCACCAGCCCTTGTTCTCTGGCCAGATCTTACAGTCTGTGGCCATTCCTCTGTGCACCTTTGTTGTCAGCGACCATACAGTGGTCCTACATGTAGGACTTAAATGCGGCATATAGTGATATGACTGTTGGGCTGAGTCCTTCGTTTCCCAGCCTCTCCTTGCTTCTCTGTGTCTAGCAAGGGCTGATCCTTCTTTATCAGCCAGGAGAGAGGTTTGTATTCCTGCATGGAAGAGCCCAGATAACTCTGTGCCTGGCAGAAAGTGAGGCCAGTTTTCCTATTGATTTTCTGCCATGCAGCCACATTAAAATGATTTTGGGAAAGTGGGAAAGCATCTCTTAGCATCCAGATGATCTATTCTGAAAACAAGAGGTTTGTAAATATGAAACCTGACTTTGGGTCACTAGCTGGACCAATACAGCGTCCGAGAGACTGAAATAAAGCAAGAGCTATGCGATGTTTACACAACTCTCAGTGCCCAGAGAGTGCTTCCACACCCCATACCCGAAGATCTGGAGAACACTGGAAGGCTTGGATGATGCTTTGCATTCGAGACACTCTTCTCTGTGTGCTCTGTAAGCAAGAACTCTTGATAAGCTTTTTCCAGTTTTGGAAGTTCAGCCTGCATGAGAGTGGGTTGTGTTTGCATTACAGTCAAGCTGGACAGGATCCAGTATGATTTAATTACAATGTCTTTGTTTGGGGTATAACTCGGACTTCTTTTTTCAAATAGAATGATCTCCCTTTCTTTTTAAATGCATGAAATGGTTTTCTGTCCCCTTCTTGTTTAAATGTAGATAACTTTATAATTGACTTGAAGCTGGGAAACTTTCCAATAGGTATAATTATTATTTTCTTTTGTGCTGTGTTTTTTCTTAGTGCTATGAAGCTGGGCTAATGTCACAATACATAAAAACGTGGAAAAAAGGAGATGTGGTCTTCTGGCGTGGGCCGTTTGGAGGGTTCCCGTATCACCCTAATAAGGTTAGTTCCCTTGGAGGCCTGGGATGTTGCAGCTTGTGGCAGCTGGCTTTGCTTAATACTCCAAAGGAAAGACATGGATTTGATTACTTTATTCATGATTGTTTTAGGAACTTTCTGGGTTACTCTATGGTGCTTGCAGCATGAGCAGCCCATTAGAGAAAGTACCATAGTGAACTGCAGAGTATTTAAGAAGGAAGAGGAGAGGGATGTGGAGCATCTCTCTGATGAGGAAAGGCTGAGGGAGCTGGGTCTCTTTAGCTTGGAACAAAGGAGACTGAGGGGTGACCTGATTAATGCTGATCAATAATGGAAAGGGCAGGTGTCAGGAGGAAGGAGCCAGGCTTTTCTCAGTGGCATCCAATGATATGACAAGGGGCAATGGGTGTCAGCTGGAACATGGGAGGTTCCACATAAATGCGAGAAGAACCTTCTTCATGGTGAGGGTGACAGAGCACTGTCCAGGGAGATTGTGGAGTCTTCTTTGGAGACATTTAAAACTGTCTGGACATGTTCCTGTGTGACTGGATCTAGGGGATCATGCTGTGGCAAGGGGGATTGGACTGGGTGATCTTCTGAGATCCCTTCCAACCCCTGATACACTGTGTTTCTGGGGTGAAGAGGGGGCTGGAAGGTGTTACTCAGACTCTGTGCTCATCGCTTGCATTAGAAGTCCCCAATGTGTTTATCTAAGTACCAGCAATGAGCGTGGATTGGTTTGTGCCGTGTTGGGACCGTGTTGCTGTTGTGACTGAACACAAGCAAAGGGGAGGTGTTGATCTCTTTGTCTTTTGGGTATTCCCTGAACTGTAGCAGCTCTAGCGAGATGTCACATCACCCAGACACTCTGCAAATGTTGATCCCACCTGCTGATACCAGGCTCTGCAGATCCAGTTTCAGGGGAAGGCTTCTCATACATACTAATTCAGTTACTTAATTCTGACCTTTCAAATGAAGAGCAAAATTAAAACACCCATTAAAAGACTCCAAAACCTTGGGCTTTCTTTTTTTCCCCACAAAATTAAGGTTCTAAAATCCCAGTAGCCAAGCTCCACACAAAGTAGTTGTGTTTTGCTTCCTGAAATACTCTTCCCTGCTCTTTTAGGCTACTGTTCCCTCCTCTTAAAAGCTTCCAGATAATCATTTAGGACTGAACATGACAGTCATGCATAGAAGTGGCTGCATTCAGGGGCTGTCAGGGTGATCTGTGTACGTGCAATTTGCAGAGCAATCTTATCACAACTGTAAAAGAACTATTAGGAATTACAACATAAGTCCCAAATAATCATTCCACAGAACAATTCTCTTTGATGTTTGTTTGCTGCCAGTAGGATAGGATTCTGATTCAGGCAGATCAGATGCATTCCCTGCAAACTGCCCAGTCTAAACAAAGCATGGGCAGACAACTCACAGTTTTGACACTGGTGCCTTCTGTCCTACACAGAATCACAGAATTATTGAGGCTGGAAAAGCCCTTTGAGCTCATCCAGCCCAGCCTATGACCAAACATCACCACATCAGTCCGACCAGGGCACTGAGGGCCACAGCCAGACTGTCCTTAACTCCAGGGATGGGGACTCCACTACCTCCCTGGGCAGTCCATTCCAATGTCTGATCACCCTTTCCATGAGGAAGGGCTTCCTAACAGCCAACCTAACCCTCCCCTGGCAGCTTCAGGCCCTGCCCTCTCATCCTGGCGCTAGTTGCCTGGGAGAAAAGCCCACCCTCCATTTATCTACAATTTCCCTTCAGGTAGTTATAGAGAGGGCGAAGGTCACCCCCTGAGTCTCCTCCAGGCTAAACAACCCTAGCTTCCTCAGCCTTTCCTCATCAAGCTTTCCTCCCAATCTCCTCCCCAGCCTTGTTGCTCCTCTGCACACACTCCAGCACCTCAATCTCTTTCTTAAAGTGAGAGGCCCAGAACTGCCCCCAGTACTCGAGGGGAAGATTCACCAGTGCCCAGTACAGGGGGAGAATTACATCCCTAGTCTTGCTGGCCACACTTGCTGATCCAAGCTAGGATGTCATTGGCCTTTCATGCCACCAGGGCACCCTGCTGGCTCCTGTTCAGCCAGTGATTGTCAACCAGTATTCTCAGGGCCCTCTCTGCCAGGCTGCTCTCCAGCCATTCATCCCTCAGTTTGCTGGAACATCCCTATTATGGACAGAATGAATATTTCCCTTTGCAGGTGGAAAGCAGTACATGCTGCTTACTGGTAGTTCTCTGAGAATCCGTGGATCAGGATGGAGAAGAAACTGTTTCCTTCAGAGAACACTCATACTTTGCAGGAAAGAGGATAAACACAGGGATCATTTCCAGTGGGGAAACAGCATGTGGTGGGTTAGCAAAGCATACAGCAGCATTGAAACTGAAATATAAATGAATTTAGATCAAGACCAAAGTTAGGATAAATGTTTATATTTGTGTAAAATACAGTTTTGTTGGATTTTATGTATAAACCCTGAAAGCCCTGTCTGTAATCGTTTCCAAAAGAATACATTCCAAGATTAGAATTTACTTCCCTCTGTGATGTGTTTCCTCTCTCTCAGGGCCCTTCCTGACCGTTTATGACAGCATGGAGGAGCTGACGTGAGTACCTCTGCTTCAGTCACTATAACTCAATCAAAACTCTGTTTTGTTGTTAGTACGGAGAACTACTCATGCTAGCTTCTGGTACTGGCCTTGCACCAATGCTTCCCATCCTCCAGTCCATAACAGATGATGAAGAGGATGAAACCTTTGTGACTCTTGTTTGCTGCTTCCCTACCTTTGATAAAATCTATTTGAAACCTCTTCTCCAGGATCTGGCACGGTACTGGAACATCAGAATACTTTATGTCCTAAGCCAGGTAAAATCATAGATAGTAAGCGTGTTTGTGTGAGTGTTACGGGTGCTGGATCCTCTGCCTCTTCTGGTTTTCCTATATCAGTGTGTTCTTAATTCTTTCCCAGTCATGGGAGGGTATTTTGTGATTCAGATTTTGTGATCACAGAATGTTAGGAATTGGAAGGGACCTTGAAACATAATGCAGTCCAATTGCCCTGCAGAATCCCCTAGATCTAGTCACACAGGAACATGTCCAGGTGGGTTTTAAACACCTCCAAAGAAGGAGACTCCACAACCTCCCTGGGCAGCCCCTTCCAGTGCTCTGTCACTCTCACCATGAGAAGTTTATAATACTGATGTAGAACCTCCTGTGTTCTAGCTGACACCCATTGCCCCTTGTCCTATCATTGGGTGCCACTGAGCAGAGCCTGACTTTTTCCTCCTGACACCCACCCTTTCCATATTGATCAACATTAATGGGCTCACCCCTCAGTCTCCTTTGTTCCAAGCTAAAGAGATCCAGCTCCCTCAGCCTTTCCTCATCAGGGAGATGCTCCACTCCATCCTCTATGGCTCTGTACTGGACTCTCTCAAGCAGCTCCTTCTGGAACCAAGGGGCCCAGAACTGGACACAAGATTCCAGATGTAGTCTCACCAGGGCAGAGTAGAGGAGGAGGAGAACCTGGATCTACTAATCCACCCCAGGATGCCATTGGCTTTCTTGGCCACAAGGACTCACTGCTGGCTCATGGTCACCCTGCTGGCTGCTGGGACCCCCAGGTCCTTTACGCCCGCTCTCTAGCAGATCAGTCCCCAACATGTACTGCACATGGAGTTGTATATTCTGCTGCATATTCTCACACTGCTACCAGTCTGGAGAATTTTAGGGAAGCAACAGTCACTGCTTCTTCCTTTCTATCTCTCTAGTAGTTGTCCTGTTGGAACAGACCCATTGACACATAGCTGATTGTTTTCCCCACCTCTGACAGTTATTGTTGCATCTAAACATCTGTTTAAAGAAACCCTAACTCTGGAAGACTCAGTGAATAAACCCTCCTTTTTCCCCTAATACCAGTGCCTTAGTCTGTCCTTATCTTCCATTTATTGCTCATGGCCAGAGCTCTCTTCTAGGATGTTAGCACCAGCCTCCCAGCAATTACTTTTCCCAGCTGACCCATTCTCCAAGTTCTTCAAGTTGTTTCCCTCTCTGTAAAATTACTCTTTTCCTGCCAGATCCATGGCATGAGGGCAAACCTCTTGGTGCTCTTCCATTTCAGGCAGAGCAATCCGTTTCATTTCCATTTGGGCCCAAAATTGCCTGTGTTCAGCACAGATTTGGTAGTTGCAGATTATTTCCCTCAGAAATGAGGATTCATTGCAGGGAGGCTATAGAA
The DNA here is from genome assembly GCA_013397515.1 of Upupa epops. Lineage (NCBI taxonomy): Eukaryota > Metazoa > Chordata > Aves > Bucerotiformes > Upupidae > Upupa > Upupa epops. The sequence goes on from VZRI01007403.1 coordinate 557,311, forward strand.
AGAATTATTTATGCTAAGGGAATGAATCCCATAGGGTTTTTAGTTTCTCAGATGAATCATGTTTTGTATCTCTCATGGTGGATCTGCCTCATACATTATGTTCCACATACACCCTTAGCAAGTCAAGATTGGGTAGAGAGAAAAGTCCTTGTGATTTAGGCTCCCTCTCAGCACTGCTACAGGAGCGTAACCAGCAATTGTGGTGGCATGGCTTAAATACCCTTCTCAAGACCTTTCTGTCTCAAGAGTGTGAGGATGTCTTGATGTTCAATCTCGAAAGGGCAAGAAACCCACCTGACCCCTGTCAACACTATCTGCCCCTTGTGTACATCTCCCCTCCCTTCCTTCTTTTCTCTTTGGCAGGTTGTTGTAGTCCAGCACTGAGTTGTGCATCCTCCCTTTTGTGGTTGTATAGCTGTCTGCCTCACTAGTTATCTGTGCTGCCTGTCACCATCACATCTGAGCACCTTCTGCTTCTCATTAATAGCAGCAGGAGTGTCCCCACTGGATCCTGTGCCTTGGGATCTCATGGGATCAGAGCTGTGTTGGGAGTTGGCTTCTTTCAGTCTTGGTTGAGAGAGACAGGACTGAAAGAAGCTTGGGAATGAGAGAGGCAATAGAGAGGAGTAGACTCGGGATTTAGGAGCTGGGAATAGAAGAGACACAGTGGGAAGTGTGTCTCAAAGGAGAAGGTTCTGCAGCGACAGTTACACTATGCTTCTGTTAGTCCGCTCCAGGGGACTGTCCAAATCTAGTGACAAGAGTGATCTGATCTGCGTTTTGAAAGAAAAGCATAGTTCTGGGGATGAGTCAGTTGTACGCAGATGGAGTCACAAGGATGAGAAATGTCCTGTGCAGTGCTCTGAGGGGAAGAGGGAGGATTCAACTGTCCATTGTCCTTTAATAATACAGCATGCTGCAAACCTTCTGTCTTTTCAGGAAACATCACGGGAAAAACTTCCTTGGAGCTATTGGGAGAACACATACATGGGTCATCTCAACGAAGACTTGATGAAGACTATAATAAATTCCTGTCAAATGAAGCCTTTTGTGTTGATCTGTGGCTCCTCTGCATTCAATGAAGATATGACTAAGTATTTGAAAGCTGCAGGAGTCGAAGAAAAGTCCTGTTTTGTCTTTTAGCAGGAATATTCCTGACCTAAGGAACCTTAAGCCAAGCCTTCGATATCCTGATTTCTCTGCAGACATTACTTGAATTCAGTTGCCTTCACAGATCCTTGTAGACATGCTTTGCCAGGCCTCTGCATCAAACATCGTTCTCCTGTATGATTCTCACCACTGAGTGCTTTGAGGACCAGCTGCTGCTCTGGAGTGGTCGGTCACGCACAGCTCATAGAGCAGCGTGGTGATGAAAATGGAACCCTTCACATGCAGCATTAAGGGAGAGGTCTCCTAAAGGGACTAAAAGCACCCAAGTACGCTGCTGCTGTCATCTCAGGACTGAGGACTTTGCAATCTGTGTTACTGTGTGAGAAATCGCACAGGTTGTAGCTGCTATCTGTCAGGGAAGATAATTCTGTGCTTTCTGTGCCCCTGAGTGTCATGAAATAGCCCTGGTTCATTACAATGAGCCTCTTCTTGAGTAAACAGCTCTTTCTTTTCCTTACAGGACTCTTGGAGGTGCCCAAGGGGGGCCTCTAAGTGTACGAAAACACCACCTGAGGAGTAGAAGCCTCACAGGACTTGGCTGGAGCCAAGCAAGGCAAGCATTCCCAATGCTGCTGCCTTTCCTCACAGTTAGCTGCTTTTCACTCCTTTGCATTCTTGCCACACTGTGTTTCTCAACTACACTGGGAAATGCAGCCTTTCTGCCCGGCTTGGGGTTTTTCTGGACACTCCTAGTTCATCTTGTGTTTGGGTTTCCCAGACTATCACAGGTTGTCACACCCAACTCTTTCTTTACCTATCCTGAATAGTACAGCTTACCCAAAGGAGATGTAGCATAACAGTAGTGACCACTAACATGGCTCAGATTCATGTCCTGGGAAGATGTGTAGGTTCTTCTTGCATTGGCGAGACATCGTCAGTCACCAAACACCCAGAATTATTTCCATGTAGTTGCAGCTTTTTGCTTCATCAGAACACAGGTTGGCCAGAAACCCTTCTTCATAACCTGAAGCAGGGTTCTGGCTTTTAATTCAGAGCAATCAGGGAAGTTGTCCACATTCAGTCCAAGGTGACTTCTTGGCTCCAAACTATGCTTCAGCCACCGTAGGCTACTGCCGTAGCAGAGGTGCGTCTGTGCATTGTGGGGCTGATAAAATGAGTTTATTTCTTTACTTCCTCTCTCTACTTTGACCCTAGCTAGGAACACAGACTAAATATTTGACTCAAAAATTACATTATCTGAAAACCTTTCCTAAATCCCTGGCTTTTTCAGATGCTGCTGAAAATCCACCCAGCCTTTTTCACAGAGGCCTGATATAAAGCTTGACGCTCATTCAGAAAAGCGACGGCTTTCCACACGGAAGCCGGGACAGTGCCTTTAAATGCAACCCCAATATGTCTGGGTATTTCAGCACATATGGGCCACCGTGCTTAAACCCCCAGCTGGTCTGGCTGTTCTGCTGTGAAGCCTGCCGTCTTTGTTCGTGGTTAGCAGGGAGGGTGGTGAGAGACAGAACAGGCTGTGAATGCTATGGGTTGCAATCCTGCTAAGGCGGCCTGCAAGCAGAACGGGAGGAGGTGATGCACGCCAGATCCCGTGCTGGAGGGGATGGGGGGTCTTTGTGAGATGTTCTCCACAGGGGAGCTGATATTCTTGGAAGTATGAACTTAGAGGGACCCTTAAACTGCCTATAGGCACTTTGTTCTGTCTTCTGCCCGTCTATCCCTTCCCCCTCCTGCCTTTTGTTATTTCTCAGGCTGGCTCTCCCCAGTCGGCTCTTACCAAGCCCCTTGCAGAGGCTTTTGTGCCTCCTGCAAAGGAGAGGTGTGGGATGGGAAGGCTCTGGGGCAGAATTTTCCCTGTCAAAGAAAGAGCAGAGGTTTTCTTCCCATTAAAAGCCCAGGAACTATCCCATGGTGGTAGTTTCACAGGGTGGTGATGCTGCTGATGGTTGGGGGATGTCGTGTCTGAAGCTTCTCGGTGCTGGGTGGCTGCTGCCAGGCCAGGGTAGGGACTTGGACCTGCTAGGACAGAGGGTGCTGGTAGGGAGCCTCAGCACTCTGTATACCCCCCTGGGAAGACCCTGCAGGCAGTACTGTGCTGGGTTGAAGGGCTTTGCTTTGCTTCTTTTCGTCTTTCTCCTCTGCAGCCTAAATACCTCCTTAATTTAATCTCATTATTTCCTGCCTAAATAATTTCTGTTTCTCCTGGGGATCATATTTAAACCTTTGATCTTCTCACAGTCCTGATCACATCCTTTCTGTTTAAATGAATCAAATGCCTTTTTGGCTCATGATTTATAAATGTGCCCACAGAGGAATAGAAGCAGCTCTGATATCTCACACCTCAAAATCACTCACTATGTTTCTGACTGGAGCCAGAGCACCTTGGGTGGGTCCAGAGCACCTCTGGCCAGACCTCCATGTGGAAAGACCAGCCTGTATCCTCTGCCACATCAGCGTCTGCTACCTCACTTCACCCTCTCGCCTGGCTCTGGTTGCTAGGAATGGCCATCCCCAGGTCAGGAGAGGGGTGAATGTGCTGGCGGTTGATGGATGCCATTTCCTGGGAGGTGGCACAGCTGCTGTGCTGTGCAGCCTTGGCCCCCCGGTCTCCTGGGAGTATCACAAGTGCAGAGTTCAGCTGGAAGGATGGAGAGAAGCTACTGTGTAGGTATCAGAGTCTCTGACACTGGTTCAGTGCTGGGTATAGGATGGGTGTTACTAGAAACGGATGTGGTTGGGATGGAAGTGCAGCAATAGAGAAGCTGGGTTGGACTTTGTCTGGTTCTAAGCCTGGAAGGGTCACGGCCAAGTGGTACTGGCCAGTGCTCCATCTGGCTGAGCTGTGGCCATAGTATGGGAATAGCCTGGAGAAGAAACCCCCACAACACGGTGCCAGACCCCTCCTGCCTGTTTGCTGTAGGAGCTGGCCCCATGTGTGTTGTACAGGACACATGGACAAACCGCTGTGTATCCCCTTGTTCAACCATTTACTTACTCCAGGTGCTATGGGGTGATGTGATGTCCAACACCCCAGGACAAGACACTCTATTGTCCCCCACCTCAACTGGGCTCAGGACAGAGAGGTCGTGTGCCATTGCTGCCATGTAGCACAGCGCCAGTGAGGCCAGGCAGTGGGAAGAGACCCTGGAAAATATTATTGTTGTTGCCATCCATAAATATCTACAGGCACTTAACGACCTTGGCATGGAGTGTTTCCTGGGGATTCATGACCAGTTGGTGTTAATGGTCCTTAGCTGCACCTCGGGCCATCAGCTCCTCCCAGCCCATCATTAATCCACAGGAAATGTCTCAGGCATCGATCCTCATCGCTTAATTAATAAATGCAAGTTGTCTCCCCTGCCTGAGATTTACAAATACTCGCCGCTTCTTCCCCCACTGCTTTGAAGGTGACTTTCTAGCAGAGGTCCCTCACACCAGGGAGGTCCCTGAGGGTTTTTGTTTCCTGGCATTCATCCGGAGGTGGGCTATGGCAGCAGGAAGGTCTCTTCCCTCCTGTGCAGGAACTGAACCACCACTGGGTTTGGAGTTTCTCCAGCTAATGTGGCACAGCACCACTTCTTTCCCACTGAGCACAAAGGTTTGGTTACCTCCAGCAGAGTGCAACCCAAGAGCCTGGGCCACAGCAAGAATTAGCAGACATGGAAGAATGTGGTAAAACTCCAAGGCTTTAGCAGGTTCCATAATAATTGGTGTGGTTTTGCCTGTGAGCCACAATTCATCTCTACTCTTCCTCAGGGATTGTGGGATTTGCTATCTTTAGCACTCACCACTGCTGCTTTCCTAGGCTGAGCATCCCACTGTACCTGGGTGAAGCCATCCCACTGAGCCTGGGTTGAGCTATCTCACCAAGCCAGGGCTGAACCGTCCCACCTAGGCGCTTGCTGCACGATGCTGACCTGGTAGCCAGCATGGGGATGCAGCTGAGTTTAAATCGCATTCCCTGTTCTTCAGCCCTTACCAGTGGTCGGTTTTGTGCAGTGGGTGCTGCAGTATAAATCAGGGTAATTCCTGAGGTGCTTTTCCACGGTAAGTCTGAAATTCCCATTTTGGTTCACTGGCTTGCCTGGCAAACTAAATTATTTTCATAGCCCCTTAAGGGCTTATTGTCAGCCTAGACTTACTGCCATTATACCCCATATCCAAAGCATTAATATCTCTTCTAAATACGCTGCATTGACAAGGTATCTGGTATAGTGTAAATCCTTGGGACATTTGATCCAGATCATTAAAACTGAGTGAAGGAGGGGAGGAATAGATCAAGTTACCTTGCCACTCTTAATTCAAACAAGCAATGAATTATTCATCCTGCTATTAATTCTACAGTCCTACTGCTTTTTATTTATTTCTCCTTTTATTTGTTTTTTTTTTGGCCTCATGGATAGACAGCTCCAAAAGGATGCTCAGGCACCGGTTGTGAGGGGAGATTTGCCTCACAGGAGGATGGGGTGTGCTGGGATGAGCTGCCTGGCAGTGCTGGCTGTGCTTTACAGGGTGCTCGGGGATGCTCCCAGCAGAGGTAAGAGCCTAATCCCAGCTCCCATTGGGACCGCAGGGCTGACGGGCAACCGTGGTCCTTGGGGAGGAGTGGGCTGTTTGCATGCACTGCATTGATTCTGGGATGCAAAAAGGTTCCAGGTCTCAGCCCATGCAGGGAGAGGGGCTTGCAGCAACTAGGCTTGGGGAAAGGAGCAGGGATCTCATCCCTGTTTGTGGCAGCAAGTGCAGGACATTGCTCAGTGCCTGATTTTCTGCTTCACACTTATTTTACTGCAGGTTGCAAGTAGGGAATGTCCTGTTGTGGTGCACAGGTGCCTCGTGGAAGGGTTTGCTAGCTTCTGCAGTTGAACATACCTATATAAGTATATATACTCATAGGTAAAGGTGTGAGCATCTTACTGTGCATACAACAAACCCTCACTTAGTGGGATAAAATACCTCCTGGGAAGCAGGGCAGGTTTAGGGGACAGCACAGGAATTTGGGGGTCGAGGTGAGGCAGGTAACTTAGCTAACAAGAAGTTCCTCTCTCCCAGAGGAATAGGACCCCTCCACTGTGGTGCTCATGATGAGCTGCTACCTGCTTGCCCCACTTGCCTGCACACACCTGGGCTTCCTGGAATACCTTGAGGCTTGTGGTCCTTAATCCATCAATCTGCCAGCCCTGTGGCTACTCCATACTCCCACAGGCTCCCCACTCAGGTATTTATTCAAGAACCTGAAATTTTTAGTACCTATAGTACTGTGTTGCCTATCCCCAGTCATCAATAAGGTGATTTTACATCTACCCAGCTTTGTTACTTTCAGAAACCCTCATACTCCCCCTACCCCACCCCCACCCCATTGCCCATTTGCTGTGGTGCTGCATCCCACACCCCTATGGCTCGGAGGTCACCACAGCAGCCAGTGATGAAGAGCAGTGTGTGCTGCCTGACTATTGATTTGCAATATACTTGTCCCAGATTGATGGCAGCGAGCGTCCAGCCTTGCTTGAGAACCTGCACGTGTGCCCCAGAGGCTAAGCAGGGGTTGCGTCTCTCCCAGACATGATATATTTGCCTGCTGCTTCAGCCCCTTCACCCCAAGCCTCATCAGACCCAGGGGCAGGTGGCAGTGCCCCCCTCTCCCAGCCTTATTTTATAATAACTGTGTCTCAGGGTAAAGATTTCATTAGAAAAATCAATCCCTATGTGCAGAACTCGTTGTTACACACATCGAGCCCTTCACCTCTAGTTCTCCCAGACTGAATTCACCAGGATCACCATTATGTGGAGGGGGCATCACCAGTGTGGAGCACAAAGCTGAGGGGCTGAACAGTTAGGGCACTGTCAAGCCTGGAACCACTGAGTCTTTAAAACTTATGGGGGTGATTGATAGAGAAGTGGGCTATGTGGAGGAATGCTGCCCAGGGAGTGGGGGAGTCATTGTCCCTGGAGGTGTTCAAAAAATGAGTATATGTGACTGTGGGGGACAGGGTTTAGTGGGCAGGGTGGGGTTGGGTTGATGGTTGGACTGGATGATCTTGGATAGCTCTTCCAACTTTTATGATTCTGTGATTCTATTAAAAGATGATGGGGGGACACATGTCCTCCAGGGTGAAAGGGGTGACCAAGCACAGTGAGGGTCTGCAGCGTACTGATGTTTTTGTAGTGCTGATGGTGGAATGGAACCAGTGCTCCGCACCTCATCCACATCCTTTTAGGCTTCCCCTGGAAAGGGGGACATCACATCCACCTTTGTGTCTCCCAGGCATCAAGTGCGGAGGGGTGCTATCAGCATCCTCGGGCAATTTCTCCAGCCCCAACTTCCCGGGGCTGTACCCCTACGAGACAGAGTGCACATGGCTCATTGTGGTGGCCGAAGGCTCCTCCGTCTTGCTCTCCTTCAGCTACTTTGAACTGGAGTACCATGCCTCCTGTGCCTACGACTACCTCCAGGTCTACAACGGGGCTGCCCGGGACCAGGGCAACCTTCTGGGCACCTTCTGTGGCCACATCTCTCCACCAACCTTCTCCTCTGCCTGGCACGTCATGGCTGTCATCTTCCGCTCTGACCGCCATGTAGCCAAGCGGGGCTTCGCTGCTGCCTACCGCAAAGGTACTGGGGAGGCTGGCAGTGGCAGAGCATCCATCTGCCTTCCTGACCTGCCCCACCATCCTCATCATCTCTGCCTCCTTGCAGATGCCTGTGGCGGGCAACTGACGGGGCTCTCTGGGGAGATCACCAGCCCTCGGTATCCTGAGAGCTACCCCAATGATGCAGAGTGCCGCTGGAGCATTGGGGGGGCTGGAGGCAGTGGCCCCCTCACCCTGATATTTGCTGACTTCCAGGTGGAGGGGGGCCAGGGCTGTGGCTTTGACTATGTGGCCCTTTTTGATGGCCCCACCATCTCTGCCCCCAGCCTGGGACGCTACTGTGGCAGCAACCATCCACCCCGCACTGTCTCCTCTACCCCACACCTCCTCATCCTCTTCAAGTCAGATTTCAACATTGGTGGCAGGGGCTTCAAGGCCTATTTCTACTCAGGTATGGTGGTCTTAAGGTGGTGGGGTGGTGGGAAGGGCATTGTGTGAGTCCTTAGGGGGATGGTGGTAATCATGATTTCAATCCCATGGAAGCAAGATGAGATGATAGGAAAAGGGAGCCCTTTGGCTCATGAAATGATGACATGAAGTGTAAACCACCACACAATGCAGATCATAGACTCATAGGGCTGGAAGGGACCTCCAAAAGTCATCTACTCCGACCCCCCTGCAACAAGCGGAGACATTTCTAACCAGAACAGTTTGCCCAGAGCCCCATCCAGCCTGACCATGAATGGCTCCAGGGATGGGGCCTCCTCTACCTCTCTAGGCAGCCTGTTTCAGGGATCCCCCACCATCAAAGATCTTTTTCCTCCTGACCAGCCTGTCTGCCCTTTTCCAGCTTCAAACCATGACCCCTGATCCTATCATTACATGGTGTAATGATGACACAGATGATGTCACTGTGGCTCTCCAAGGCCCTGGGCTCTCTTTCTCCTAAGCAAGAGAAAGCCCTATTCCCTTGCTCATGCCATTCCCTGCAAATCCTGGTCTTCCCTGTCTGCCCTTGTAGGCCTGTGACCACGTTGGGCATTGCCATCCCCCAAAATTGATGGGTGTTCATTGGCCAAATGTCAGGCTAGGGGACAGCCAGGTGGAGGGCAGAGCATGTTTTAGCAATAAAACAAGTGATTGCTCTTCCACCACACCCAAGGAGCTTCAGGTTTGCTATGAGTTCTGCCCTCTCTCCTTTCTCCCAGTGCAGGTGAGTGCCAGGAGGTGTTCACTGCCATCAAAGGGAATTTTTCCAGCCCTCAGTACCCCAACTTCTACCCCAACAACCTCAAGTGTCAGTGGAGCATCCAGCTTCCCCCAGGCTACCAGATAAAGGTCTTCTTCTTGGACATGGAGCTGGAAGAACGGAGTAGCCTGACGGGTAAATGTGACTATGACCATCTGTCTGCCTTCGATGGTGGCGCTGAGAACGGGTTCCTCCTAGGACGATGGTGTGGATGGGACAGCCTGGGGCCTGTCACCTCCCGCAGCAACCAGCTCCTGCTGGTCCTCCAGACTGATCGTAACACGGCCAAGAGGGGCTTCTCCATCGCCTATGTGGGAGGTAAGGTCCCACTTGGGTGCTCCTCAGTGCTTTATTTCCATCGTGACACACCCAAGACAATGTAATATTCAGAAGGGCTGTGCAGTGAAGACACAATGAAGTGGTCTACCTTGACTTCAGTAAGGCATTTGACACAGTCTCACATAGCATCCTCGCAGCCAAACTGAGACAGTGTGGACTGGATGATTGGGTAGTAAGGTGGATTGTGAACTGGCTGCAGGATAGAGGCCAGAGAGTAGTGGTAATGGGACAGAGTCTAGTTGGAGGCCTGTATCTCGTGGAGTCCCCCAAGGATCGGTACCAGGACCAGTCCTATTCAATCTATTCATTAATGATTTGGATGAGAGATTAGGGTGCCCTGTCAGCAAGTTTGCTGATGACACAGAGCTGGGTGGTATCACTGACACCCCAGCAGACTGTGCTGCCATTCAGCAAGACCTGGACAGGCTAGAGAGATGGGCAGAGAGAAACTTAATGACGTACAACAAGGGTAAATGTAGAGTCTTGCATCTGGACAAGAACAACCCCAGGGACCAGTATAGGTTGGGGGCTGACCTGTTGGAGAGACGTGTAGGAGAAAGGGACCTGGGGGTCCTAGTGGATAGCAGAATGACTCTGAGCCAGCAATGTGCTCTTGTGGCCAAGAGGGCCAACAGCATCCTGGGGTGCATCAGAAGGGGGAAGGGGGGTGGTTATCAGATCAAGAGAAGTTCATCTCCCCTTCTACTCTGCACTAGTGAGACCACATCTGGAGTATTGTGTCCAGTTCTGGGCCCCTCAGTTAAAGAGGGACACAGAACTGCTGGAGGGTCTCCAACATAGAGCAACAAAGATGATGAAGGAAGTCACACACCTCCCTTATGAGGGAAGGCTGAGGGAGCTGGGTCTCTTTAGCTTGGAGAAGAGGAGGCTGAGGGGTGACCTCATGAAAGTCTATAAATATGTGAGGGGTGAGTGTCAGGAGGATGGAGCCAGGCTCTTCTCAAGGTCATCTGGCGATAGCACAAGGGACGATGGGTGCGTGCTGGAACAGAGGAGGTTCCATATAAATATAAGAAGAAACTTCTTCACAGTGAGGGTAACAGACCATTGGAACAGGCTGCCCAGGGGGGGTTGTGGAGTCTCCTTCTCTGGAGATGTTCAAGACCCGCCTGGATCTGTTCCTGTGTAAATTGGTCTAGGTGATCCTGCTGTGACAGGGGGATTGGACTAGATGATCTTTCAAGGTCCCTTCCAATCCCTAGTGATTCTATGATTCTATGGTACCCATCTGCAAGAACAGAATATGTGGCTCTTTAAGGATGGGGCGGAGAAGATGCAGTGGGTGAGCTCCAGCTCTCACAGAGTGTCAGACACACATGCTCCACATCATGTTTAGTATTCAGGAGATGATTTCCAGCTTCTCCTCCCCCTGCCTCTGCCACTGCCATGGTTCTGCTTCTCTGTTACGGTGTGAAGGAGAGAAAACCCAGGGAGTTTTTGGGGACCAAAGCCCAGGTGGAAGTGACCAGCTCAAGCATCACAGCCCTGTTCCCTGCAGCCCAGGACGCTCTGGCTCCACTAGCACACTACTGATCAGACAGACTTAAACTGCATCCTCTACTCCACTGGCAGCAGCAGCAGAGGGCAGGACCCTAAGGGCATGGCAACTCTCACATCCACCCAGCCAAGAGTAGTCCACACCTCTGCACAACCATCCGCAGCTGGTGGGAGGAATGGTGTTTGTAACCTCCCTCCTGTATTTGCCAACCTTTGCACCTCCAAAGCAGGAAATTTACAGTGTTTGTTGTATTTCAGGATAATTACATTGAGCTGCCCTGTGTGTCAGGTATGATTCAGGCAGGGGCAGCCTTGCTGAAGGGAGGGAGCCAGAGCAGGGCTGCTAGAGCAGTAGCACAGGAACTGATGGTGTCTTTTATCTCTCCACAGTAAACTCATTCTTCACTTCCAGTGTAGCAGAAGGGGTTTCACAGTGTGTGGCTCTAGGAGGAAGAGGTGGGATGGAATTTTGTCATAGAATCACAGAATCATAGAATGTACTGGGTTGAAAGGGACCTACAGAGGTCCTCTAGTCCAACCCCCCTACAACACTAGGGACATCTCTAACCTGAACAGATTGCCCAGAACCTTATCCAGCCTGACCTTGAATGGCTCCAGAGATGAGGCCTCCACCACCTCTCTTGGCAGCCTGTTCCAGGGATCCCTCACCCTCAAAGAACATTTTCCTGAGCCTCTGCTGCCTATGGAGGGAAAGGGGTTGTCTCAGAAATCGAGGGCTTCAGCATGGTCTGTCTCCATCCTTGACCTGCTCATTTTCAGCAGCATGGAGAGAGGAAATCCTGGCCTCACAGTGTCTGGTCATGGAGAAATCTCATTCCTGGGGAAAGAGGTGCAGACAAATACATAGGATGTTGGCTGAGGAGCAGGGGAAAGCATTATCATGGAGCGGAATGTGACTTCTCCCAGCTGCCTGAGGCTTCTGCATTGTCCAGTACATGCTGCCAGATGCATGTTGGGGAGGACAAAAGCTCAGACATGAAACCAAGCCTCTCTCCATAAAGCTGAGGCTGCTCTGTCTGGCTATTGGTTCAGGCATCTGCTGGTCATTAGCAGTCTGTGTGGCACATCCAGCAGTCAGACAGGAGAGTGACCACTGGCCTCTCCCCACCACCTGCTTCCTCGGGACCTCTTGGTGGCAAAGTGAAACCTCAGAATCCACATCCACATTTCTCTGTGAGTCTGAAAGGGCATCGCTTGGGCTGGGCAGGATGATTTATGTCTGTTGGAATTAGAACCTTCGTGCCAGTAGAGAGCATCCATTTCTCCTCTTCTTGATCTAATGCACTTGAGTTATTTGGTAAATTTTCTAATGGCTCTATAATGCACTAAGTGAAGCAAAGTGACACTATTTTTGGTATCGATTTCATTGCATCCTACCAGTTTTGTAAGGCTGAGATTCCAAGGGAGCTGGAATAATTCAATAATTCATACAGCCCAAGTGGTTGGTTCAAGCTGAGCGAGGATTAACTTGAAAGAGGAGGGCATTTCTTCTCCCTGCTGCTTTCCCTGCAGGGTTTCTTTCTGCATCCAGAGAGGTCAAATATGGTGCCAGATAGAGTGATGGAGAGAGGGAGAGGGTGTGGGTTCTCCTTTGCTTCACTCATCAACACCATGGGCATATCCCAGCAGCTCTCTCCATGCACTGTTCACCAGCTCCTTGTCATAAGTAATGTTCTGGAGAAGGTGAAGGCATGGCAGGGCTTGGGAGCCAGCCCTGTGTGACCTCAGCAGGGGACAGGGCTGAAGGATTGGTATATGACGCTAATGAAGGGCTGGAGGACATGGCTGATGAGGAGTGGTTGAGGGAATGGGGGTTGCTTAGTCTGGAGAAAAGAAGGTTGAGGGGAGACTCTATTGCTCTTTACAGATACCTGAAAGGAGGGTTCAGTGAGGTGGGTGTCAGTCTCTTCTCCCAAGTCATTATTGATAGAACAAGAGGAAATTACCTCAAGTGGTGCAAGGGGAGAGTTAGATTGAACATGAGGAAAAATTTCTTGACTGACAGAGTGGTCAGGGGTTGGAACAGGCTGCCCAGGGAGGAGGGAAGTTGTCATCCCTGGAGGTGTTCAAAAAATGAGTACAGCTACTCTTTCCCTGGAAACTCATCAGGAGTCCCAAGGCAGCAAGGCCAGGGACTGTGAGGTGCACTTCAAAGCCATGAGGCTGATGTCCCTGCTAGTCCTGGTGTTGTCAGTGACCTGCTTCATGTATGATAGGACAGAGACCTTTGAGCACAGCTGAGGCCCTGTACTGAGCTGCCACAGCCACTGCAGCCTGGTGAAATCCCCTCCTGACAGACTTTAACTTGACCCTTGTTTTCTGTCCCAACAGTAGTCCCCATGAATGTCAGCTGCACCCGGACAGACTTCCACATCCAGATTCCTGTGCAGTCTCTGGTCCATCTGGAGAGGAACAGGATTTACCTGGGGACCCCATCCTGTGCAGCCCAGGTGGTTGGTGGGCACTTCAAAATACAAGCCAGGTTTGACACCTGTGGCTCCAAATCCCAGGTAAGAGGTTGGCAGACAATCCTTTGAAGTAAACTGAGTAGATTATTAGTCCTGTTCTGATTGTACTAGCTGCAGAGAGGAGTTCCCAGTCCCTCTCTCATCTTCTCCATAGATACTGGTCTAATTTGTGGGCAACTGGCCTTCAGTCCTCTGTGAAAACAAGCTACACAAACCCTTGTCTTGCAGAAACGCAACAACACCTCCATCATCATCAGTATCCTCTACATTGATTTCTCAGTGGATGACCAGGAGGATGTGCACCAGTATGAGGTCCAGTGTGAGCCCAAGAGGAAGGAAGCGTCGGTGACCCTCATTGTTGGCCCTGACTCATCCAGACTCAGTCAGGCAGAAAATCTAGTGGATACCCAGCAGTGGGAGGGAGGATCAATGGGCACTCATGATGTCAAGAGCCAGGACACCAGTGACATTGTCTTCATCAGCATCTGCATCCTGGCTGGGCTTCTCATGGTCATTGCAGTGGTAGGCCTGGTGCTTCTGTAGTATGCTGCTCCCCATGTCTTCAGGGACTGCAACCACAGCCCTGCCCAGGGTGGAAACACACCCCAAAGTCCGTCCTCACCCCAGGCTGAGCCCTACTCCAGCTGCTCACATGGAGATTTGGCTCCCAGACTCCAAAACAAAGCCTGAACCCAACCTCCACCTTCAACCAGTTCCTGAAAAATCTGGGCAATAGGCAGCCGTTTCCCTTCCCAATTTGTTTTCCTCTGTCTCAATCTGTCCATTTGGCTCAGGAATGCAATTCTTATGCTTCCTAACTCTTCCCGCACCTGCTTCATTTTCCCTCTGGAGCTGCTGCTTTCGGGAAAGGAACATTGTTTGCCGATGGCTGCAAATCATCCTGTCAATTATTTCTAGCTGGATTCTTGGAGGTATAAACCATCTTCCAATACAATGATATCTTCAACAAATACTTTCTGTGATGCAGCCTGTGCTCATGGGGTACCTATCCACAGAGCTGTGGTACAGGTATCTACTTGGCTGGTACAGGTGTAGCTCCAGCAGATGCTCCCAGGCATTTGTGGATGTCTGCAAGCAATGTGATGAGACACAGTCACTGGGTGCCCTGCAGCTCAGCTTTTGATCTTTCATGTTGTATATCCCACCCAGTGCTTACAGGACTCACCTGAGTTCTTCAGCTGCCAGCAGCTGGAGGAAAGGAGAACAAGCTGTCTGCACTGTGGTTTCCTCCTTTCCAGCACACCTGAGTGGCACTGCTGGGGAGTATGCACCAGCATTATTACTGGAGTCTGAAACCATGGGCAACTTCTGCTGGCTCTTGGCAGGCTGCAATGACAAGGAGCACTCTGGAGCATGGAGGTTCTGGTGAACTTGTAAAAATTACCTTGGCAGGAAAGACTGGTTCTGTGGGACCTCGGTGATACCAGACCTCCATGCTTGATCCTCACGGAGGGTAAACTCAGCAGCCAGGAGCACAAAAATGGGAGTCATGTGGTAACCTGCACCTGCAAAGAAGTTTGGTTCCTCCCCAAAGGGCCTGATTGCTGGTCTCTGGTGCTGTACCAAGGGAAAGGCAATTCCCTAGGAATTGCCTATCACAGAGCAGCCTGTTTGTCCTGGCATGGTCAGAACCATGTGTATGACGAAGCCACTAGAAAATCTTGCTGCAGAAGCAGTCCTGAGAGCCTGGCAAGTAGCACCCCCTCCCTTCACCCCCACCCTCTCCGCCCCCCCTCTCAGCCTGTGTAAAACACAGCAGTGCAGGGAGACATCCTAAAACATGGTCCTAAAAGCAGTCATCCAAAGAGGGGTACTGACTATTCCTGTAACATCACACCACCTCGCTGCTCAATCTACCAGTGGGATTTTTCTCAGGGGTCAAGAGGACAGTCCCAAAGGTGAAGGGCATCAGAGGAAGGAAAAGGGTGGTGATCCAGTGGCTTCTTCTCCATCCAGACAACGGATATGGAAGAGGCACAATCCTGCACAAGTCCCCTGAAGAAGAGCTTAGATTTTTTTGGACATTTGTGGGTGCAACTTGGTGGCAATGGGGTTTTTCTGAGTGAGGTATTTGCCAGCACTGCTGAACTCATTTAGGGCAGCATTTGGGTGCCCATAGATGGGAAACAAGGGCAGACAGCTGTGCTGCCTGCAGAGCCTGGCTACTGGTTAATTGCCAGGTGTAACTGTCAGCTTAACACCAGAGTTACAGTATTTGACAACTGAAGGAACTTAAAGATGTAATTAACCTTCTTGGTGGCCCAGATTTTCCTGAAGCAGGTGAATGCTGCAACTGCTCATGCCCAGTGGGGAAGCCTGCAGCACCCAGCAGTGCCCAGCCCCTCATCCCACACCTCTTTGCGGAGTCCTCTGGACTTTCAGCTATCCAGTACCAGTGAGCCTGTAAACCCCAGTGAGCACTATGCTGGCAACATGAGGCAGAGGGGGCGCAGAATCACAGAGCAGTTTGGGTTGGACGGGACCTTTGAAGCTTATCTAGTCCAACACTCCCCAACAAATCACCAGATTGCTTCCCCACCTCCTTCTCCACATCTGGTGGTCAGGGTGTCCCTAGCACCCTTTTCCCAGGAGCCTGAAAGCTTCTGGCTGATCGTGGTTCCAGAGTGGGACAGTCCCAGCACCCCACACCAGTGCACAGAAGGACCTGGCACACCAATGAAACATCACCATCCCCATCACAGCTGAGACAAAAGCCCCTTGCAGTCATGCTCCTCCCAGCCTCAGGCGACCTCTCACCATCATTTGGGCTCTGTGCATAGGGTGCATCTACGGGGATGGGACCTGCTGGGCTCTCCCAGTGCTTTCTCTGGCCTTTTCCCATGGCCCAGCCAGCTCCTGCCCACAGCTGCATTGGAGGGGGCTCAGGGAGGTACTGGCAGAGTAATGTAGAATGAGTGGGAACTGCAGAGAGCAGGTGGAAAGGGACCAGGTGGAGAAAGGAGAAGTGTAACGAGGGGATGGAGCCATTCTGGTCTTGTTGATTAATTGTAATAAGAAATCTGTGTACATCTGTGTTCCTCCATGAGAGGGAAGCTCCTGAGAAATGCATCAAGGGGCCTCTCTGTGGCCTGGAGGGTTTCCTTGCCAGTGCTGATGCTGCCACTGAGTGTGACCATGGAACAGACCAGTGTGGCAGCAAGTACATCCATCCTCATCCCTGCAGATGAAGACTGCAGCAGCTTGGGAGGTCCCATGGGGACAGTCAGGAGGTGAGAAGATCTTGGTGAAAGGGTGCAGAGTCCCCTGGCTGGGCGCTGCCCTGACTGGAGAGGGATCTGAGCCAGGGAATGGGACAGTGCAGCCCACAGCCTGGGGTGACTGTCCAGGTCATCTTGTGAAACAAACCCTTTCTCTCACGTTATCATGAACCCATCACCAGTGCCTATGCTCCTCATGCACTGGACCTCAGTTTCCTTGCTTATTGCTCACCTGATCCTCCTCAAGAAGGCAGGGAGAGCCACGAGCACCAGCAGAGCTCCCCTTACTCGTCTGATGATTTATTTAGAGCCTGACGGTTTGATGGCGCTGGGCTGGGCCCAGCCACCCCATTTCCTGTGAGCTGCTGCTTTCCAGAGCAGACAAAGGCTCTGCTGTGCTGTGGGAGGGAGAGCCCCTCGTACCTCACTGCGAACAGATTTGGTGAAGATCATAGATCAGGGAAACCAGGACTAGACGAGCTCCCCAGGAGATCAGTTGGTTTATTCCTCTCCTTCCCTGAGGGAATTGCTTCTGGCAGAGAGAAGCTAGGCTAAAATATCCTAAAAGTCTCAGACACACTCTCCATGTTTTCTCTGCTCACCAGCAAGGCCCATACTGATGTGCTGATTTGAGACATTGTTGATGGTGCTGTGTGTTTGGCATGGGGTTTCACGGTGGTGGAAGTACCTCAAAGTAGGCACAGCTGCATGTACAGGACCCTGTTCCCCCTGATCCCAGGGTTTCCCAGTGAGTACTTGATGTTATGATCTGCAGCACAAGGATCTGGCAGCCCTGGAAAATCCCACTATACCCAGAGCAAGTCCAGTTGGGTGCCTAGTGGTCAAGCCATGATGGCTGTGAGGAGCTACAGGATGGGAGGGCTCTGCTGGGGATGCAAACTGGGCTGAACCTGGTCCTGCAGGGGAACCCAGGTTTGCTCAGAGTCTCTGGTGGCCCCGAAGCTGTGGGCTGGTGCAGACAGTGTGCCAGCTTCCCTGATGTAGCATCACTGCCCTCCGGTCCCCTGGAAATACCTGGTGCTAGAGAGGTGAGACATGAAGCAACAGGACAGCAGGGTGAGCACAAGGCTGGGTGACCCCATGCTGGAGCAGCTGGGGACAGTGGGTCTGTCCCTGCTTTGTGGTGGGGGGAGCTTGGGGTTTTCTGGTCACCATCAGGTGCTGTCATGGGGACAGAGATGCAGCTCTCTGGCTGCAGCACTGTGGTTAAAGAGTGGGTGTCTGGCTGCCCACTTGAGCTCAGCACAGCAGGTCTGGCTCTGCTCCTGCGGGCAGATGGGTGTTGCAGGTAAGCAGTACCCTGGGATTACCCCAGGGTATCCTCACTGTCCCAAATGTCATGCTGGGTCATGTAAAAATACCCTCTCCCAGAGGAAAATGTCCACCTGGATCACTCTGGGATCACCCCTCCTGACCTCAGTGTCTCCCTGGGGTTGCTCCAGGGTGTCCTCATGGTCCCCAGTGCACCCCTGGGTAACCTGGAGATTTCTTCACCATCCCACATGGCTCCCTGAGTCACCCCAGGATCCCCCCATGATCCCAAACGTCTCCCCCTTGGTAGCCAAATCTCCCTCTCAAAGTCCCCAGTCGCTCCTTGGGTCATCCCAGAATGTCTCAACAGGCCACAGTGGGCCCATGAGTCACTCCAGGGTCTCCCCATGAACCCCAGTGTGCCCTTGGGTCACACAAGGGCTCCTCAGTGATCTCAGGTATCCTCCTGTGTCACTCTGCCGTGGTGGGGGAAGATCAAGGGTTAGGTCAAACTAGGAGACACTGGTATGGGTGTTTCATCAGGAATTGGCACAGGCTGCCCAGGGAGGGGGTTGAATCACTATCCCTGGCCATGTTTAAGTCATGGAGATGCAGAGCTCAGGGACAGGGTTTAGCGGTGTCCTAGGGACAGCTGGGTTAATGGTTGGACTTGATGATCTTAAAGATCTTTTCCAACCTAAACGATTCTATGATTCAGGGGTTGCACATCCAGCCCTGGGGTCATTGTGCAGGATCTGGCTGGTTTAGGGACAGTGGTTCAGCTGGAACAGACAGCTTGGGTCCCTTCTTGAGATGCTTTATACACCTCAGCTTTCTGCACACAGAAAAGACAAAAGTTGTCCCAGTGATTTTTTACGCAAGAGCATCAAGTGCTCTGCTTTCTGGAGATTTACATGGCTGTGGGGCACAGGGAGGTTCTGCTGACTCATGTCTTTCTCTTAAAATGAAAATGGCCAGTGTTGTTACCTTGGTGGCTGCAGAAAGACAGAGAAAAGCTCCCTGAGCGGCTGCCCTCACCAGGCAACCACTCTGTGGTGGTTTATCCTGTGTAATATAGTTTTCTGTGGTGCCCAGCATGGCAATGGAAGCCAGGACTGGGACAAGTAAGAGGGAGTCATCAGCCCCTTCTGTAGCTCTGTGTTTTGGTGCCTGAGCCTGGAATGGGTGCAGACTTCACAGGGTCCCAGCCCTGCAGCCCACAGACAGGGTGGATGTCTTGCCTAAGTGGAGATGGGTCTGAGATGGCGCTCAATACCGCATCTCCTCATGGCTCTCATTGTCCTGTGACCATCAGGGCAAGGAGCCCCTGCAAACAGGTATGCAGCAAGGTGTTACTGGTCCCAGTCACCCAGACTGACTGGCCATCATCTGCATGCAGTGAAAGAAGGAATGTGTAGCTAGTTTGGGGCTGGTTGGATTGTTGGTGTGACCAGAAGTGTTGACCGCTGGCAGTCTGGAAAATTATCCTTCCATTTCCCCCATTCATGTGGTGGGGAACACAGCATCTCCAAATAGGGCAGGTGGGGACAGGAACCACACTGGCCATCCCAGCGTAAACTGCTGGGCCATGGGTGCAGTGGAGAGCTGTGAAGTTATTTCCCTGAGCCATATGGCTTTCAGACCTCACTACTGGGATTTCTTCCTTCCCCATCAGTGATTCATGTCCAGCCACTCTCCCTTCACTACTCCTGCATGACCGTGATTCAGACCAGTGAGAACGGAATAAGAACCCTCCAACCCATTCAGCCTCATCCTCCATCACCAGTAAAGCTCTCTGCAGGGCAGTCTGTGAGGATGAGCAGTGTCAGCCTGACACTGGGACTTCTTTGCCTTGGGCATCCATGTACCTGCTGGAGACTTCGTCTGAGGTGGCACAGATGAGATGGCATTTATTGGGAGCTTTTTCCCAGCATATTTTCCCAGTTGTCACAGCCTCAGGGACAGAGAGGTCTCTCTCTCTCTCCTGCTCGTGGGGTGCAGAGGCTGAACAGGGAGTTTGCTCCGTAGTGGATGGGAGAGTTTAGGGCTAAATATTGAGTTTATGGCCATGTTCCTGCAGCAGGTTTGGTGCTGTGGGTTTGATCCGGTGACCCCTCTCTGTGTGTCACAGCCCTCCTCCTCCTCCTCCTCCTCTTTCTGCCTGGCAGAGCACTGCAGTGGGTCAAAGGGAAAATTCCAGCTTGGGCTAAACATTGACTGCAGCAGAAGTGGGTTTGTCTTTTTTGTTTTGACATTGGGGGTGGCTCTGCTAGAGCCACAGAGTTTGTCCTTTATAGCAGCACCTTTTATAGGGAGATAACTGTTTGCTAGATAATAATAAATAATTAGCAAGGATTATCCCATAATCTCATCTAATTGACAGAGACTGTTAATGTTCAGTGGACTGCCAGCAAAAGAATTAGAGCATCATTAATTGCAGTGTAACCCTGGCATGGGCTTCCCTTCTATTTTTCTCTTGCATCCCATGGCATGTCACAGTCCCCTGTGCCTCAGTTTCCCCTCCAGGATATCCACCAGAGCAGAGAGGTATTTAAACAAACCCAGCCTTTGTGGTAATCTCCACAAGTGCTGTGGGAGGACTCAATCCTGAGCATTAAAAACCTTTTAAAAGTGCTGCATCCATTTAAGGCAATGAGAGAGACTCAATGCTTTTGGTGCTATGCCCTGCACAGAGGAGCCAGGGTTTGCTGGCTGAGTGGTGGGGAAGCCCCCGATGTGTTTTCCCCCTCCACCTCTTCTTTTCTGCTTCTTTTTGTCTCTCTTCTGCTTCAGCCCCCAGCTTCCGTGCTGTGATAACAAACCCTGGGAGGGACATTCCTGGAGCCTCCTTCAAACACTCAGGGCTCCAAAAGACATCTGTGGGTGCTTCTTGCCTTAATCTGGGGCCAGTCTAGCAAACCCTTTGCATTAGATGGCTGCCAGGGAAGCAAATGAGATCTAAAAATTTGGGTCCTTTGTGGAGAAACTTTTGAAGAGCCTCTTAAAAGATGAAAACCAGCAAGCTGCTGCACACTTTCTTGTCCAAAGGACAGGGAGGGTCTTGTCTGCTCCTGTCTTCTTTTGCCCAAGTAATTTGTGGCAGGACAAAGCTCTCCTGAGCCGTGCCTGCTCATGGGGAACAGAGCAAGCTGTCACCTGGTGTCTTCCCAAACTGGCTCTTCAAAATCCAGGGTCAGAAGTCATCTCTGGCTGCGGCGAATTGCTCCTTCATGCATCCAGTATCCTTCATGCACAACCAGTATGGTCACTGGAGGAGAGCAGGAGAGGTCACCTTCAGAAGGTGCTTCTCTCTCTGCTGAGTGCAGCAGGTGTCTGTTGAGTTTATGCACCTTCTGCCTGAAAGAAATCTGTGGGCTGGGCTCATTCTCATCAGAAAAAGTGGAGGGAAAAGAAGGAAAGAACCTTTTCTGAAGATTGGGTGCCTCCTTCATTTAATGTTTCCTCGGTCAAAAGGGAAGTGGTTATTTCAAAGACACCGTGCCAGAGGAACCCAGCATGAGAGAGCCACCACTCAGCCCTTTCATCCTCTTTTAATCTACAAGGGTTTCCCCAGCATGAAAACAGGAGCTCGTGGGTGTCCCTGCCTTTGTAACATGTCTTACCACTACCCTGTGGCTGGTGGAGACCACACAGCGGCTGCCAAGGAAAACTGGAGAAGAGCAGAATTCAGGAGAAATGGGGGTTTAGAGGAACTTTAGGGTGCATGAGGGGTCCCTTCCTCCCCCATCCTGATGTATGACAACCCAACCCTGCAGAACCTCCTGTGAGTGAGTGGGCCACAGGCAAACTACAGCAGAGGAGCTGTTTCAGAATCAGCACAGCCTCGGGAACGATGCACTCAGAGGAATTCAGGTACCTTTGCCCTTCCAGACCTATTTCAAAGGATTTCTGGAGGTTGCAGGGACCACAGCTAGCAAATGGCTCACGGTGCTGGGAACTGGCCATCCCTGGCCTCCTATTTCATTCATGAGCCACATGGCCCCAAGTCTCCCCACTGGCTGCATAGCCCAGGGAAGGGAATGAAGAACTGAGGAGCAGCAAACTGGTTTGGTAGGTAACCTAAGGCATAAATAAATGTGGTTGTACAGGTGAGATTGCTCCAGGGGAAATCTGGTCTTTAGAGGGTAATTAAAAACTTGATTCCAGCCAGGTATCAGGTATCCCATTGTCACATTCAGCATCACCCTCTGGGAAAATGAAACCCTTTTAGGTCCTATGGCTTTATTGTCTCTTACTTTCCCTTTTTGTCCTTAAAGCATCTCCTTGTTCTCTGCATTTTATTCTGTCCTGCGGGACTCAAGTCCAATCTTCACAACTGGAATCTTTTCCAGTTCCTCCAGACAGTGAGTTTTATGCAAAGCTGCCTCTGTGAATTGTCAGCCCAAGTG
Source organism: Upupa epops (assembly GCA_013397515.1). NCBI lineage: Eukaryota > Metazoa > Chordata > Aves > Bucerotiformes > Upupidae > Upupa > Upupa epops. Next base: position 579,551 of record VZRI01007403.1, read on the forward strand.
CTGCTTCCAAGACAGAAGAGCTGCATTGGGAGTTACACTTTTAGGTCTCTTCAAGAACAGGTTGGGGAAAAAAAATCTTGCCTGTTAAACAGGGAAACTGTGCAGGAGAGTTTCCTCCTTGTGTATGTAGAAGGCCCACATGACAGTCATGTTTTAGGGTCAAGACCTGAATAAAGACTAATTCCTAATTTTCCCACTGCATTGTTTGTCTTCAAGTGACTTCAGAAATGAGAGCTCTGACTACAACTGAGCAGAAGATGCTTCATTATGGAATCATAGATGGTTTTGGGTTGGAAGGGACCTTCAAAGACCATCTAGTTCCAACCCCCTGCCATGGTCAGGGACGCCTCTCACCACACCAGGTTGCCCCCCACAGCCCCTCCAACCTGGTCTTGAACACTTCTAGGGAAGGAGCAGCTACCAGTTCCTTGGGCAACCTGGTCCAGTGTCTCACCACCCTCTGGAAATAATTTCCTCTGAATATCTAATTAAAATCTCCCTTCTTCTAGCTTAAAGCCATCTCCCCTCATCCTATTATTACAAACTGTTGTAAAAATCCTTTCCCCAACTTTTTTATGGGCTCCCCTCAGGCACTGGAAGGCTGCTATATGGTCTCCCTGGAGCCTCTTCAAGAGACTGAACAGCCGCAACTCTCTCAGCCTGTCCCTATAGCAGAGGTGCTCCAGCCATCATCTTCATGGCCCCATTCTGGACCTGCTCCAACCACTGGATGCCCTCGTGTTGGGGGCTCCAGAACTGTATGCAATACTCAGGTATGGTCTTACGAGAGCAGAGCAGAGAAAGATCACTTCCCTCAGCCTGCTGACCACACTTCTTTTGACGCAGACCAGAATGTGGTTGGCCTTGTGGGCTGCAAGCACACATTGATGGCTCATGTTGATTTTTCCTCAACCAGCAATTATGGAACAGTCCAATTCCCGTGACTGCAAACAGGCAAGTTTAAATTATCCCTGTATTTTGCTCTGTCTCCCCGATAACTCAAGAAAGGTCTGTGCCCCATCCCTTGTGCACAGGGAATGCTTCATCAACTACCAGCAAAGACCTTGGAGCTTTGGTGAAGAGCAAGATGACCTGAGGAAATCAGAGCAAATACGAGGCAAGATTTCACATTTTTAGTAACTGTAAGTAGTTTGTTGCTTAAAATTGTTCACACAATCACTCTGAATCATGTTCCTTCGGGAGGGGGAAAAAAAAGCCTTTGCAAGGAGTATTTTGTTTGTAACCTAATTTTATTTAGAGAATTCATTTCAAGTTTTGTTCACGTTGCAGTAAGAACAAGCACCATATTCAGTGAGTGGAGGTATGGTAGTCTGAGTGAGCTGCTCGTTAAGCAGCAGGTGTTACCACCTATTCGTTTTGATTTTTATGCCATGACTTTAGAAAACACAACCACAGGATGGCTGATGCTATCGAATGGTGGACAGCAAGTTCCTGAAAACCATTTTGCATCTAGTTCTGGAATCTGGCAAAGGGAAATCACCTGTCTTGGCAGAACAGTTCACTGCTGCCACAAGGCCCAGCTGCAGCAAACATGGTCCATTTACAGTTAAATAAGGTTTGTTATCCATTAGGGATCTACTCCTGTGGTCTGAGGGGAGACCCTGATCTCTCTATAACTACCTGAAAGGAGGTTGGAGAAAGGAAGCGTTCAGCTTCTTCTCCTTGGTGGCAAGTGATAGGACCAGAGGAAATAGCTGCAAGCTGCACCAGGAGAGGTTTATGCTGAACATTGGGAAGAATTTCTTACCAAAAAGGTTATCAAACATTGGAACAGGGTAGTAGTGGAGTTACCATCCCTGGAGGGATTTAAAAGGCAGATAAACATAATACTGAGGGACACAGCGGTGACCTGGCAGTGCTGCGTCAAAGGCTGCATTTGGTGATCTTAAAGATCTTTTCAAATCAAAGATGTTTTGTGGTTCTGGATACAATTACCCTGAATTGCCAGGATTTCCCAACAGCACAGAGCTGCTCCTTGATGTCACTCAGATGATTTTGCCTGAAGATCCACATCAGGGATGGAGCTGGACAGAAGTATGACAAACAGGCAGAGGTGAGGAACGGGTGAGTCAGGATGGGTGGGCTTGTAGCATGAAAACATACAGCAAAGTAGATGAAACTTTTCTTGCCCACACAGATTTTTACCAAGTCAGATTTCCAGCACCACTTCCATCTTTAGTGCTGTGAGAGCTGCCAAGTGAGTCACACCGTCAGCACTTCAGCACTCTCCTCATGACAGAAAGGGTTTGCACTTGCACCAAAACTAGGCACACCAAGTTCTCGCTCAGGATCAAGCAAGACATGTCATTTTTTATGGCTCTGTACAAAGGCAGGGACGGCGAGTGTGCCAGCCCTGACTTCTGCTCGCATTTCAGGTTTGTGCTTTAACGAGAAGATGAGAGCTCGCACCGTTCTGCGATATGGTGTGCTAATGAGACGGGAGGAGAGATGAAAAACTTCTCGTTCGATATTTTCAGCCAGTGGGTGATCAATCTGAAAACAGCAAAGTACAAAATTAGATCTTTGTGTTTAATAAGGACAGACCAACTGATTGAAATCAGAGTTTCTTCATTAATCAGCTTGGATTCAAGGAAATCTACTTCCCATCACAGGTATAACAGGAAACACAATTTAATTCCATCCTAGCAATTAAGGCAACATGGGCAGCAGGGAACACATCCACATCTCCAGCTGGATGGCAGCACTTTGCCATCACAGCAGGAAACTAATCTGCAACTGGCTTTGGGTATCAAGCTCAAGTGCAATTAAAAGAGCCACCATCGCCATCAAACAGAAAATTCACTTTTGATCTTGCTGATGTAAAGTACCTTGGATACTGTTTTAAAGTTGATTCCAACTCTAAGACATGCCAAACACTTAGCAACTCTGCCTGCTGCTATAAAGGGAAAAGCGGGCTCTCTGTGTGTAGAAGGAGGTGTAATTAAGAACGCAGAAAGAGATTTGCTAAATGTTAATTAGGTAGTTATTGCTTCAACATGTGCCAAAGGCTGTAATTTAGCACAGATTATGAAAAAAGAATCTTCCACCCATCAAGAAACGGTTGTCATTTCACTTCTGCCTGTTGCAAGGGGGAATCTCCCATACTTTGCATGCAGGAGATCCCGGTGTGTAAGCATTGGGAATCTCCAAGTCCTTTGCTCACTCTGTTTTTCCTACCCATCACTAAGTTACCTCTCTGCTGGGCAGCATCAGAAGCCCTTTGGATTAATTTCAGCCCTGCCCTCCCTTGTCCTTTTAGTCAGACTCCTGATGTCCCTGCTGCTCCGTCTGCTGACTCTCTGTGGTTCCCTGCCTGTCCACGTTGTTTCTCTGCTGCTCTAAGCTCCACCTCCATGTACAGGGGTAGCTGCAAGCCAGAAACAGTGTTGCTCGTCCTTCAAGTGAGTTCTGTTCAGAGGAAATTCTGCTTTACCTAATACTCCCCATTTTAGGCCTTTACATCCCATAGGTTCAAACTTCCCTCCAGTCACAGATGTGTTTTCCAAAAACTAAGCTTGATCCAGCAGGCTGGCAAAGGTGAGTCCCTGTCTTTATGAGGCACTTCCACAACAAACCACCCTTTTGTGCTGCCTCTATGTCCAGATGGACTGGAAACTGGAGATGCTGTTCTCACAGCTCTGAAACTCCCTGGAGGAGTTCAAGGCCAGGCTGGATGAGGCCTTGAGCAACCAAGTCTAGTTGAGAGGCATCGCTACCTATGGCAGGAAGGCTGGAGGATCTAAAAGATCCCTTCCAACCCGAGCCAGTCTATGATATTATAAACAGAGAATGTCTTTCCTGTCTAGGTACTTAGAGGATAATTAATGAATCAATTAAAAAAGATAATCACTACATTTCATAAACTAAACAAACTAGTCATTTGGTCTTACAGCAAAGCCCTGCCCATTTACTTAAAGATATCTGAGGGATCTGGTATTTATTCCCACTTCAGATAGCGTCAACCTTTCCTGTTTTTCAAATAGATTTAAATTTACAAATGTCTAATCTCACGCTGAAAATGGGGATTATCTGGTCTGGGTCCTTGCCTGCAAGAGGACCAGCTTTACAGTAGCTATGGCTGAGAAACATTTGAATGATGATCTTAACAGTCTCTTCCAACCAAAGATATTCTGTAATTCTGTAACTTGCTTGGACAATAAGTAACTCCCTGAGCCAAAGGCAAATAGATCTTAAGGACACCTCTAGATCCAGGGCTTCACAAAGCAGCTTCCGTGCATTCTTTCTGAAAGCCTCGGTCTTGGGATCGCTCCTGACCTCTATCGAGGGTTTGTTTGAATGGTCTTTGATGAAAGTTCGCCACTCCGTGTAAATCTCTCTGGCGAGGCTGGCCACGTTGTGATCAGAATGTTTACGCATCTTATTCACTGTGTGACCTGGGAAACAGAAACAGCTCCCATGGGCTTGGTAGGTGGACAAAATACACTGGACAGCAGTGAAATCGTATCGGTGCTAAAGCAGCCCCACACTTTTCATTCAGGCAGGGTCAGCAAAACAACCACAGCATCAACAAAACTGTACATTTTAAATTATTAGGAATTAAACCTAAAGTACTCATTCCTTGATTGCTTGAGCAATTTGCAAGCAACTGGCCTATGCCTGTGAAAATCACCTTCTTCAGCATGACAATGCTTATATAATACAGGCCTCCATCAATTTTTCTACAGATACCAGATCTGGTGGGAGCTTGGAAGAGTGGCCTACAAAAAAATGCTGGGTTCAAACTGAAACTCTCTTTAAGGACAGAGATGTTGCTAGTGATGGATAAAGCATACGACCCCAAGCAGAATCTTTTCAACCGAATGAAGGAAACAGGGGACTTTCCTCTGAAATGAGACAAAAGGGACCTTCTTCCAGCATGGATTTCTTTTTGACCACTCGCGCTGTTGGCCAGGAGATGTCACTGTTAGGCTTCGCTGGGTCTTCCAGCCCACCCGCATTCAGGCAGGCACTGGGAACAAGAATCTTGGGGAAAGCCTCAACAAGCTGAACGTGGCAATTGAAATGACAGTTCAGATTTAAGGGCAGGGGGCAGCCCACATCTCCTTTTCTAAGGCAAGGGGGGTTCTCTGAATAGACATCCAGCTGCTCTAATGGCAAACAAAGGCCAGCACCACTGTCTCTCCTGACAAAAACATGAGGTCTCAACATCATCCCTCCCCCAGCTCCTAGGGAAAACAGCTGTGCATCAGGCTGTGTCATCTGCACCAAACTACCCATCTGCTGGGAATTTCTCAGTGAGGATGCAATAAGGAGTTCTGGGATAACGTGAGGAGAATTCATCATATGCTCAGAGTCCTACAGATAACTCACATCTCGGATGACAAGACTGATGTGCCATGTCCCTGACTGCTAGCACAAGCAGTAAGTGCCACAGTAGAGCTCTGCAAAAATTTGACCACAGAAGGGGGTGATGCGGTATTTAGTAACAAACAAGCAACCTGCAATGAATTCGAGGCCAAGTGACTGTTTAAGTACAAGCTCTGGTATCAAGTACAAGCTGGGTAATAACAGTTTTTTATTGCCAGGTGCATTCATTTCTTAAAAGACTAAAAACTGGTCTCTTGTGTGTATGGACAAGCCAAGCAGACCTGAGACAAGACATACCTATTTTTGTTGAAAGTAACACTTCCTTGGATGGGATTTTCTTCTTCAGCTCCTCCAAAGCTTCAATCAGATTCTCTTTTGATTGTCCAGGAAGCTCAAGCATAGACTTCCATCGTTTTACATCTTCCACAACCACAACTCTCTGGAAAACAGAAAAGCCATTAGGAAAGTGGAACTGTCATCTTACAAAATAAGGACATTGGCTTCATCCTCAACTAATGAGGCTGTTATCAACACGTGAATTATTGATCATGGCATGAACCAGAGCTCAGAACCTATGACAGCTCACAACAACAGACACTTCCTTGAGATGAGTAGCTTACTGCAAAACAGGACTGCTGTAACTAGAAAGCAAAGTGAGATGCTTCACCTTGGTCTGCCAAAGTTGAGGCACATAACAGCAAAAGTCTGGTAGAAATGTTCTGAATATAAGGAGACCATTGTATAAATGTATCTTAATAGAAAAACTAATTAAAAGGGAGGCAGCCAATAGCCTGGCAGAACATGATTCCTGCACATACTACCTTTAAATTTAAAATAATGCCACCAGGGAGAGAAACAAAGCATCAGGGAATGTAAACTCAAGGACTCAAGGGCTGTTTGCAGTTTTTCAGCTTGTTTTGGCCACAGACCCTGACAGAGTAGACTGCAGACTGTGAAAGTCCTGTATTTCAGATGTGAGGCACTTGACAAAAATTCAGTGGTTGTCAGAGAGATGAGGCTTCATTTTGCATCATTCTTTTGCTTTCTGCCTTACATTAATAAGCTCCCTGACACAGCAAATGTTTTCCTGTTGTGTTTTTACAAGAGCTGGCAAAGATGGGCTCAGCTCTTATTCAGGTCTTGCACAACCAAATGAAAGGCTCTCCTTTGCTGGGGAGAAAAGTGAGCAGGACAGCAACACTGAAGCTGGTGGTGTCTCCTGGCTGAATCATACAATCAGAGTTATCACAGTTGGAAAAGATCTTCAAGATAAGATACAGGCCAGGATACTGTTCAACCATCTGCCCTGAAAACCTGAACCACTAAACCCTCTCCTGAAACACCATGTCTGCCTGTTTGTTGAAGCCCTCCAGGGATGGTGTCACCTGGGCAGCCTGTTCCAAGGCCTCCTTACTCTTTCTGGGAGATCCAGTCTGAACCTACTCTGACACAACTTGTCCCCATATCCTCTGGTCCTATCACTGGTCCCTAGGGAGAAAAGGCCAACCCCTGCCTCACCGCAACCACCCTTTATGTAGTTGTAGATAGCAATGAGGTCTCCCCTCTGTCTCATTTTCTCCAGGCTGAATAGCCCCAGCTCCCTCAGCCTCTCCCCATCAGACAGGACCTGTTCTGCAGGTCCCTAATCATCCCAGTTGCCTTTCCCTGCCCCCTCACCAGCACCTCCATCTCCTTCCGGTACTGTGATGTCCAACACTGTCCTAAGCACTCGAGGTGCAACCTCACCAGCGCTGAGTATACGGGCAAAATCACCTTCTTGGTGCAGGTGGTTACACTATTTCTGATGCAGGACAGGATACTGCTCAAATTGTGTGCCCTGCCTGCTCCTCCGCCACCCCAAACAAACAGAAGGGAGACAAGCTGCAACCCGTCTCTGTCTAGGAAACCCCTTTCAGTGCAGCAGAGCTCTATGCAGTGCTCTAACTTCGCTTCCCATTCTCTGTGAGAAGACTGCCTCAGAACTGCGATGACTGGTGAAAAATTAGGAAACAGGACGTTCCTCACGCTGCTCGGCTCCATGTAGAGGCAGGGCAGCAGTCCGGCAAAGGCCTGACAGCTCTTCAGCTCTCGGGACGTGCCTGGCTCCTCCCGGGGTGCTCTCCGTTCACGGAACAGGCCTCACCTCACGCCATCGAAGGCCGCCAGCCCCGCAGCTGCCGTCCCGCTCCCTCCCACCGCCCACCCTCCAGGACCTGCCTTCAGGGACTCGAGAGTTGCCTGCCGGTAGGCACGAGGGGCTGTTACGACCCGCCGGGGGCTCTCTGGGCCACGCGCCCTGCGGACCACGAACCGGTCCATCCTCCCGGAAGCCGCCGCCGGACCCCTCCCGCCTCTGGGTAGTTCCGGCCTCGGAAGGGATGCTATAGGAGGGCTGAGGATGCCCAGCGGGGCGCACTACACTTCCCAGCAGGCACAGCGCAGAGGGTAGGCGGGAAATCTCGCGAGGCTGCTACGGCCCCCTCTGCCGTCAACGCGACCTGCCGGAGGAGGAGGAAAAGGAAGATGGCGGTTCTGGGGAGCGGCCTGTGGCTGCTTCTCGCCGTGGCGCTGCTGGCGGGTGTCAGCAGCAGCAGCAGCAGCAGCAGCGCTCGAGGGTCTGGGCCGCTGCCCGCCGCCTCATCCGAGGCCTTTGACTCCGTGCTGGGCAACACGGCGTCGTGTCACCGCGCCTGCCACCTGACCTACCCCTTGCACACCTACCCCAAGGTACGTTCCTTCAGAGCTGGGGCTGCAGCGACCTCTAAACACTGATACTTCGCGTTGGAAACGGGTGGTTAGGGTACAGCTTTGCCAGAGAAGAGCCGCTGTCTGGGAGGCTTGGTTAATGTTGGGTGAGGCTCTGGGGTTTTGCTGCTGCTTATCTTCCTCTTGCTATCATTTGGGTTGGGCTGTTCATTTGTTTTGGGCTGCGGTAGTTACAGGCTGGAGATGCAGAGTCAAGGGAGCTGATGCGGCACCTGGGTGTTGAGAGACAAAAATAGTTACAGACAAGAGGCTTGTCAGAAGCTTCAACCCGTGTTTTGATTCACTTGCTTTTTTCATCTCATGATAAAATACTTAAATAGTTTCTAACAAGAATCTGGTTTCATACCCCAAGGTTTGTTGTTGATTCAAGCTTTCACAGAATCAAGCTGGAAAAGACCTCTGAGCCCAGCCCATGATCTAACATCACAACAATCACCTAGGCCATGGCACTAAGTGCCACATCCAGGCTGTTCTTAAACTTCTCCAGGGATGGACACTCCACTAGAGCTGTCGACAGTCCATTCCAATGTCTGATCACCCTTTCCATGAGGCAGGGCTTCCTAACATCTAACCCTCCCCGGCCCAGCTTCAGGCCCTGCCCCTCCTGTCCTGACGCTAGTTGCCTGGGAGAAGAGCCCAACCCCCATTTGACTACAACCTCCCTTCTGGTAGTTGCTGACAGTGATAAATGCCGCACCACCCCCATCGCCCTGAGTCTTCTCTAGGCTAAACAACCCCAGCTCTCTCAGCTTCTCCTCATCAGACTTTCCATCTAGTCCCTTCACCAACCTTATTGTAGAGCTTTAAACTACTGGCTTCAGTTTGGAAGATACAGTACCAAAAAGCTCACGCTTCATGCTTTGTTCTTGGCAATGCACTTCATCATCAGCTGCTGCAGGTTGGCCTCTAAATTATGGAAAATGTACCTGGGCTTGGAGATTTCATATGAGTTCAGCAGCAGAATGGAAGCAGTGACATCATTAGGTAGCAGAGTCTGCTTTCCCATGGAACTTAAATAGTATTTTATGCTGTTGTACCCCTTATATTGTGCTTAAGGCATGTTTTGGTGTCCACATGTTTTGACAAAGGAGAGAAAAAAAGCTAAACTTGAGGAATCAGGACTAAACATCTTAATGTATTCACATACTATTTTGGTGCAATGCTTATGTTTCTGTTGCAGGACCCTTTCAAGTTCAAGAAAAGCTGATACTTCTGTGTTTTGATGTGTGGATACTATGTGTAGATGGAGCTGTTGAATAATACAGTAATCTCTTCGTTTATATTTGTGTTTTGTTCCATTTGTCACAAAACAACCTGTTGAGTTGAAGGAAATTGTTTTAGTTGCCACTTGAATGTAAGATGAATTTCAAAACTTCTGTGGAAGACTGATGTGAAAATGCATCTGATAAAGCTATTCTGTCTGGCTATCAAATTGCAAAACATGTTTTCTGTGACAGCGTAACTATCTGGGCCACCTTGTCAGAGTTGCCACAGTATTTTGCTTTTGTGTCTTTGAAGCTCATTAACTGGTTCCCTCTGAGACAAACAATGGCCAGTTAATTTGCAGGAGGTTGTACAGTAAGGTGTGGTGTGTTTGATTTCTGTTAAGTTAGTTCAGAGTCCTCGTTCTACCTCTCGTACAGCAACTAGCTGCAGTCTTTTGAGTGGTTTTGCTGTTAGTGGTTTTAATGGATCTACTAGAGGCAGTGTAGGCCCCCTGTTGAGTGATGTGGGTGCCCTGGTAACAGAGGATACAGAGAAGGCAGAGATACTGAATGCCGCCTTTGCCTCTGTCTATACTGGTGGAAGCTGTGCTGATGAACCCCAGACTGCTGAGGGCTCAGAGGAAGTCAGGACAAAGGAGGAGTTTGCTCTGGTTGAGGAGGACTGGGTTAATTAAGCAGTCTGGATAAATCTGCATAAATCCTAATGGTCCTAATGGGATGCATCTGTGAGTGCAAAGGGAGACGGTGGAAGTCATTGCTAGACCACTCTTTACTATCTTTGGTAAGTAATGGGGAACGGCTAGCAAATGTCACTCCAATCTTCAAAAAGGACAAGAAAGAAGACCCAGGTAACTACAGACAAGTCACCCTCACCTTCATTCCCAGGAAAGTGATGGAACAATTTGTCCTTGATGTTGTCTCTAGGCAGATCAAGGACAAGAGGGTCATTAGGGACAGTCAGCATGGCTTCACCAAAGGGAGGTCATGCATGACCAACCTGAAAGCCTTTTATGAGGGCATAACCAGGTGGATAGATGATGACAAAGCAATGAATGTTGTCTATCTTGTCTTCAGTAAAGCATTTGACATAGTTTCCCACAGCATCCTTGCAGCCAAACTGAGGAAGCATGGTCTGGACAAAGAGGTAGTGAGGTGGATTGTGAACTGGTTGCAGGATAAAATCCAGAAAGTAGCAGTCAACAGGCCTCCAAATAGACTCTGTTCAGTTATCTAGTGGAGTCCCCCAGGGGTTGGTACTGGGACTAGTACTATTCAATATATTCATCAACGACCTGGATGAAGGATTAGAGTGCATTGTCAGCTTATTTGCTGATGACACAGAGCTGAGAGGAGTGGCTGACACCCCAGAGGGCTGGGCTGCCATTCAGCGGGACCTGGCCAGGCTGGAGAGTTGGGCAGGGAGGAACTGAATGAAATTCAACAAGGGCAGTGTAGAGTCTGGCATCTGGGCAACCACAATCCCAGGGACCAGTACAGGTTGGGGACTGGCGTGCTGGAGAGCAGCATAGGAGAAAGGGACCTGGGAGTCCTGCTGGCTAGCAGGGTGACTGTGATCCAGCAATGGGCCCTTGTGGCCAAGGCCAGTGGCATCCTGGGGTGGTTAGCAGATGGAGAGAGGTTCTCCTTCCTTTCTATTCTGCCCTTGTGAGACTGCACCTGGAATATTGTGTCCAGTTCTGGGCCCTTTAGTTCCAGAAGGATACAGAACTAACTGCTTGAGAGAGTCCAGCGCAGAGCCACAAGGATGGTGGAGTGGCGCATCTCTCTTATGAGGAAAAGCTGAGGGAGCTGGGACTCTTTAGCTTGGCACAGAGGAAACTGAGGGGTGACCTTATGAATGTTGGTAAACATGGAAAGAGTGAGTGTCAGGAGGAAGGAGCCAGGCTCTGCTCAGTCACCCAATGATAGGACAAGGGGCAATGGGTGTCAGCTGGAATGAGAAGAAACTTCCTGGTGAGGGTGACAGAGCCCTGGAAGGTTTGTGGAGGCTGCCCATGGAGGTTTGTGGAGTCTCCTCTGGAGATGTTTAAAACCCCCCTGGCTGTGTAGACTGGATCTAGGTGATGCTGCTGTGGTAATGGGATTGGATTGGATGATCTTTAGAGATTCCTTCCAGTCTCTAATGTTCTATGATTCTGTGGTTCGTGATAGGGTGTTATCCTAAGTAGAAGCACTCATGTAACAGACTCTCATGAATTCTGCAGTGTGGAAAGCACAAGTAGTCCCTTGGTTCTGTGGACAGAAGAAATACAAGGGTGTAGGTATTCTATATTTGCGAAATTGTAGTTGCAGGAAGGAAGCAGTTATCCCTTTCACTTCAATACAACAAATAAAAATGTGTGCTTGTGGAACTGGTCTGGCAAGTGAGCAGTTAGCCAGGATACTGGTGCAGTTCATAAACTCTTACTTTGTCAGTTCTGTTGTATAGATATCTGTATCTGCTAGATAGGTTGTAATACTCTGTCAAAATTAGTCTAGTTTTGTTCTCTCCTCTTAGGTTTAACTTCTGAGATGGAAGGCTGTCTGATGAAATTTAACCCTACAAAACAAATATTTTACAGCAGCAACTCTTAAACCAAACAATATAAAAAAATGACTTTGCTTGTGAGTTGTGGAACTGGAATTACAAAATAGAATTTGCTGTTCCATGGCTGCACTGCCACAGAACGAAGAGCTCTATGTATTTGACATAAATAAGTAGGAATGTTAAAGAGCTGTAGTTTGGTTTCATTTCAGATCATCCAGAGTGTGTGAAGTATAGCTGGCTTGTAGGTTTACTGGAGTGAAGTAGCATAGTGGTCTGGCATCTGGCTTCTTATAGCATTAACAAAAAACCCTTTAATTGTTCTGGTTTGTGACAATCTCTTCTTGAATGATGGGATGGAAGCCTTTTCTTGTGCCTTCCCAGGAAGAGGAGCTGTATGCGTGCCAGCGAGGCTGCAGACTGTTCTCCATTTGTCAGTTTGTGGACGATGGCATTGACTTGAATCGAACCAAACAGGAATGCGACTCTGGTAAGACTTCAGCACTGCTTCAGCATCCCATAATCTGGAGACACATAGAGGGAAGAGCATGAATATCTGGAAGGATGGTGTTAAATTGGAGTTGCTTCAGTTGCTTTCTTGTTTTAACAAGTTGCTTCCTTGTTTATATAGAGGACATTAAAAAAAACAAAAATGTAGAAAAGAATTGGTTATTCTCTGCCAGTTTTTTCTTAACTGATCCTTAATGTTGCTGTTTTACTGAATTCCACAAGTATCATGAGTCTTTTTAAATACATTTCATTTTGCTGTATAAACAGTTTGTCATAGAAAACAGACCTGACTGGGAAAAAATCCAGTCAAGTTAATACTTCAATAATTTCATGTGACAATCAATCCCATTTATAGTTCTTGACAAACTTGTTTATGGAAGTGAATTGTTGAGACAGAGGAAGAACACCGATCTGAATGTGTTCTCTGCCTTGTAATACTCTAGGTACATTCTGAGGTTCACCTGCAGGTAAACTCTTGGGAATTGGGTCTGTGTTTGATTTGAAATAGGCCATTAAATACTGGTGACTGATTCTCTCAAGATTATTCATGTTAGAGCAGAAATTTCATAGTGAAGATGAAATACATAGGACAAGTAATACAGGGTTACGTGTAATAACATGGAGGCAGCTGATTCCCAGTTTTATTAAGAGATTAACTGGGACATATCCACCCAAAGCAGGGATGGTGGGAGCTCTCTATATATTTGCAGTGCAATTAAGCACTAAGCCAACACTCAGAGGAGCTTTTTATCCTCTCAGCAGCTCACAGAAGCAAGGGTGCTACTGGCTAGGTCAGAGCTGAAGGAAGGGTAATGCGAGTAGAAAACCTGCCCTGCAGAGATGCTAATGTGGCACAAAACTGCATTAAATACTCAAGAAATGGGCTAATGCTCTAATCTCAAATACACTGTGTATATCTGTGATACAGCATGTCAATCTAGTTGTCAAACCACACAGGAAAGAGTGCCATAAAAAGGGGTAATGTAGCAGCAGACCACATGTAGAAGTAACTGAACAGTTGCTTACTTTCTGGTTTAGCTCTCCTTGCTGAGGCTGTTGTCTTTTGCTGGCTTCTGTTCTGTAGTCTGTTACACTGGTTGGTGCCCTGACTAAGTACTCTGTGCTTGGCAAAACACTTCTTGGCTGATCTGCGCACTTCTGTTTTTGCATGGTTCGTTATGCCTGCAAACATGAGTTTGGTGGCAGTTTTACTGTGGAATTGCTGTTCAGGTGCCATGAACTGAATGCTTGGATGCTGCTGATGCCTTGCTTCCTGCCAGCTTCTCAGCCTTTAAGATGTTCTATTTGTTCCTGTAAAAAAATTGGGAGAGATACTGTCTACTTGGTATGATTCTGTAGTTCATCTAATGCTGCAGCATTGTCCACCTAAACTTTAGAGTTTTTGGGAAGATCTGTGCCCATGTATTGTCTGCCTGATGTCTCAGTGAGCAGAATAATCTAAATTATTCTCTCTGAATAATTAGGTTTTTTGGTTTTTCTGATCTCTAGTGAATGATTAATGGAAGCTAACTGTAAAACAAGAAGTTGGCTTAATTTTTCATTACAAAATATTCCATAATGCTTTTGGTGCAGTTTCTAACAGGAAAATGCTCCTGTGATAACAAGATTTCTGTTGTTACCTCAAAGGAGTTTGGACTGATGGTCCCTCTAGTCTTTTTAGTATTCCATCTCTGTTGTCTGAGGTTAAAATTTGTGTTTTAAATGATACATAGAGCAGAAAGTGTAGTGCAAAGAGGAGGATCAATGACAACTTATACACCTGATTTTGGCCAGCATTAACATTTCTGATTGGTTGCTCTGACTGAATTCAGAATTCAGCTACCTCAGCTATCTGAGCACTGATTCCTTAACCTTCATTAGTCTTGAGAGCACACTGCCCTTGGAGGGACTGCTATATCTTCTCCTGTGAAACAGGATTGTCAGTCTTTTAACTGCCATTTCGTTTCTGCTCCAACTTATACTGGAAATGTTTTCTTAACTAAAATCCAAAATTTATCTCCTCATTTGGGGAACTTCTCCCTTGCAGCCTGCACTGAGGCATACTCCCAATCTGATGAACAATATGCTTGCCATCTTGGATGCCAGAACCAATTGCCATTTGCTGAGCTAAGGCAAGAGCAAGTAAGTAGATGACATGTTTTTCAAATACCACCTACTTGTTTTCTGTTCAGCATGCCTTCTCTATTTTTAATTTCTTAACATTTCAATCCTTAGGAAGATGTATTTAAAATGTAGTTGTGGGGTGAGGGGTGAGTGAAAACATGGCTTAGACCAAATGGAAAAACAGTTAATGTTGTGCTTGCAGTTAATGTCCCTGATGCCAAGAATTCATCTCCTCTTTCCTCTGACACTGGTGAGATCCTTCTGGAGTGACATGATGGATTCAGCTCAGAGCTTCATAACATCCTCGTGGACTTTCTACCTTCAAGCAGATGATGGCAAAATTGTCATATTCCAGGTGGTTGCCTTTTTCATTGGGATTAAGGTGACACAGCTGCTGAATGTTTAACTCTGCTCCTTCCAGCCGCAGAAAAGACTACAGAGCACTATCAGAAGTGTTTCTGTGGCCATTGTGGGGTGGGGAGTCAAACCTAAGTGAACAGTGTGTGTCTTAAGGTTAACTTGAGTATTAGTTCTGAAAGTGGAAATTATCCAAATGAGTGGAATCTTGCTATCAGTATCTCTGTATTTTGTTTTAGTCAAAGCCAGAAGTACAGTATGTTCCACAGCTTGATCAGGAAACTGAAGATGCAAGTGAATCTTTGTCACTGAGTAAAACAGCCTGTAAGTTGTTCTTTATGCTTTGCTAGAGCAAATGCAGATGTTTGCTGTTACACAAGAAAAAAACATAAAATGAAGTTGCAGGTGGCACATGAAAGCAAATCTTTACAAAGCTGAAATACAGTTGTCTGCGGTGCTGATTGTGGTGTGTACATTCAGGCAAAGGCTGTTGTTGAAGCCAAGTTCTGCTGAAAATGCATAGGTTAGAGCCATTTTCAAGTCTTCCTTTTCTGCTTGGGTCTTCTGTAATTTTTCCTGTATGCTTTCTGTTGTTGTATTTTAGCAGACCTACATCCAGGAAGCTCACAGACATACCGAGGAATCTTGGAAGAGCGGGAAAATGACAGCTTGTTCAAGTGTCTTTCCATGTAGGTATATTTGAGAATGTCCATACCTTGTCCATGTCTTTCCCATGTGTGGTTGGGTTTGATGTTGCAAAATCTCAAGGTGTTGTGAGTCCACATTCAGGGGGCAGAGCAGCGAAACTAGTGTATGGGACTAAAGGGAATCCAGTGAGTCTTTTGTGTCTTTCAAGTCAGATACTAACCAGGCATTGGAGTAGCCAAGAGTCTGAAGCGGACTGTGTAGCAGGAAGAGCTAGAGGCTAATGAATCAGCAGGAAATGAAGTCAAAATGAAGCCCAGCATTTTGGAGGGTCCATTGTCTTATATGAAATCAAGTAACATTCTTTTAATTTCAGAAATTCCAGTTGGATTTTAACCACTACCCTCGTTCTGTCAGTGTTGGTGCTGCTCTGGATTTGTTGCGCGACTGTAGCTACAGCTGTAGAGCAGTATGTTCCATCTGAGGTAACAATTTTGTAACTGACAATATTTTGAATTTACTCAAGTTAATTGCTATGTTAACGCTTTCTAGAGACAAGTGTTTGGAGGGAAGTTCAATTAGAAGGGGCTTTGTTTTAATTTGCAGATATGGTTAGCAAAGCAGTTTTGTTTAAGTAAGGATTTTATAGCTGACCAATTCTTGCTTATTTCTGTGACTGATAGCTTCCCTGAGCTTGCTCATGCAGCCCAGATAGGAAGGACATCTTTTGGGTTGTAGCACTCTCCTTTTGACAGTCTTCACATTACTCTTGAGAAATGGAGGCTGCTTCTAATTTCTCTGGGAATAAAGCTGTACCGAGAGTTGGGTGATGTAGATAGAACCCTGTATGGGTCTGGTCCAGGAGGATCAGTAATGAGATAGCTCACATCAGTGAGCACGGAGACTGATCAGAGGAGAACTGGCTGAACTAGAATTTCTAGTGCCCAGAGTGATGGCTGAGCTTCAGACATGAGCAAGGCTCATAGTATTTACAAACCAGAGGAGCTGCTATACAAGAACTATATCTGCTGTTGTTCTGGCACAATTCATTTGTTCCTTTTGGACTCAAATCTAGTTCCAGCCATGTGCAACAGATGTTACAGAAAACCCAGGTTAACTTGTGCTGAAGGGCTACAGCCACCAGAGCCAGGAGTGTAGTTGCATCATGAAAAGGATGTTATTCACAGTGTGTGTCTTACATTGTTTAAATATTTCAGAAACTGAGCATCTATGGCGATCTGGAATACGTGAATGAACAAAAACTGAACAGATACCCATCCTCTGCCCTTGTTGTGGTTAGATGCAAGACCGAGGAACATGAAGAAGCAGGACCTCTTCCGACAAAAGTCAATCTGTCTCAATCAGCAATTTAAAGTCTCCTTTGGATCCAATAGACTAATTCTAACAAAGCTAGCAAATCCTGGTTGTGGTGGTTCTTCGGATAAGAAGCTTAGCAGCCAGTCTTTAAATGCAAATAAAGTTACAGAATCAACAAATGTCATGGGATTTTGTTTTCAGCCAGTAGTGAAGATTCAGACATCTTGAATTTGTTTGTTTCCAGTCATAATAATTTCTCACTGGTGTTTGCTCCATGTCTCTTTGCTTACCGAAGCTGTAAGCATGCTTTACATACTCCTGAACTCGGAACTTAACTTATGTGTTCTAGGATGTAACGTGTACCTTCAGCGTTAGCTTTGTAAAGGTGTAGGGAGTTTTAAGCGGGCAGGGGATGCCTTTTTAGTGTTGCACTTTCTGTTGTAGTGAAGAGAAAATATTATAAAATTTATCTGCTGAATTTTTTGTACTTGTCCATGTCCATGCACAACAAACCACCCTGTGTCCAGAAACAGAGATATATTTTTTTCTACAGCATGGCAATATCCAAGATGGAGTCTTTGTGATGAGGTACTGTAGGCTAAAACTCAGTTTGCGAAAGGTAGAAGCTTTGTTACAGTCGACAGGCATATCCCTCCCCATGTGGGACGTAAGTTGTTCAATTATTTAGTCAAACTTCAGCTTTTAAGTCGCTTGTGAAGTTTAGCGCCTGTGTTTTCTGAGGAAATTCTACTTTCTGTTCTTGATTAACTATTCTAGTCTTGTAACTTCATTTACAGAAACAAGTTGATTCCTGAGAATTGAGAACAGACAAATAAAATTGACTGTATAGAAAGTGTTGACTATATAACTTTTCTTGCTGATTATCGACCACTGTGTACTCAATAGCAAAGCCTGTAGCATGGGCTATGTGACCTGATATTGCCACCAGATTCACTAACACAGCCATTGCCTTCATGTTTCTGATACTGCATCTCTTCTCTTCAGGTAGTTGACTGCATGCTGGTTCCTGTAGCACTGACAACCTTGGGATGCATGTGGTTTATTTTAGGGTCTCTGTAAGTGTTTGGAAACTGGATAGGATGAACGATCTCCAGATCATTGTGCTTTGTTAATTATACAGAACTCTCTTGAAGGTTTAAAAAAGCTCAAACCAACCCAAACATCTCTTTGGGCTTTGAATTCTAATGAGAACAGTAGAGGTTCTGGAGGTTAATCTTCTAAGCTGGCTGCAAGGCTGAGGGTTGTGTAACTGCGGAGTCCTTGCAGAGACTGTTAGGCAGGTATGTGAAGCTGCAAAGCCCGATGCAGGAGCACTTAGACAGGTTTTCTGATCAGTAAGGGATGTGGTACCTCTTCATGCTAAATTCTTCAGTGGAATAGTATGTTAGCCCAGAAACATGGGTGCCAGTGGCCACTGATTGGTACCTTGGTGCATAGACAGTGTCATTGCCAAGGCCTTGAGCAGGACTGTGGTGGAAATCAATGGAGCAGTTATTTATGGAACACTGCTCGCTTGCATGATTACGGGGGTGGGAAATCTCTGCGGTAACAATTCAGTCGGAATGTGGGTTTCTGCTTGTGTAGTGTAGAGCTCAGTGTACAGTCTCATTCTGGTGCAGGATGCCAGTGTTTGAGCAGCATCACATGCCATTTCTGCAGCAGATGCTTATGTTTATTAGTAAATATGGGCTTTACTCCAGTGACTGTTGCCTGTCTTCTCAGCACTGCGTTGGTCAGGATTGCCTTTCCAGAAGAGATAGCAGTGATCCCAGTTTTTCTAACTGAATTACTAACATGGAAACATTCTGAGTTCTGTTGAAATGTTTTCCTTTACCAGTGTGCGTAGTGGCAGAGGGAGCGTTGCAGCTTCATGAAAACACGGCTGTTTGCCTGTTGCAAATGTGTAGAGTGCAACCTCTGTTATGCTGGGGAGTCAATTTCACACAACTTGTTCTTCCAAAACCATTTGACTTCACTGCTCACATTCCCAGGTTGGACTTAAATAAACAACTTCTGCTTTCATTTCAGGTTGGATCTGCTTCCAACAAAGGGAGAAAACTTGGTGCCAATTTAGCAGCGTCTCGCTCTTTGTTTGCTGGTTAATGACATTTCAGCCAGTGATCTGTGCAGTGAAGCCAGTGAGTCAGGAATGTCCCGTTAGGTCATGGGAAGCTCTGTGCCTATGAGTGTCTGTCACCTGGCACTGCTCTCTCCAGAGCAAGCCAAAGCCTGAAAAATTTCAGCGTCATATTTGTAAGCTCTTGTCAGAGTGTGTTCCTTGGGTAGAATCAGATACCATCGAGGCTGCAATAACTGAGCTGTTTCTCAAGATTTCTAATCTAGATGGGCTATTCAGGTTGTCTTGGCATCCAGCTTTGCAGAATGGCCTACTTGTTTTGTTAAATACTTGACTTGCTAACATCTTTGTTTTCAGAGGCTGCAGTTTGGATTTGATCTCAGTTAGAGATGGCTGTTTAAACAAAGGTGCTTAAATTGCTGAAATTGCAGGAGGAAAGTGTTCTCTATTCTTTCCAGACGTGCGTCGAATTGGACTTGTGTCAGATGGAAAATGGAATCCTGCTGACACCGCTGAGGCAGCACCGCCCCTCTCAAACATGGGCAGTTCATTTCTGACAGAGGTAGCCATGGTACATTGTTGTGGGTTATTTTAGTGCTAGAATTAACAGTGGTCTCCTGTTAGTGGTGTAATGGATTACTCTGTGTTCCCTCTTCAGCTTCTCTGACCTTTGGCAAAAATTTTATTTCGTTTTTAACTCAAGAGGAGTTTTCCTGTGATTGTTACCTCATTCTCATGGACTCATTTTTCTGAACTGTAAGTAGTCTTTGATGTGAGGTAACTGCTCTAACACCCAGCTGCCTGTTTGCTGAGATTGATAATCTTGGTGTGGAAAATGGATGGTGATAGCTGTCAGGTCTTACGGACATTTGCCTCAAAGAGCAGATTTACTCCACATTTGAAACATTTCCCTCATAGAGTGATGGTCTGTGCAGAGCTGGCCTGCTTGAGCAGATCTTACATAGAACTTTCAGCAAACTCACAGGCACTTGAAAAGCTTCCTGAAGGTTAACATCATCCTTCTGTATTGAGTCTGATTAGAAACTAAAACTTTAAAGATGAATAGAACCTAAATTTAAGATATATGGGTTTTAACCCTTAGTCTGTTCTTCAGCTGTATTGTAGTAGGTGGCTATGCTTGCAGACTGTTTTGCTACTTAGCATTTGTTTTTACCCTGAATCCTCCTTCGAACAGGAGATCTTTCGAGCACCAGGTTTGAGAATTTCTGTGAGAAAATTCTACTTTGGATAAATCAGTGTTGCCATGCTGAAGGAGGAGCTCCTAGAAGACCATGTTTCATTCTGCTGGTTTGTGAACAGGGTTGGTAGATGCCTGTCAGAAAATTGTGTTAACTCAATCAATGTTAATATAACTGAGAATGAGTTGCCTGCATGGGTTGGAGAGGGAAGTAGCTGTAATTGTTCTTCCACATGGGGCATTTCTTGGTGCTTTGAATCAATTTGAGACAGTTGGCTTGGTCTAACTTACAGGCAATGAGGATGCCAATTTCTCTGCCCAAGCCTTGGTAAGTTTTGAGGGAGCTTGGGCAGGAATTGTGGTCTGTGAGGTGCCAATCATCTGCAGACACTTGAGTCCCATAGACTCGTGCTCCTCAAAAAGCACTTGCCAGTGCTCCCTGTTATCTCCTTGGCAGAGCGGTATTGACATGGGCAGAAACAGACCCCCAGCTTGCAGAGTGGGTTTATTCAGAGCTGGGCAACACGGGATATTTCCACCAAACCTGTACACCAGGGTTCAAGTTCTTTTGGTTTATGTTACAGATTCTTGTACATAAACATCACTTAGTCATACATATGCATTAGAATTCCAAATCTTCATTAACATATACCATGCTGTTAACTCCTCCCACTTGTGCCTTCGTAGTGTCACTTGGTGCTCCTAAGTTGGGGCCCTGGGGTGATGTAAGAGAGCTCTTCCAGTCATTAACTATAAAGTTTGTCTGTATTAATCTCTTGTCCTTGTGGATAACAAAAGATCTCTAGATTGGTTCCTCCTATCTTGTAACTGTCCACTCCCTTCTGCAGTTCCCCTTCTCTCTCCAATGTGCTTCTTCCTCTTACATCGTAAATTTTGACTACAAAGCTACAAGTTACAAGGCTACAAGTTTGGCAGCTAGGCTATGGACTATATTTCACTATCACTTCCCACTCCTTATTTTATCCTTGAAGCTGCAAAATTCTGCCTGCATTTGCTGTGCTGAGACCCACAGCCAGTTTAGAAAGCTGCAAGCTGTTGGGAAGTTGATATTATCTATAGGCTGAGCTGCTGATAATTGCTGCAGGTATTAAAATTCAACTACTCAGGATAAAGAGAGGGTTTACTATGCCTCTGTGTGTTGCCCAAACAGGTAAGCTGTTCCAGATGGTTGTATCCTGCAGAGCTCTACTGAGACCTTGCAGGAGTCAGGGTGGTTGCTGCTGCTATGAGGTCAACTTCAGCAGGGGGTGAGCATTCATCTTCTGGACTGGTGGCAGCAGTGGCAGCAAGCTCTCAGTGTCTAGAATCTCCATGTCTTCCATGGTTTGCCTAATGCCCTGTTGTGAAACCAACAAAGACCTGAGAGGAAATGTGAAGCACACCAGAAACCTGGCTTACAAACAGAGCTGGAGCACGGACGGCATCAGTGCTGCCTCCTCTGCCCTCTCCTCCTTGCCTGCCTGGGCAGCAGCATGCTCCTTGCTTTCCTACCTTCTGTTGGGTTTTGTATCCTGGTAACATTGCTCTGGTTACAGTGCAGAAAACTCTCCGTGGACGACTGAGCCGCTGTGAGGGCTGTAGAGCTGTGAAGCATGAACAAAACTCACCCCCAGGTACAGTCTTTCTCTTGGGAAAAGTCCTACGTGTCTATGTGCAGCCATTTGCTGAAGTACTCGTGTTCTTGATAGTGTTGTTTGTCTGACCTCATTATAACTGATTTCTGTGACATTTGCAATCGTATCTACTTAAGCTAATTTTGATATGAAAGGAAAGTGCTGATATAAAACACTGGATTTGCATTACTGTTTGTTTTAAAAATGGGTAACCAAGATTTAAAAGGCAATGTGATTGATTGCAGTGTGAATTAAATCTGTGCCACTTTTCTGCCGAGGCAATTCTTGCTTACATGTGAAAATTAAATAATACTGTATATATCTCCCTGGCTGAGAGGGCTGGCAAAGCCAGAAAGACTTACCTTGCAGGGTTACTGCATACTGCTTCTGTCAACAGTCTGTTATTCCTTCCCTTCTAGAGAAATGGTGCTGTAGCTACTTTTGATTCCACAAAATCCTCCTCTGGAGAAAGAGGTAACAATTAAAGGGCAGAGATTAACATTTCTGTTATTCGAGTATAAATCAAATGTAATGTAAAATAGAACTGGCATTTATGGTCTGTTGAGACTGATGGTATTTATTTCCTCTTCTGTGTAGTGAAACACCTAGGCTATAATATTAATAAGATTACACTGTTCATTGTTGGCCTGGAGTTGACTGGCTGATGGTATAGTAGCAATGTAGGCAATCCTTGTCTGGCACAGAAGGGCTCAGGAGGAACTTGCTGTAGGCTTTCTAGACGTTTTAATACTCAAACTTCATCACGTTCTGTCCATATTAAGACAGTGAGGTCCAACAGCATCAATAGTAAACCTGTCGTTGCAGTTGTCACAACATTTCATTACTGCCATTATTTTATACTGATGTCTGCAGCTCTTGTGCTTCCTAGCCCAAGGAGTTGTCCTGTAGACAAAGACATGTTCTGTGTGTGCTTCCTGCTCAGCAATGACGGGGTTGGTTATTGTAGCCAAGATCCTTTTGCTGTTGAGCAAAGGCAGCATCTTCACCTGCATCTGTACAGTGCAACAACTAAGGAAATGTGAGGCATAGCTAAGTCAAATTCCAACTTTTCTATCACAGTTCTTTAAATTCAGAAAATCAAAAATCCCATTACAGATACTGGGTGACCTTTTACATCTTTCTCAGGTGATCACACTGCTATGGCTTTTTTTTCTGTTGGTCTGGAATGTATGAAAATGCAGTGTTGGTTTAGAGACAAAGCTGTGGTGCTGCAGAGAGCTTAGCTGAGGGCAGCTGCTGGTGGGTGTTGCCCTTGCATGCACTCCTGTTATGTTGCAATGACCTTGGGTTTGGCCTTCAACTTCTGTATTGGGTTTGATTTACATACATGACTTTCTGAAGGCTGGAATCCTTGGAGGACTCCTGCTGTATAAGGGCACTGCTGCCCCACGGGGTCAGGCAGGGGCTTCGTTCCCTCCTTCCTGCTGCATCCAAGAGTGATGGATGAGGTGCAGCGGTGATAAGGCATTTGTATCATTCAGTCCCAGTGCTCCATAACAGCAGCACAGACTGTGCCACATTGCAAGCAGCAACATTTTCTATGAGAAGCTGTTTTGACACCAGAGTTTGGCTATTAAAACTAAACTATCAACACCCAAACCCCAGCCAGCCCCTTGCCAATCCCATGTGCGCAGCCCTCAAAACATCACTCTTGTGGCTCCATGCCATTCCCCTCCAAAGCACTCCAGCCGCACGTAGCCCTGCCAGACCCTTCCCCAGCCCCTCACCTCTCATTGTCTCCCAACAGGTTGCTGCCAGACCCGTGATACCTGTGTGGGTTACACATGGAGGTGTGTCTGCATCTCTGCCATCGTGCTGCTCCTCCTTGTTGTCATTGTGACCTTGGCAGTGGTGCTGGGACTTCTGTCATGTGCGCCAGGTCAGTGTCCTGAGAATTGTTATTTTTTGGTAAGGGAGGCAGAAAATAATGTTGTACAGAGCCTTCATGTTCAGTGCTGTGGGTGAAGTGGTGCTTCCCAATATGGACTGGGAGGAAGACAGAAGGGCCAGCAGAGTGGTTAGGACTTCTAAGGGTGGCACAGCCACAGTGACCACGAGTCATTCTTTGTCTCTGGTGTCCTGCTCCATAGGGCTATGGTAACTCTGGATGACACGGTCAAACTACTGGTATAGTTTTCAGACTGCTATGAATTTATCACAGATTGATCCTGGTCCCTAGTTATTTCCAGAACAACAAGTAAATTTAAGAAATCCTCCTTTCTTCCCCTTAACTGTTCTTCTTCCCATAAAAATTAGGTATTGGAAAATAAGGTATTTCTTGCTTTCCCTTCAGTGACCCGCTTCTGTGCAGCCTCCAACAACCAGACAGGCTTCTTGTGTGATGACAGAACAACCTGTATCCCAGCCAGCCAGCTCTGTAACAGAGTCAGCAACTGCAGAGATGGGGAGGATGAGCAGGAGAAACTCTGTGGTGAGTGGTTTTGTTGTGACTATATTCCTGTTGTGAAGCAGACCAGCAGGTGTGTATCTCTAATCCTTCTCTGTGCTTCTGTGCACATACATGAGCAGATAAGCCTGGTAAAGCCTCTGTAGAGCAGATGCTGAGAGATGGCAAAGCCCAAAACTCAGCGGGCATGCCAGGAATTAAAGACTCCATGTTCCTCTGACCTTTCCAGGGGTGTTTTTTAAACCATGATGCAGTTTTCCTCCATTAGTTAAGCTGTGTGCCTACATTGTTAACAAGTATCTTGTTACCTTGGAAAAAGAATCATCAAACAAGATGCTTGGGGCACCCAGAATCTACTTCTGTCTCAGCCATGGGCATCACTTTCCAACTGCAGCTTCCCCATGTGCGGTGGTGTTCATGCCCTGGCGCACCACACAAGGAGGGCCCAACTGACCAACCAACCCCACAACAACCACCTTTGGTAGCTTCTGACCCTGTTTTAGCCGATGCGTCTGTGCCCAGTGTTGTTAAGCAGGTGTCCTGTGTGTTTGCCCTTGCAGGTGACTTGCCCCACAGCCTTCCCGGATACCTGGTTTTCTATTGCAGTAACCCAACATACTGGGTGTATGCTGATCAGAGATGTGATGGGATGAATGACTGCGGAGACTGCTCTGATGAGATGGGGAGCTGTAAGTCTCTCTTTGGGCTGTTGTTGGCTTGTATAGGTGTGGCACTCACTGGTGCTGCTGGAAATGCCTGAAAGTCAGCATCCATGACAAAATCAAAATAGCTGGGGTAGGATGTGAGAATGAACCATGTGGGTTCCATCAACTGCCAAGATCTATGTGTGAAGTCCTGGTGGCACCTGAGAGGCTCTGTGCTTTGCTTCCAGCCCCAAAGGTTGTTCCTCCTTTATGGCTAGCCAAGTGTGGAGCAGTTTCACCTTGATGCATAGCTGTAGGCAGCCATGGGCATTCCAACTGGCCTTTGGTTGTTATTCAGGTGTTGGGTTTGTCTCTGGGGGGACTGAATGTGCCTCAGCAGCTGCAAAGCCTTGTAGGTCCTTCTCTTGCTAAAAAGAGCATCAGGTTTGTTCCTAAGTCACCCTCGTAGTTTAGAACCCCAGACAGGACCTGCCTGTGTCAGTAGCTTGCTAAAAAAAATGAATGACAGCTCCCTGTTCCTTCTAGGATGGCATGCATGCCATGACAGTCATCACTATGTCACACTCTGTCACTGTCTTCCATAAGTAGCACAAAGCAAGTGTCCTCTGTAGTGGTTTACCAGTGCAAGGGCATCACCAGTGTCTTTCCAGGAGCTGCTAGGGGGTGGAAGAGTAGTTAGCCTCAGAAGAGAAGAGGGAGGGTGTCAGTACAGCAGAAGCATTCATGTTCCATTTTCCATCCCTCCTAGTGGCTGCCTGCCCCCCATGTGGGTTGGAGTGGTGGAGCTGCAGCCCTGTGCTCTACGAGTACTGCTCCTGTGTTCCCAGGAGGCTGTGCCGGGATGGCACCCAGCACTGCGTCAGCTGGTCCGATGAGTATATCTGCAGACCGTGAAGTCTTGGCACCCAGCAGTGCTGGAGGTGGCAGAGTGTTTCCTGCATTATCACCTTTAAGCCTTGATGTCCTCCTGCTCTGGCACCCATTTGAGAAGCTCCAACCCAAGGAAATCTTTGGCAGCAGTGCCCTGTGATGCTGAACAGAGACAAAATGTGTACGGCAGCTTACACTGCAGGCTGTGAGACACCCTCAAAGGGCAGTCCTGTCGCTGAGTGTGAGCCCTTTCTATGTGGGCAGAGCACTGTCTTCCACCATTGACTCAATGGGTTGTGTGCAGGCTGGTGGAAACTGTTTCCCAACTGCTGCCAATACAGATACTGTGTCTGGCCAACTGTGGTGAGGGGTTTCTCGTGTGTGGATGTGCTGGTACCTCAGCAGGCACCAGATGAAGATACATGGAGGACTGCACTAAAGAGCAGAAGCTGAGCAAGATGATCCTTTCTTGGGCTAGCATTTTCCCCAACATGTCTTTATACAGCTAATTCTCATGGGCAGGAGGAGGAGCTTCAAGACCTGTTTGCAGACAGTTTCAGCAGCAGCTTTGAAGGCTCTGCATTGATCCTCTGGGAACGCTGTACTGAGGGTGGTACCGTAGGGAGCTGCTGCACAGGCCACCATCTGTGCTTTTCTCTAATGATGAAGGCCAGCATGGAGAGTTTAATGGCAAGGAAAACCAAAATGCAGAGGTTTCAGGGTTTGTAAGTTACATCACTGTGGCCCTGTGACTGCATAGCTGTCTCTGCAAGGCAGGACAGGAAATCAGAACGCATATAAAATAGGCTTCTCTCAGGGCTCTGCAATTTTGGAGCAACAGCTTAGCAGGTTGAGAACAGCCCTGGGGCTGGCATGTGTTTGCACTGAAGTTGGCAAAGGAAGGAGGGGAAAAAACCTCGCAGCCTTGGAGCAGAGAGCTGAAGAAAACCAAGTGTCACTCCAGGGTTGGTGTGGGATAACACTAGATCTATTCATTCCCTGTTCTGTTCCTCTGCCAGCAAAGCAGAATCAGGCAGCCAAACCTTCAAAGCAGTGCTCAGGATATAGGTACGGATGTGTCACTGAAATCAAAGAAAGATGTGGACATTCGCTGCTCCTCTGAAGATGTCATCTGTGTCTAAAGCATCATCTCTGAGAAAAACTCACAGTAACAGTGAGAGGATTTAAGTTTCTAGGCCCAAAATAAACATCAGTCTTCTTGCTACCACCATCCCAGGTCACACATCATAAAAATAACTCCCCATTTACCCATTTCGTCTCTGTTCTGTGATTTGCAGCTCTGCCTGTCACCATTACTTACGTCAATGGTGAATGTCTCTTCAAATTGTCTCTGGGGTACAACTGTAAAGTTGAGAGATGCTTTAAAAATAGCTTTACTCATGTTTCACCTGGAGTGAGATGGCAAAGTTCTGCAACTTGGAACCGATACTATGGGAAACTTCTTAAAACCATCTTTAATCATCTAAACTCCTCACCAGGCTGGGAGAGATGGATGGATGGATGGATGGATGACGATGGATGGCTTTCTCTGTTTCTACCACAGAGCGTTCAGTACTGCAGCTCAGAAGAGAGGTTAGGAATTATCTAGGTAAACATTTCTCATCAGCTTCCAGGCTCTGATTGAAATGCACGTTTGTACTGGAGTCACAGGTGTTGAGTTTTTCAGCATGTTGGGGTTGGTAGATAAAGCCTGGCTTCTTGTAGTTGCTGTCATTGCTTTCATTACCCCAAAGCGTGTGCTGGGGCAAGCAATGAGGAAGTCTTGCAGCATGGTTTAAGAGCTAAGGTGGTGTGATTCAGAGGCAGTGCTGCTGAGTTGCTTCTCCTTCCTGGGGAGGCAGAGTTTCCTTCTCATTCAGGTTGGGTTCAGCCATGGACTGTCCCTGTTGGCCTGTCCCTGGGAGTCTCTTTAGATTGCAAGGGGACAGGTGGGCTATGACTGCTTGTCTCGGTTTGGGAAGCCAGGTGTTGGTTAGGGAAAGCTGGAGTCTCCCTTGGAATGGAGACTGTCAACCCCCTCCCTCCAGAATATTATAATTTTGCAATTTAAGGGGCTTTCAGGCAAAAGATTTGGGAAAAGGAACAACAATTCTTTATTAAGAACACTAAGAAACACCAACAGTACACCCAAACAACCAGACAAAAGAAAGTCCTAGGGAAGGGATCCTGACAGAGTCACCCTGACACCCTGTTAGAGAGGGTGGTGGCTGAGTCCTCCTGGAGCGGTGGATGTGGCTCTCTTTTCCTCGGTGNNNNGGGCAGGAGACAGAAGGTCTCAGAGGGAGGCCGGATGCCGTGGAGCAGCAGAGGCAGCAGTGGCAGAGAAGCGGCACCGAAAGCACGCGAAGCGGCTCCAGCTGGGCACCGCAGGGTCCGGGGACAGGAAACTCCAGTAGAGAGAGCGAGCCCCCGCTCAGCTCCACGCCGCTGCCGCCGCGCGCGCTTTTCCCAAGCGTTGCTTCATGCAGGTGCCACAGCTTCAGTGGCTCCTGGGGAGCGGCTCCGTGCTGCTGAGCGCCCGCCCCCTCCTCCTCCTCTGAAGGTTCAGGGGCAGCCATGTGGCTCTTCTCCTCTGCAAAATCCAGTGAAGAGAGGTATCCTAGTGCCCCAGAGTCCCCCAAGAGATAAAATTACATATCTTCTCAACTGCTTTCAACAGATGAGAATAGAATACAAATTTTTATATTCCATAACCCAAGACACTGCTCTGCACTTCTATGGAGCAGTGATGAAAGAAAGGTGGGAGCTGAAGGGAAGAATAATCTCATCCCTTGTGGTGAGAGCTGTGTATGGATAACCAAACCTCTGCAGTTGGTATGGATTGAACAAACCAGCTGTTAAAAGAATACAGAAACCCTCGCACTCAGCAGAGCATCCAGCCAATACAATTTGCTAAAAACACATAGATATGGGGACAACTAGGACTTTCTGGAGCCCCCAGTGTTTGCTGTGGTGGGAAAGATGCTGCTCTGTTCTGTCAGTCAGTATTTGTCAAGCAGCTCACCTCTGTCAAGTTGTAAGGTGCTCCACAAGGTGAAGAGGAAAGGGTTGGGGCATGCAGCATGTGTGCATGGCAAGTCAGAGGGTTGTACTTGCTGTATGGAAGGTCTTTGCCCCACAGTGGAGGTCAAGTGGTGCCTTGACTTGGCTGGGTAGGGGCAATGTTGGGATTTGGGAGTTCTGTACTGAAAGACAGATTCTCCTGGAAGCCGGTT